>JANEYF010001388.1:0-225250 GCA_029963845.1 Rhamnusium bicolor
AATAACATAAATAATACATATACTATTTGATTGCACGACACCACAAGGTTTACCCTTTAAATCCTAGCGAAAAAATGGCAGCAAAGAAGGAACAAACTCAACTTTCGATGTTCGACGCTTGGGCCGAAGTTGCCCGATTGGTATTGCGATGACGTAACTCAACACAAAACTTTGCTATTCTGGAAAAATTTTTATCTATCACAGTAAACTTTTCTTTATATTTTTTTCTTTTTAATGGTAGCTAAATGCTTTGGTGCTCTAGTAAAGCAAATAATAAAGGCTGAAAAGTACTTTTTAAGGGTTTTATCTGATGTAGTGGACAAACACTTCTAATCTAAATAAAATTATTGCTACGCCAGCTAAAAAAATCTTAGCAAAGAATTCTTTGCTGGGGCTTTTCTCAGTGCACGTCGAGTGCAGTATACAGTGTTTTGGTGTTTCGTGAAAAACTACGTCAGTGTTATCTTCGCATCAAAGGTTCCAACCCATTCCAGGAGATTTAGTATTGTTGAAATATGTTAAAAGAAATGGGAAATTTGCCAATTAGATATGATCACACGGTTTTATATTTCAAGACATCATTCAACCCTCATCTCGTTTTTGTTTTAGTTTAGTTGAATATTTTAGTTGCTCATTACCAGTTCTGGGAATTTTTTCGAGTATTAACTGAAATCACATATTGGGTCTAACACATCTTTATAGTAAAGAATCACTTTCGATTGTCCTAACTAAAAATTGATTTTCGCGTTGTTAAGTTGGATACAAAAAATCCCTTTTAATTACAAACTTCTGTCAGTGTCAGTCTTAATTTTTTTGTCATGCCGTCGACATTTTTTGGGCGCGTTTGGCGAATGCAACTGCTGAGAATAGCGCTGAACCCGTTTAGTTATTATATTACTGTTAACAGTTGTAATTTCGCTTAATGGTCTGGAAGACAGCGAAAAACGAACTGTTAACATAAATAAATATATTCCTAATTTTAAATAAAATTTCACTTGCAATTGGAAGTAGCTGGAACATTTTGGTTAAATTTGTTTATTATATAATATAATCATTACTTAAAACATAAATTGTGTTATCGTGGGCGATTCCATTCATTTTATTCATATTATTTTTGTAGTTATATAATTAGCACCGCATATCATAACCTATGCTGACTAGAAACAGCGTAAGAATTAGTCGGTGACTACGTTGAGCAGCAGCTTCCAGTTAGCGCATAGTCAACCGTCTCGTTCGGCGAACTGTTGCCACTCAACTTCCCAAAAGTTGTATTCGACTCAGAATAAGAACAGAATCCGAAACGGACCTGTCAATTTCATTAATTAGAACGAGTTCCATAGTGCCGAATACCAATCAAATCGCTTAAAAATGACAGTTCTGTTCCGGATATCCGTAACATGCAGGAATTCAGCATTAATCCTAACTAAATATCAGCCGCGGCCGGTGAAATTTAGGATATATCATATCCAGTGGCGACTGGTGGATTTAGGTTGTACCATATCTCAGTATTGGAGCATGCAACAATATAAGTACTGATAGTCGTGCCTTAAAATATTGCTTGGGTTCCATTTTCCAATACTGAGATACTGTACAACCTAAATCCACCATCCGCCACTGGTCATAGCTTAGTATTGGGGCATGGGATCCAAACGTAACTATTAAGACTAAATGAAGAAGTTTTGCAGAAAAAACTTGCGATTGAAATTGGCGAGAAAAAGTTGGAAAAATTATGAACCTCCAAGGTTATTTTTAAACTATTTGTAAAATATTTGCAAAACATTTTTTTCCAGAATCAGGTGGAAAACAACGATAGATTTCAAATTTCATAAAAAAATATTGGTTTTCTATAAGGTTACACCATTTTGAAATTTTATTTTAGATTTATTTTTCACTGCAAATTTTAAAAATGTGCAACTTTGTAAAAAAATCAATATTATTTTATGAAATTTAAAATCTGTCGTTATATTTTCCACCTGATTCTGAAAAAAAAATGTTTCGCAAATATTTTACAAATCGTTTAAAAATAACCTTGAAGGCTCACAATTTTTCCAACTTTTTTTCGCAAATTTCAATCGCAATTTTTTTTTCTGCAAAACTTCTTCATTTAGTCTTGATAGTTACGCTTTAATGTATCGCTTGGGTCCCATGTTCCAATACTAAGATATGACCAAAGAGGTTTAACCCCTTTCATAAATCTATGGATATGACATAGCCTAAATTTCACCAGCCGTCACTGCTAAATATAGATAATCGCGTTGTTAAGTTGGACAAAAAAGTCCCCTTTAATTATAAATCTGTATCATAGTGTAAGTCTTGTTTTTTGATGCCATACCGTTAATGGCATGACTTAACCTAAAACATTATTGCAACAACGTGAAAATCTATTTTTTGTTAGGGCGGTAAAAGTGAATCAACTTTTATATATATAAAAAAAGTTTCATATGATTTATACATAATATATTTCAAAACATCTAACCAATATACCTACCTTAAATAAATGTTTCACCTTACAGAACTGCATGTTTTAATATTATAATAACTTCTGTTTTAAGAAATTAACAATAAAATCTTAAATTTCTGAACTCATTTACAACTATTCATACCTATTTGTTTTTTTTTTTCATTATCTATCCTCCAAATTTAAAACTTGCTCTCCGTTTGATAATTTGCATAAATAAGTTATGTGTATTGTTTATAATCATAGATTTATGAAAGTCTTTTTAAACCTCTTTGTTTATAATTCAAACTGAAAGGGTCACGTGCTCTATAGTGAGTGTACACTTTTCGAAATAAAAATAATGCAGCTGATGTGAATTTTCGAACGTACCATAATATAACTTGTGGATGTGACGTTTTACTTAAGAAATATTTATTTTTTTATGTTCACTAAATTATTGGGTAATAAACCATATTAAAATAAAAGTTCAATTTATATCGTATTAATTTTATAATTATTCCTATCCAAACGATAATAAAATACGGAAACGAGCTAGTCCACCGTTATGTTTAATTTTTACTGAAGAGGAGATACTTTGTAAATATGTCAAATACTGAAATTAAACATCTGTTTAGAAATAATAGGTAAGAAAATTCAGAGCATGATAATTATTTTTTTACGCTGCTGATGTATTTAATTTTTAGGTTGCCAGAAAATGATGTCAAGTTATTATTTCTTATTTTGTATGTACCTATTGGATTAGTACTTTTTCTATTAAGAGCGATACTAATTGTTAGCCTTTTCATTCTGGGACACATTGTATCAGATACGCCTATAACACAAAAAAATTGTTAACAAAATAATATGTTTGGCATTGGGTATTGCAGTCTCTGTAGAAAATTCAAAAAAGAAGGAAAACGTAGATGTTTACGTTAGTAATAGTTTATCTGTGTTTGACCAATTAGCTGTAATGAGTGCTACTGGTGCAGTTTCAGTAAGTATAATCGTTTTCTTATTTTGTGGCCTATGAAAGTATATTAAATTTTATGTAATAGATTTGATTCACTTCACACAAACTTGAACTAATATTACTCTATTTGACTATAGTTGTTGAACTTGTATCAATTTGATTATAAATAATTACTAATAACAAAATTTAGAAAACAATAAGTATTTATTGAATAATCTTAAAATTTTAACGACATAGATATAACTTAGGTATATTTTTTATAGTAGTGAAGGAACCCTTTTTGATTATGTACAAGCAGTCATAGTATCGGTAACTTATTAGTTTCATGATCAGTTATATTTGTAAGAGACATGGCAATGGTAACCCCCCTTACATTAATTAACACTAAATAAAAGAAAATCACGGAAATATGACACATTTATATGGTTTTAAATATAAATAACTACATTTTTATAGAGTATTGAAATCGAACTCAGTCCAATACCGTTCAACTTTTTCATGAACAGTTATCTAAAATGATTTGAAATCCCATTTTGAAATTTTGATATTTGCCAGCTGTTAACTGTCATCTCGGGGCAGGTGTCATTTATCAGCTGCTGTTTTTGGTTTGTTGGAAACTGTAATTTATCACTACATATTTTTATTTTAAATAAATTTAACAACCATAAAGCAGAAAGTTTGAAAAGGTTAGAATTTATTGGTTATAAAAACAAACTTCACAGTTGACAGGGTGCATATCTGAATTCAATACAGTACCCGTTTTCAAGTAGTTGAATCCCATAAAAAGCCGAATCGACCTTGGGACTCAAATCTAACTCGATACCAGTTTTCATGCAGTTTTCAGTTTGGGAAGCATGTTCAAATCGTTTTGAATACTCCATGAAGACGTAGTTAATATCTGCAGTTAATCAAAGTATTTCCAAAAAATATTAAATTTTTATTAACAAGTAAAAATTGAAAATTTTCTCAAGAAGCTCAAAAGGCATTTCTTATATAAATAAAAACATTTTCTGATAGATTGTGACGTATAAATAGCCCTATATTTATTTTATTTTTTATTATATTATCTGCTGGTTCTCGGATTATTTGCTCTCTGCTTGGACCAGGCCTTTTCTCTGGTGTTTATAGCACGGTTTTCTTTATTTTTTTCGATTAAGCGTTTGCAATTTTTGCACATCATATGGTTCTTCTAGAAATTTGTAAAAGTCAACTGGGAAAATACTAGTCGATCTGAATCCGGACACTAAATATTCTGGTTTAAGAGTCTTCTCCCATATTGCTTTTATACATTTAGAGAAATGTCTAAATTCTTGGAGAGCTGATTTGAATGCATTTATATAATATTCGTCTTTTTAAGATATGTACATTCGAAACATTTCTGAAAAAAATATTTTTTTTATAACCGTTACTAACCACAGCTTTTTTTTGCTATATCTATTATTAGAAAGCAAATTTTGTTATTAGTTACAACTTATAATAAATAATAATTATGCATAGTATTCTACTTGCATTTGTTCCCTTCTGTCTTGTTCATATATAATTTATACCAAAGTTTCCATTTTAATTTTCAGTTTTTACAAATCTGACGTCTTAAAATTTTAAAGGCATGTCACTAGGTCCCTCTAAATTTAAACAGAGTTGGTTAAAAATTTAACAGATTTCTGTTATATTAAAGTTGTAAAATACCAATAACGGTTAAAATAGTCCCACAAAAATTTAGCAGACACTTACAGAATACGAGTTGGTTAAGCGATCCATATTTTTTTGAAATAAATATTTGCAATATAAACGTTTTTAGACCAGCCTATTAATAGTTGGAAAAAGTTTTGTTGGGTAAGGGTCCTTATTTTGAGAAAAACTACACATCTCAATAAACACTTGCATTGATGTTCACTTTGGTTTATGAAATAAAACTTTTATATTTAACGTTGTGTAGCAATAATAGTTAGTGGCCTATGTTTTTATCTATAATTCTACAAAAGAAAATATGTTTTTTTTCTGATTTTCAACGTAATAAAATACTTTACTAATACTGATCATGACATGGAAAAATCACTGTATATCGCATCACTAGTACCGTATAATTCAGAATGTCTCTGGAAATATCATCCTAGATACAGGTTCTGGTAATGGCTAATAAATGAAAAGCTAATTTTTTTGTTTTTTTTTTTTCGAGTTACTAGGGATCATCAAAAGTATTTGAGATTTTTTTGTGGATTATTAATTAGCTCAAAATTTAGCAACTTTGCCAAATTTAAACATACCTTCTATCTGTTAAGCAAAGCGAGATGCCCATGGTAGGGTCTAATTTGAACCAGCCCGTATATGTATGTATGCTATGTGTAAAATGTCAAATGCAGCCAGTTAGAAAAAGAATAGGAACGATGACTGAGAAATAGGATGAAATGAGATAGAATAAGATACACCCTGCGAATGCAAGGACTGGTTCAGTCTGTGCCCCACCAACCACCTACTACACACTCGCACATCGTGACCTCACCATTACTGTTACATCCATTTCGCTTGTTCAATCGGTCTTTGTTAACATTTGGTCACATTTGGCATTTTACATGCGGTATATTTATAGTGTGCGTTAGTGATGTCAATATTGTAACTACCCGTTACTAAATACAAGTTACTCGGCGATATCCGAAATACCGGGTACTTGCTTGAATCCTCTCACAGCTGGCGTAGTTGAGAATAGATACATGATAACAAGGCTCAATGCGTTGTTGATATTGTGTTCAGATTGCAGACTGCAGGTAGTTGCAAACTACTCCACGATAGTCAGATCCAAATTATTATAGTCTCAGATGCGACGTATAATACAAGTGCACTCGCCAGTCAGTTATGACCAAAAGGAGTGCTTATAAAGTAGTTAGCTAACCTAGTTGTGGATCACGATCTCCAGGGGGAGAGCACACAAGGTGTGTAAAACAATGCGATTAAAACGGTTAATAGCTTGACTAAACCTAACCGGTCAATTTTGTACCTGCTAAACAACACGTACGTTACTACAAGTGCATTGAACTTCCCTTTCCCATCGAAAAGTACTGGTATCGCGTGTCCTATTGTAGTATTGAGGTCATACAGTACATTAATTATGCAACTTGTCACTGGAGCAGTAATAGCCATGGCATGATTAAGAAAATGTAAAGTAATGTGCACAAAGTACCGGGTACTCGTAAAAGTATCGGGTACCCTAAGTACCGAAAAGTACTCGTTCTTGACATCACTAGTGATTAAAGTTAAGACAGTCATTAATCTATTGTGGTTAAATATTAATTAGTTAATAAAGTAGTGAGTGTTACCTGGACTTTCAGTCAAAGAATCCACAAGATAGGTGTTTGTGGGGATAGAAAACGTAACAATATTTTTATATTGATATAGTGTTTTAAGTCTAAAAAACGCCACTTTAAGTTTATTTTGCACATGCAGTTCAAAATATAAATTTTCATCCATTAGCAAACCAAGATTTTTTACTCTTACACTGTAATCATGGCTTGCTAATGGATGAAAATTTAAATTTTGAACTGCATGTGCAAAATAAACTTAAAGTGGCGTTTTTTAGACTTAAATTACTATATCAATATAAAAATATTGTTACGTGTTTGCCATCCCTACAAACACCTATACTCGTAGATTCGTTGACTGAAAAACACTTTCTCACTACTTTATTAATTAATATTTAACAACAATAGATTAATGACTGTCTTAACTATAATCACAATTAAACACTTATAAGTCTCTATCTTATTTCGTTTTTACTTGTTCACTCTCAACTTAAGAACATTCCCGGCCCTTTTCGTACAATTCTAGTCTTATCTATTCAGTCTACACAGTTCAGTGGCATAACAATATTGTACCTAAGAATTTAAAAATTTTGTTTGTTGGCTCGTTGATTCTCGCTATTTAATTATTGTGACTGTGTGTATTATTACCCATTTTTAACCGAAAAAACAAAAAGGAGAATCCAAAGAATGCTGGAACTAGGTACTGTTTGAAATTGCCAAGACGTGAGCCCACTAATCATCACATACAAGAATTAAACTGAATATGAATGGATGAAAGACAAAGAATGCATGTAATGTGTTTTGTGTTCAAAATTGTAACTGATAAAACTTCTGAATTTTTACACAGTAAGTTAAAATTCAGGTATGAAGTGCATGACCGCATAATGAGAAATAGAACTAAATTAGACATGTCACGACATACAACAACAATGTTTTAATCAAGTTTCTCTTATATTGCTCCTGAAGACCGTTTTAATATGAAAAGTAGCACAATTTAGAAAGTATGCTAAACATGAAAAACTGCACCGTGTACCTATTAGTGTAAACATTTAGTATCTACACTTTTCGGAATATTTTTATGTTATAATTAGTAATACAATCTGATATTTTCTCTCTTTTCTTTTTACTGAGTGTTTCAGGGTGAAGTTGAAAAATGTCTATTGGACAATACTCTTGCCATTTATGTGCTTTATTATTATATTATACTTAATTTCTTGTACTTATATCAAAAAGTGTAATTTGTTTTTGTATTTTGTGTAAGTACTTAATAATAGTAATAATAATGTAGTTTGTTAATATTATTATTATTACAAGCTTCAGATAAAAACCAAAAAGTATATATATCAAATTCACTGAAAAATAAAAAAGGTATTGAGGTCTATTCATCTTAAGTGACATACTGTATGTAGGTTGTGTACTGAATCATTAGACATGGGTCTCTTAAATGGCAACATTATAAACCAGAGGCAGGCAAACCATACGTTGCTTGTCAGCATAAGCTTAGCAGAAAATTTATATTCTATCTAGTCATGCAGTCAACAGGGCACACTTCCCGCGATACGATGCCAATCTTCCTTCAATGTACTATGTCTAATACTTCAATACACATACTGTATATGTATATATAATGTACCAGCATTTATAATGCAGGTACTACATCAAAAGATACGCGGTTTGCGTAATAAACATACCAATGGCATCATAGCAGAAGGCCGTATACACCACCTCTGGAAAAATGATGAAAAACTATGGTCATTCTACATATATCACAAGGGCATATGAAATTTCCTTTGTGTTTGTAAAATAACTGAATTTGGTGTGAAAACCACTGTAAATTAAAAGTATATCAGAAGAGCGTATGTTCATTCTGATAGAATAATATACCCGCGTGTATGTAATTGTCCTAGGTTGATATGCCCCAATTTTTAGTGAAGTACCCCCTCTGCTGCTTGTTTACTCAGCATTTAACGTCGCGGCGTGAACAAACTTGCGAGCGCAGTTACAACTGATAAGTTAGACGAAATAATGCGTTTTTTTTTTCAAAAATGAATCATAAGTTAGCGTTTCAAGGTACAGAAACTAAAGTATAATAATTTGATGTCAATGTGCAAGGGGCCGCCCATAAACGTGTGACATTAATTGTTGCTATTGCTTAACAGCACCTAGCGTTTTATGGGTGGCCTCCAAAGGTAAAGATGCAATAATTCGTGCTGAATATAAGGCCTTTTATGAAGCATTGTCAGTGAAAAATATAGCCACTGACAGTTCTGATGGTGATTCGGAGGACAATATGCCTCCTCAACAAATAAAGGAACACCTTGTTACCTGCAAACAACACAAGTACTAAGTTTTAGTATTCTTTAGTATGTAGTATTCTATACTCTTTCTATTTTTCTACTATTTAGGATTACGTTTAAAGTTCATTTCTCTTTATTTGTTACTATATTACTTATCTATGTTAATTAAAATTAAGTTGGTTTCTTTCTCTTCAGCCTTTTTTTAAATTAGCGTAAGTATGCAAAAGTCCAAATCAAAGGGCGTTAGAACTAAAATATACTAATATATTTTAATTAGCATCACAATTTTTTCTTCTAAACATCGAACTGCTTATATAATATTCAAAAAATTATATGCTTATCTGAAAAATTACGAAACGTTTTTATTGTTTCCTGTAAAATTTGTGTTTTGGTTCATGCTCCCTTCTGCTGTGATGCCTTTGATATGTCCCAATATATTAGTTTTTAGTTATAATTTGTGATAAACACTGATATAAAAAATAAAAAAGCCAAAAGAGCACACTGGAAGTGTCAAACTGTTGCCACTTGTTGAAACTTGTGCCACAGTGCACTATTTCTGTTCTCAAATGTAAATCCCTCTTCTAAACTGGTTTAGCACATCCAATACATATTTTTTATTTGTTAAATTAAAAAATGTAATTATATTCATTTTTTTTAGCCTGCTACTAGAGTTTCTCTTGAAAAAATGTTGGGACTTAGTACTTATTGTTTTGGAAGCATTGCAAATTTTGATACGTTTAAGAAAAACGTTTATAATTTTATATCTGAGAAGAAACTTCCCGTATATTTTGCACCTGAAGGAAAACTAACAAATGGAAAAGCTTTAATAAAATTTAAGTCTTATCCGTTTCAGTTTACTCCCAAGGTTCAGCCTGTTTGTATCAGCATTGAAAGACCTTTTTTGGATATTTCAGTAACAACGTTAGGATCATCATATTTTAGTGATGTGTTTTTCTTTATGTTTTCTCCACTCACCAACTATAAATTAAAATTTCTCTCACCTTTGGAAAAGAAAATTCAATCAGACTCTGAATTTGCAGAAATTGTTCGACAAAATATTGCTGCAGCATTAAAGGTATGTAGTTACAATATTTTTGTATTTACAGAAAGTTAAATGAAGATTGATGGTCTGCATTTATAAATAATATATATAGAAAAGTAAATAAGTAAAAATAAAAGTAAAAAATGGTTAGGTACCCTTATCTTGTATACTTTACTTTTTTACTTTTGTTAATCTATAACAGATATATTTATTTAAGAACATTGCAAATGGTTTTGGAACTATCATGATAGTAAAAACGATCAAAATTGTGTGGTTTATTACCAACTTTGTGCTTGTGCTTTTTAAATATAAGATTAATTAATAATTTGGAGCGACAGTTGGTAACATTTCGATCATGTGTGTCTTAATATTGGAGCATGGAACCCAAGCGATACTTTAAGGTATAACTATACTTAAATGATGGTGGTAAATAATGTAATTAAAATTTCAGAAAAAAAAGTTTCAAAAATGGTGTGTCCTGCCAGATTAAACAATGTGTTGTAAAGGGAATGAGTATAAATTTGTTGCAACAGCAGTCAGACCAATTTGAAACCGTTCGAAATATTCACTGAGTTGTTTTTTATATGCTAAGCTCACTGTATTTATATTAATACTTAAATGGGCAAATATTTCTGACGGTTTCAAACTAGTCCCAGACTGCTGTTGAAACAAACCTTTTGTGAACGGTTTCGGGGAGCCGGAGGAGTCCTATCCCTTTGGTTGTTTGCAGTGGGAAGAAATAAACGAGTGTGAGGTGACTGCAGATAGTCTTTATTCTGGGAACACTATGTGCATATACAGATTGTGTATTGAACTATTAGACATGGGTCTCTTAAATGGCAACATTACATTGTAAACCAGACCAGAGGCCGTCGTCGCCCGTCAGCAGCAGATAATTCATTTTCCATCTAGCTGTCTTGCGGTCAACAGTGCACACTGCACTCAATACAGTGCCAATTTTCAGTCTTCTTTCAGTGTACTGTATGTAATACTTGTTAAAGTATTAGATATACTTGTATTAGTTATATTAATTATACAGTATGTATTAACATACTATATAATTAATATAACTAATGCAAGTCGCAGTCATGACGCTGACTTAACGAGTCAGTGGGGGTCATAGCAACGAGCACCAGACACAGCGAGATTGCAAAGTCCGAATTGAACCTGTAAGCCAGGTAAGCATTCGAAATACGATCACTCTGCCTCGCTTACCTGGCTAACGGGTACAATTCGGACCTTGCGATCTCACTGCTTTTGGTGATTCAGTGTTGAGCTTACCTAGTTGGGACCCCCACCAACTCCTGAAGTCTGCGCTGCGACCGCGCCTTGCATCCGTCACCCTTATTAGTTACATTAATTATATATGTACATAGTGTTATCAGAATAAAAACTATTTGCAGTCACCTCACACTGACTTATTTCTTCCCACTACAAACAACCAAATGAATAGGACTCCCCGGCATCGTTCACAAACACTCACTTTATTTACGATGAAAAATATTTGCAAAATATTTTTTTTTCCATAATCAGAAGGAAATTTTTTCAACAAATTTCAAATTTTATTAAACAAATTTTTTGATATTTTTGAAATTTACACAATGAAAAATCAAAAAATGCAACTTGAAATTTTTAAATGACATTTGAAGGCTATGGAAAAAATTTACAGACATCTTACGCAAGTATCTTAGGTGTATTGAAAATACCTGACACAGCTGCTAGTTTTTTAATTTGAAAATAAAAATTTTAGAAACCTTAAATGGTATCCTTTTTAAAGTCGCCAAATAAGCACAATGTGATATTAAAAAATTCATAATTTTATAAAAATCCTTTTAGAATCTTTTGCGGTCTTATATGTAATTTTAATGCTGAAAAACTACTGTATCAAATTGTGTAAGGTCGCTGACAAAAATAAAATTATGACATTATATTCCTACGTACCTATACACATAATTTTAATTATCTCCCAATAATACCAACTTGGTTCATGAAAACAGCATTAGGATAGTTGTTGTTTGGATTTCATATTTATGGACAGTGAATATCTTGCTGTGACTATAATTTAAGTTATAAATAGGACACATTTTAAATATTTTCATCTCCTGATGTGACTGTTAGTGAAAAGCGTGTTACTATAATTTACTGTATTGTGTTGTGTGTAGAAACTACTTCAGTCTTAGTATCATATTAAAGTTTGCAATGGAGAATACGGTAGAGTCACAGATCTGAGTAAAGATATTGATAGATGTGCATAATAAAAGTGCGTAAGAGATTGTGATTGCAATACCATTGGTAATAATTATTATCAAGAAACTATTTTTAATTTTTTATATACTTCATGCTCATCTCATTATTCTTGTTATTATTTGTTATATGGTTACATAAAATATATTTGAGCCTACGATGTATCCTCTTATGTTATTATAACGAGGTTGTTAAATTTATTATCTAATCAGAAACTGCCCTTTTGAGGAATCTTTAATTCTGATTGGCTACAACTCTTTACAGCCCAGTTATAATAATGTAAGAGGGTACATGTACATGGCTGATTGTAAGTTATCACTTTGGATAAAAAAAAAAAAAAAACATTTTGCTTATAAATATTAAACAATTTAAAATTTTAAATTTTTTTACTTAATCGAGGACCCAAAAATATTTTGCACTGAGGCCTTGGCCACTTATCTACGCCACTGTAAAATAAGGAAGAAATATGGAAATAGTATAAAATATATGATTTCCATAATTTGTCATTTTCATATAGAAATTCATTAAACACATTAGGCGATCATAATAATTTTAAAACCAAAGGTCATCTAAAAAAAATGTCCCCCTGCAAAATTTTACAATCATAACCATAATAAGTTTATAACATTTATAATGGTGTCACATTTATAACGTGACACCACATACTATCTATGTGATAGATATGTGGTGTCACATTTATAACATAACACCACATACCATCTATGTGATAATCTCATATTTGAACCAAGAGAAGTACAAGATACCCTGTGTAATTATTGTTTTATAAACATTCGAACTATAACATAGATGATATCACCTTATCGGCTAACACCTATCTCACAGGCACGCAGGGACTATTCATTATTAAATTGTTAATAAGCCAGTGTAAACGTAAATTTTCACATCTTGTAGTTTCTTTAATAAATTTATTACAATAAATTGGAAATGTATCTCTTTATTTGACAATATGTATATTTTACTTTCAAACAGCAATGTACAATCCATAACTAATAATATATTATATGGACAAAATCAATCAATCAACCAACCAACCAACTAGCTTGAGAGTGCATGAACAAAATCTATTCTCTCGTATTCTCTCATTCTCTGCTTCTGCGCCGGCCGGCCAACAGATCTGTCGCATGTAGCTCCACTTATTTCTAGACAGCCTCCATATACATGCGTCCAGAAGTATTTTTAATACTAAAATTTTCTTTAGTATGAAAAAATATTTTACAAATTGTCTAAAAAATAACTTGGGGCACACCACTTTTAAAATTTTTTTTTTTTTCATCAAATTTGAACTGTATTCTTTTTTGCAGAGCTTCTTCTTAAGTATTGATAGTCATGCCTTCCTTAAAATATCATTTGGGTTCCATGCTCCAATATTAAGATATGCCACTAATAATTAGAATTGCCGTGTTCATCGCTTCTAATGCTGGTTTATACATGATTGAAAAAAATAAACATATGTACTTTCTAACAAAAAAAATACCTTACACAGAAACTCTTGACAGGCACAAAAATATATATAATGAAAAGCATAGAAAATGTAACACCCTTCATTGAAGTTTAATGAAACGGTGTTGAATTATTTTGTTTTCCAGTATACAGAGTGTTAATTAAGTGCGTGGACAAACTTTAAGTGGTAATTTCTTGTACAATTTTAAGACAAAAAGTTCATATAAATATATGTCCTAAACGTCTCAGTTTTCGAGATAGTTTTTTAAAATTTTTCCTATACAGTTTTAAGAATAATTAATTCAAATTCACTATGTATAATATTTTCAACAGTACCGATGAAACAACGTTATTTTTTTAAACAATCCTAATTTTTTTGGGGTCATCCCTTTTTTTTTACGATGACTAAGTGAGAATAAAATCTAACTTATTATTTTATTCATAAACTTTTCACCCTTTTGATGTTTTTCAGTATCTTGTACGGTTTAGAAATTATTTGGCAAAAAATAAAATTATGCTTTGTTTTAAGGATAATTTATTCAAATTCAGCATTATAATACTTTTAATAGTACCCATGAAACAACATTATTAACTTTTTAAACAATCTACAGGGTCATAATTAAAATTATAATTACCTTAATCTAAAGAAAAATTTAACAAAGGTATAATACTAATCTTAGAGTAACTGCTGGAAATGGCCAGCCCAAATTTATTATTGCATTACAGGAAAAATATGTCTCACCTGTAGACAACACCTGGGATAAAAACCTTGAATTTATCACTAATTTATTTTGTATCCAAGTACAAAAAACTACTCTCTGAGAAAAAATCCGTCAGCAAAAGAGCTTGTACACATTGTAGTGATAGGGAAAAAGTTGCTGTTCTCTTAAAATTTTCCATACTAATACATGGGTAATGTTTAATTGAGTCGCAATGTTTCATGTACTAGTTTCAGTATTTTCTTCAATATCAATAAGGACAGCTTCCTCTGTCTGAACTGTCCTTGCTGTTATGGTCATATTACAAGCGCAGTAGACCTCCTAAAACTCCCCGTTTCACAAAGTAGGGAGTGAATATTAATAAAAGTTTGTTTGGTAGACACACAACGTTGAGGATATCTTTCTTGATACATTCGTCTTGCTGCATGAGCATTATCATGAGCCATTCCATATACAAACTGCGTGTTTGCCATTTCAGAGTGTGAATTCAATTATTCAAAACAATAAAATATTAAATAGTTTTAAAGAAAAGCTGAACTTAACTCCTTTTGAATTAATATTTTAGTACTTAACTCTTTTTACATTCATAGTTTACCAGTTTAAGATTAATTTTAGAAAATAATTACGTTTTTTTAATCTTTTTGTTTTTCCACACACACACACACATACGCATGCACTTAACTCCTTGAGAACAAATTAATTTCTTCCATATGTTATGTCTCAATGGAGTAATGTCTCATAACTTCTTTGTAGAGATTTATGCCTAAAAATGAGTATTCATTTTACACACTTGTATAATTCATGTTTGAAGCAACGTAGGACTTGACTGTTTAAACACATATGCAGGTTAGGTTAGGTTAGGTTTGTTGTGAATGGGTCTCAGTAGACCCTCCACTACGGCCATCAGCAGGCCTATTGTGGCTCACGCCTAATTATATTTCACCCAATAAGTTCAGTCTCTTAATGAAACTGATAACTTTATTGGGTGAGAATGTGTCCAGATCCTCTGGCAGCAGTTGCCCTTTGCCAAATATTGAGAATCGGATCCTCTCCACAGCGGGACAGGTGCATAAGATGTGGTCTGCCTTCTCATCATCCTGCAGGCATAGACGGCACTCGGCGTTTTCCGCTAGGCCGAGTTTATGCAGATGATAGTTTAGTCGGCAGTGCCCGGTATATAGGCCTGTTAGAGTTTTCAGGTTTATCCTGTTTAACTCTAAAAGTTTCTTAGCTCTCGATTTCAAAGGGTATTTTATAAACGCCTTCGAATGAACTAATCCTTGTAACTCTTGCCAATACTGGAGAGTTTGCCTTTCAGTCCAGGTTGAGATAGCCATCTTGGCAGTACTTGAGGATATGCCAAGTATTGGTTCTGGTCCGATGAATCGTGATCCCGCTCCTTCTCTGGCTAAGGAGTCCGCTATTTCGTTACCTTCCATACCAGAGTGGCCGGGTATTCGGACCAGAGTCACTTTGTTGTTCTTGCTCAAATGATTTAGAGCTTTCTGACAGTTCCATACCGTTTTGGAGTTACACCGGTAGGAGCCAAGAGCTTTTATAGCTGCTTGGCTATCTGAGAAAATTTTTATTAATCTGCGTATAAGATGCATATATTCCAGCCTTCGTACACACAGTTCAATGGCATGAACCTCAGCCTGAAAAACAGTTGCATGAGTACCTAGGTTTGAGACTATCCTCACCCTTGGTCTGTAGCTGTGTACTCCGGCTCCTGTTCCCTCGGGAGTTTTGCAGCCGTCTGTAAACCAACAAATGTCTGCCTTTAGTAGGTCGGCTTTATTCCGATCCCACTCATCTCTTTCTGGAGAAAGGATGTTGAAGGTCAGCTCGTAGTTGGTCAGTAGGCATAGTATCCGAGGGCATTCCCAGGATGCTGTGATTCTCTGTCATCCAACAACCTGTTCCGCTCCATGATACTAGTCTGCGGCATATTAATGGCCGCTTGTTGCAATCTGTAGGTTGCCTACCTGGCCTCTCTCTCCAGATATATATGAAGAGGGAGTAAATCCAGGAGGATTTCCATTGCAGCTGACGGTGTGGTACTAATTGCTCCCGTTACGGTCATGCATGCTAATCTCTGCAGTCCAGAGAGTTTGGATTTGGCCGTCCGTTGTAATCCTTTCGGCCACCAAACAATGGATCCGTATGTTATCATTGGTCTGATGACCGTAATATAGATCCAGTAAATTTGTTGGGGACCCATGCCCCAGGATTTGCCACAAATACGACTGCATGTCCATAGGGACAGCTTTGCTTTGTGGATTACCTTTTCCAGATGGGAGTTCCAATTAAGTGATTTATCCAGAGTGATTCCTAGATATTTCACCTCCTTCGCAAATGGAATAGTTTCACCCATTAAAGTGGGAGGTCTTAAGTCCCCCAGGTTCCTTTTCCGGGTGAATGGTACTATTACTGTTTTTTTTTAGGGTTTACAGACATCTGTTCCCTGTCGCACCAGTTACTCACTGCATCCAGTGTCTCTTGAAGTGTATTTGATATTACTCCTTCAGAGTTTCCTCTGACTAGTATGACTAGATCATCTGCATATGCTAGAACCTCAACCTCCCACAGTATGAGAATAGCCAGTAGGTCGTCCACAAGAAGTGACCACAAAAGGGGGGAGAGAACCCCACCCTGCGGGCATCCTCTCTTGGCTCTAAACCTAACTGTTTCTCCCTGTAGAGACGTTGTTATGGTTCTGTTTGATAGCATGGCACGAATCCAGTCGCCTATAGTAGGCTCAATTCCTCTGGCAGCCACTGCTGCATATAAGGAGTCGGGCAGTGCATTATTAAATGCTCCCTCAATGTCGAGAAAGGCTCCCACCGCAATTTCCTTCATTTGAAGGGATTGGGTGATCTTCTCGACTAGGTTATTGTTGATTTTCCTGTCTGATAGGCGTACTGATGGATATTGAGGGGGTGATGATTCAGGATGTTCCCTCTGATATATCCGTCCAGCACCTTCTCCAGGCCTTTCAACAGAAAAGATGTCAGGCTAATTGGCCTAAGCAATTTAGGGCTTGGTTCTTTCCTACCCATTTTTGGTATATATACTACCTTAACCGCCGACCAACTGGATGGGATATAGTTCCATACCAGACTAGCTCTGAATAGTTTAATGAGGAGTGGGAGCAATATTTCCAGTCCATTTTGTAGTAGAGCTGGAAAAACTCCATCCTCTCCTGGCGATTTGAATGGTTGGAATAATCTGATGGCCCACTCAATTGCCGGTATTGTGATCACCTTTTAAGCCGTCAGCCAATCATTTTTATCAGGTCGTTTTAATCGGCCTTCTGATGGTGACGGCTGTTGGATCCGCATTCAAGCACCCTGGGAAGTGGTTTTGTGCTAGGAGCTGTAAGGTTTCCTTTCCAGAGTCCGTATATGAATCATCCGGTCGCCTTAACGAACCGAATTCCCTTGTAGGCTCTCTGGAAAGAATCTTGTGGATTCTAGTACTGTGAGGTAGGTCAGTTATACTCTCACAGAATTTCCTCCAAGATCCCCTTTTTGCTTTCCTTATTTCTTTGTTATAGTCCGTTAGAGCGGATCTATATTGGTCCCAGTCGCCTGAAGCTTTAGCTCGATTAAAGAGGCGGCGAACTTCTTTTCTCATTTTATCCAAATTTTTGTTCCACCAAGACGCGCCTCTATTGTCACTTTTTGTCTTCAGTGGACAGTTTTCGTTATATGCTGAGACCATTGCGTTGCGGATCTGTTCCGCCGCAATTTCAGTCTTATCACGATTCCTGATTGTGGTGATAGCGAATTGAAGGTGAGACTGGAGGGAATATTTATACCCTTCCCAGTCCATGCACTTCGGATCCCGATATGTCACCACAGGTCTTGGGCCAACTTCTATATTGAATAGAATATGTTTATGATCTGAACACGAGGGTTCAGAAGATACTTTCCAATCGGATATCTTGTTGCTCAAGTAGTTTGAGCTGATTGTGATATCTAATACCTCCTTCCTATTTCTGGTGACAGAGGTTGGTTCGGAACCAATGTTATTCACAGTTAGTCCTTCACCTAATAAATATTCAAAAAGTGACTCATCTCTTTGGTTAATGTGCGTGCTTCCCCACGCTGTATGGTGGGAATTCGCGTCACATCCAATAACCAGGTGATGATGGTAGACGATCATCATTAAAATCCATCTCCAAAACCGGATTATCTCTATTATCCTCACTCTCAACATCCTCAACAATACTATCACTATTCATAGCTGCAAGTCTATATTCTACATTATTTGGATCACCAGATGTAGCCACTCAACCAATCAAGCTCATAACTCTCTCCTCTAAATCCGTGAGAGGTTTATCTTCAATAGGTCCTCCTCCAGTACTTTTAAGGTCAGATTTAATCATTCTTGCATGAGTCTTTACTTTAGATTTGTGTTCAATAGATGCCTAAAATCGGAATACAAGAAAATTATTTTGACGCGCTTTGAAGATGTAATTATTCACTCACTCTTTTCCATGTACAGGATTTCGTTTTATTTATATCCTTCAATAATTGATCCCAAAGTTTTTCTACTGTAACTGATTCGGAAGAGGACGTTTTTTGCTTCATCGTTAGTTTATTTTGTTCAATGAATTGAATTAAATATTCATATTGCTCGAATGAAGTTTTTTAATTCCGATGCCGTAATATTCAGAGGTAGGATTTACTAATTGGATATGACGTAAAACCAGGGTTGACTAGGTGGTTACGTGTCAGATCTGAATGCATATATGAATCGATATCTTACCTTGAAATTTTTTTTAGCGAATTCCGTATTATCCAAAATTGATAAAGTCAATTTATTATAAACACTCATTCAAAGAGAACTAGAGGTATAGGGGATGTACTTAAGAGTAAACTACACACACACAAGTATTTTCACGGCCGGTTACAAGAATAAAAGTATATTAATATCTGATCTAAGTTTCGTTGAAAATCCATTTGTATTGCGAGAAGACCGCTCGACGTCGACAGATATAACTGGAGCATACTTAAGATATGTAAACTTTCGCAAAGTCACCACATTCATGATCGGTGTAGCAAAGTCTTTATCTTTGACTTTTAAAACAGTTTGGAATTTTGTTTGTACCCACGCAGCAATTTCTCTCTGTAATTGAAAAATATATTGTCAAAGATCGAACACAACGTTTATTGCATCAACTGTAGTAAATTCTGATGTTGGCTGATATTGAAGATCACGTGTGGCTAGAGAAATTCGCGAAGAACTTCTGTGTATGGTTTCCAGATTTTCTTGAACAGTTGGATCCATATAAATGCCTGTTGCGTCTGAAATAGCAACTGCATCATTTGGATTTAACTGCTGTATTAGGGATTTCACGTTTTCAAAATGACAGTAATAATACGATGCTGCCTCTAACCAAATTCCACATCATATTATAATGGGCTGTGGAGTATTTGGTAGAATTTTATGAAATAACCGTACAGACTTGGTGCTTTAAGAAAAATTTTCTTTACACTAGATATCAAATTATCAACATTAGGGTAGCACCCCCCTACTAGCTACAGCAATCCTATGAAGCCCATGTGCTAAACATGTTACATGAAGTATATTCTGATATAATTTAAAAACAAATTAAGTTCCTCTTCTTGGTAAAACTTAAAATATAGAGTGGAATGAAAAATAATAACTGAAAATTTTTTGCTAATTATTATTTACTAACTTTTACAAATCTTATCACAGATAAGTATAACATATTACTTTTTAAACAATTATTTTCCCGGCTATTTGCCAAAACGCTGAAACTTGGATTACAAAAAAGATAATATGCACATTATGTTCAGTACAACTGTTTCAATAATGTTATTTTTAATTTCAACTATTCTGTCTAGTAAAACCAAAAATAAATAAAACAAGGTACTAACCAGTTGACACTCACTTTAAAAAACTAATATCTACCGACACGTGTTTCTGCTTGCATTGCTTCATCAGGGTAGCCAGCACATTTAAAGAATCCAAAGTAAGAAAACTTGTAAACCTTAATGTAATAAACATTAATGGCTTCAGAAAACAGAATAATTGAAATTATATAGTGGAAATACCCCTTGTTGAATAAAATAATTTAAAAACAAATTAAGTTCCTCTTCTTGGTAAAAGTTAAAATATAGAGTGGAATGAAAAATAATTGTTTTAAAGATATATGTTATACTTATCTGTGATAAGATTTGTAAAAGTTAGTAAATAATAATTAGCAAAAAATTTTCAGTTAATATTATTTTTCATTCCACTCTATATTCTGATATGTTTCCTTCAAAAGTCTTCCAGCAGCTTTCATACAATTCACTCCAATCACTCCATCGGTAAAAAATAATAAGAACTTGTCCTTATTTTCTGCACATTTGTCACCCCAAAACTCTTGTAGACTTGAATTTACTACCTCCGCTGTAGTGCGACAATATGTAGCTTCTTAAACTTTAGAGGCAATCAGTGCCTGCTCATTGAACAATTTTCCTCCAATGCACCCTCTAAAACTTAGCTATCTTAAACCCGCTAACATTAGTGATTTCGTCCATGCTAAGCTAGATGTACCTCCCATTAAGATCAGAAGAAATTTTCTGTCTAATATTTTCACACTCCATTAAAAAATACATTTTTTTTGTGTTAGACCCCGAAGGCACGTTAACATTGCTATATTTGCCACTAATACGAAATATCTCTATTAATGTTTGTGTTGCATGACCACGAAATTGCATTGTTACATCTAGTGCAATACAACCATCAAATTGTAAATCAGCAATATCGCGAATCCGAGAATTTACTGTCGCTTCCGTCGGTTTAATACGTTGTGACATTTTAACTGCGCATTTTTAGTACCTACGTCCGAATGAATCCACGTTATACAAGATACTGTTTGATCGTGTTATATGTTTTCTCCCCTCCACGCTAGGGCCAGCCGTTGGCCTTCAGTAATGTAAATTACTAATATACTGTAATTTGAAAGAATCTATTACACATTACGTTTTAATTTAATATATGCATTCCCTGACAAAACTAAGTTACCATGAACATTGTAAAATTAAATAAAATGCACTTAATATGGTTTTGTAGTTTGAAAATGTTTCAGTAGGTGTTTGCAATATATTATATTATATCTGTAAAAGCCATCCCTGGGTACCGATCGGTAAATCCCACCTATAGTAATATTAAAATTATCATACAGCGTATTAATTTGGCTACTCGCCGTTTTTTATTTTGTTACAAATTTTGCGCTCCCTTTTAAATTTACGTCCCTGGGCAATTGCCCTAATTGTCCCGTGGGTAACCCAGGCCTGTCTACAGTGTTAAAATAATAAAAATAACTAAATACAAACTCTAAAATAGATGCAAAAAATATAAATAAAAAATTTAACTATTATTTTATCATTTATCAACATAGAAAGAGGGACATTTTCATCTGAAGATTCGCTACCTCGAATGGCTCATTATCGCTTTTACTACTCAACATATTTATGTTATCCATTTTGCATGAATTATTGCATGTATGCTTATATCTTTCTTCTCTCAGGCTGAATACATATGGCACATACACAATAATGATATAGTGAAATATCCTTTAATTCCCACTCAAACTGTTCTATTTAGTTAGTTTAGATAGAAATGGAGAGCATTATTAATATAAATTCGGTTTTAATCATCTCCAGATGATGCCAATTTGGTTAACGAAACGCGTGTCGAGTATAATACCAATTATTATCAAAAAAAAAAATTCCAAGGGGCAAAATTTACCATTAAAAAATTTTCCAAATAACCACTAAAAAATTATTAAACTTCTTTGATGTTTCTTTCTCTTATTTGTAAACTTGCATAATCTCATTCTTTAATTTTCAGATTGAAATTACAGATTATACATCAAATGATCTAATAGAATGGGAAAAAAGAAAACTGGCAGAAGAGCAGCAAAGATCAGAAGCTCGTAACAGTGTTAGGTCTATGTTAAATTCTGAATTGCAACGTATGACTTTACAAGTTAGAGAAGTTCTGCCACATGTGCCCTTTACTGCTATATACAATGACCTGTGTAAGTATACCAAACGTATTCATGTATGCCAATAATAGTGCAGGCAAGTTAGTTATGTTTTATATATATCCTTGGTGGCAGAAGTACTAATAGTAGAGTGCTCGGCGCTCAAATAAACGCTTAAAAATGAGTTCTGTGGGGGATTTCGTTATTACAAGCTGAATTTTTATATATAATCAATGTACTAATGTTTCAAAATCCTGAAACCGTCAAAAATCATCTTGTGCAAAAGGACACTAAAGTTAAAATAACGAGTTAAGCATATAGTGATAAAGAAGAAACAAATTGCGATTTTTTTTATATATTTTTCAGAAAAAAGTAAGTAAGTTTATTTCATGTTAAATTATACAAGTATTTACATACGTCAATAGAAGGTACTCCAATATCAAAGACGGTTATACAATGATCAATAGAACATACAAAAACACATTAACGTTATGTATTAATATTATTACTGCATATGAAAAATTTCATTTGCATTTTAAATATACATACGTCAATAGAAGATACATACATAAAATAAAACAATATTATAAACTATACAAACCTATAAATAAGAGGCAATTGTACAGTTTTCAAAGAAACACCAAAAATACATCAAGGATACATAATAAACTTAAAATTAGAATACAAAATGTTCACAATCTAGGTAGTCCTCCATACTATAAAAAGCACTCTTAATAAGGAACTCTTTTATTGAAGACTTGAATGTACACATAGGTAATTGTGCTATATGTTCAGGTAATAAATTAAAAAATATAGGACCAAAATAAAGTTTTGTACAGCAAATATTCTTTTATAATTTTCAAATATTATATTATACATTGGAACTTACGAGAGAACCAAACTTAAAACGGTAATGCTTCAAAATCTAATTCAGTTTAGACAATTTTTGCGTTTCCCTCGTATATCTCTGAAACGGAAGCCCATGTGAAAATTTTGTACTCTTATTAAAAGTTTACTTTATCCTTTCTGAAGAAAACAGTGTAGGATTTATAATTTTATGACTCCTAATAAATAAGTTATACAACTAAATGCAATACTACATAAAGCTGATATCCGCGTGAAGTTGTGTATTAGGCGACCCCACCTAAACTAAGCATCTTGCATATCAATTTTCCTCATAGCTCCATTGCATGTTATAGAAGAGATTATAGTATGCACATATCTGTTTCAAGTTCTGGGTGTGAGTAATAATTATACATACTATACATTATTGTAATTTGGTACCTGTATTTAAGTGTTAGCAGGTGACATGGAATAATGCTCATGCGAATGCCACCTTTTGTGTATATGTAATTTTATTTTTATATAGCACAATAAATATTTTTCCTATTCTATTCTAATAAATCATTTTCAGTTGAAAAAAAAAACACTTGAAGGGGAATCATTATGGCCTGTCATGGTGTTTTCAATACCTTGGCCTACTATAGCCGCGTGAATTAAATAACTTGAAACTCGAACTTGGTTTTTAAAAAATTTTATTTTATTATAAAAAACACAAGTTAAAGTAAACACAAATAAACTGAAGTAATTCGTTAAGCGACAGGAGAGGAATGATAGTAACTGAGTCTTAATTTGGAATACAGTGGTATATATAGTTACAATTTGACTAGCACAGCAAGTGCTGATATAAACAATAGCCATTCATTACAATGATATTACTCCTCCCTTCTTAGATCGGAAATAAGGGTGGAATCCTTGTTGACGCCGGATCTGGGGTCGTTTCCTCTACCATAGTTCCAGTAGGGTTGGTGCACTTGAATATGGTACTTCTGTATTGAAATATAAAGTATCCTATAATCATAACAACAATTAAGAAAACAATAATTATCATAATAATATTTAGGCTAGATTCGTTTTCTTCATGTTTTAGTGGTCTAATTTTCATTTTATTATAGGTTGTTTGAATTTTAGAAATTTCATCCAAGTTAATTTCTTGTAGGTGTAGTCTTTCTGTCTGTTTGTGTGATGAATTAGAAATTTGAATTTTTGGTATTCTAAACTGTTCATGGGATGTCCAAGTTTTGTAATTCCCATATTTCTCACCATAAATAATAACTGAGCAATTTTCAGGAATTATTATTAAGGTTGGCTGATATATACTTAAAAATCCATTTTGTTTACAGAATTTTTGGATAGTAGTTTCATTAGTAGGTATAACAATAAGATGTCCTGGATTAATTATTTCAACGATAGAGTTGTGTAAAATGACTGTAGATGGTTCACATTTATTATTTTGATTTCTTAAGATTTTTGTAATGCAGTTTTCTGGTTTTTCAATGAAGTTATCCGGGTGGCAGATATGTTTGTCTTCTATTTCAGGACATTCGTCGTTCATGAAATATTCTTTCAGAGGGCTGATTAATAGGAAAGGTTTTTTTGGTATTATAATTTGGTTGTCTTTAGGGATAGGGAAAAGTTTAAAATAATCATATTTTTCTTTTTCTACTAATGGAAAATAGATTGCTATTATAATTTTACCTTCTTTATAGAATAACTGTGTACTAGCAATTTTGTAATAAGATTGCATATTATTAAAATTTGGCAAATCTTTCTGAATATCTTTTATTAATATTTTTAGATTATCCATCGGTATTATAGATGGGTGTAAAATATTTAACTGTGCAAACATAATTGCGTCTAAGATTTCATTTACTGTATGACAAGTTAAAGCTATTAAATTGATCGAACTAAATAGCTCCCAAATTTCGTTAATACTTTGAAGTTTATTTATTTTATTTATCAGTTCATTAACCTTATTTTCAATCGAATGCAGATTGTTAGTTAGCCCATATAAAGTTTCATTGTATTTTGAGAATATGTTTTTTGTTAGGTCAACGTTTTTTATCACGTCTTCCTGTAATTGATTTTGGTTATTTTCTAAAGTCTCAAGAGTTTTATAGATTTTTTCTCCGTCTGAGGAATCTAAGGTTCCAAATAACCATTTCTCTGCATTGCCTATAATATTGATTAAGCCACGTTTTTGTCTAAAGTGTGGTTGAATGTTATTCAGTTTTTGTTTTATGTTATACATTTCCAGCTTTACATGATTAAATAGTTTTAATCCAATGTCAGTTTTGTAATAATCAATATAAATAGATATATCGTCTAATTTAGGTTTTAATATTATCTACATGTTTATCGAGATAATCATTTACAATTTGTTCGTCTGAAAGGTCGAAAGGGTCTGTTAGATTTTCATTGCCTTTAGTTATTTGAAATGGTGTAAACTTTGTTACAGAGTGGATTGTATTATTATAACCAATAAGTGCGTATTTTACTAAAGTTTTTATATTTTTATTTGGTTCTTCCAAATTTAACGCTCCTAATTGTTCTAGTAATGTAGAATGAAAACGTTCTTCTACAGAACTATTACTATTTGGGTTGTACGCTGTTGTATAATGAATTGTTATTTTATGTTTCGTACAAAATTGTTCCATTAACAAATTTTTGATTTCAGGGCCTTGATCACATGTAATTATTTTTGGTAAGCCAAAGTGTGAAATAAATGTTAGCAAGTTATCTAATATATCAACTGCATTAACTGTTGATGCATATGCTTGAGCAAAACGAGAAAAACTATCTAAAATAGTCAAAAACGGTTGGTTTTTTACTTTAAACGTATCAATATAAATATGTTCAAATGGATACGTACCAATGGGAGTGGGTTTAAATTTTAAAACGTGGATGTCTTTCATATTTTGTTTTTTGACATATTTCGCAAGTATTTATATAATTTGTTACGTCGTTATTAATATCTGGCCAATAATAAGATTTTAAAATTGATTTTACCGTTTTCGTTTATACCTTTATGTGTTGTTTTTCCTTCGTGGTGGTATTTTATTTTTTCTAGCTGATCATCCTTTTTTTCTACATCTCGCAAAATAGTGGGGCATTCGACAAGTTTCAAACTGGAGTTTTTAAAATAATTTTGAATAATGTTGATTATTATTTCTTTTGATTTAGTTCTAAAATGTAGTGCATATAATATTTTAGGTGCAAAAAAATTCTTTTTATAACTTCGGTTAGATGTTCTTCTAAATTATCTGATGGCAAAGTTATATAAAGCTTAGTTTTTTCATTATTATATAATTTTGTTCTTTGTGTAATTATTCTAGTTACATTATTTGTTACAAAGAATATTACTTGATTTTTATAATAATTTAGGGGTCTTTCTGATATTTTTATTTCTAAAATAGGATTTTCTGTAGCTGAATGTACAGTTTCATTATCACTATTTTGTCCATTGTCATTATCAGGTTTCTTTAATACAATATTTTGGATAACATTAACTTTAGGTGGTGTTTGATTTACTAAAGGTACGATATCGGCAGGGTTAAAGTCTGGGATATCTGTATATAGATCAGGGGGGACTATTATCCATAGGATTTTCCAAAAAAATCGTTACTAATTTTATTTCGATCTAAATCATCAGCGTTTGCGATAATTGAATCATTTCTTTCTAATGCGTTAATTTCTATACGAGATAAAGCGTCGGCGTTGGTGTTGTTTTTTCCTTTTTTTATAAACTATATTATAGTCGTATTCTTCAAGCTTCAATCTCCAACGAACTAAGCGCGAATTTGGTTCTTTCATATTGAAGTGGTTTATGGTCTGTCACGATAGTGAATTTTCTACCGAATAGTATCGGGCGATAATATTTGCAAAAATTTACGATCGCACATAGCTCACGTTCTATGGTTGAGTAGTTTTGTTCAGCAGGGTTTAGGGTTCTACTAGCATATGCTATAGGTAGATCTTGTCCTATAGGGCCTTGACTGATAATACCGGAAATGGCCAAGTTAGACGCATCCGTTGTTAGTATAAATGGCTTAGAAAAGTCCGGATATTGTAAAATAGGTGCATTAGTTAAAAGCGTTTTGCACTTTTCGAAAGCTTCTATAAATTCAGGTGTATGAATAATTTTTTCGTTCTTCTTTAAACACTTTGTTAAAGGTTTAGTAATATGAACAAAGTTCTTTATAAACCTACGATAGTATCCGACTAAACCAAGAAAAGATTTAATTTCTTTCGCTGTTCTAGGTATAGGAAATTTTTGTACCGCCAATTATTTTTTTTCGGATTTGGTTTAATGCCTTCAGGTGTAATCACATGTCCTAAAAACTCAACATTTTTTGTTAAAAATTCCGACTTATCTAATTGAATTTTTAAATTTGAATCTCTTAATCTTGAAAATACTAATTTTAAATTTGAAATATGTTCTTGTAGTGAAGTGGAGAAAATAATAATATCATCCATATAAACTAAACAGATTTTGCCTTGTATGTCTTTCAATACATTATCCATTACTCTTTGGAAAGTCGCTGGTGCGTTCTTAAGTCCAAATGGCATTCGAACGTATTCGTAATGTCCGTTTTCTACATTAAAAGCTGTTTTAGGAATAGAATCTTTATGCATTTCTATCTGGTGGAAACCGGATGCAAGATCGAGTGTTGAAAAATAGTTACATTTACCTAATTTGTCTAAAATATCATCGATATTTGGTATAGGATACCTATCATCGATTGTTTTTTCATTTAATTTTCGGTAGTCGACGACTATTCGCCATTTTTGTTTACCGCTAGCGTCTAATTTTTTTGGGACTATCCAAATTGGGCTAGACCAAGGTGATGCTGAGGGTCTAATTATTCCGTCATCTAACATTTTAGAAATTTGTTTTTGTACTTCCGGTTTACGCACAAATGGGAACCGGTATGATTTTGTATGGACAGGTACTTCGTCAGATGTTTTTATTTCATGTTTGACCTGGTTTGTAAAAGTTAATTTGGTATTTTCAATATAAAAAATGTCTTTAAATTTATTACATAACTTTAAAATTTCGTATTTCTCTTCGCTATTTAAATGATTTATACGTATTGAATTATTTATGTTTGTTTCTGGTTTGTATTGTTCATTGTCAGGAATATAATTATTAGTCTCAAAGTTATAGACATCAAAGTGTTCTTTTAATGGGTAACAGATAAGAGGGTTATCTAGTGTCACTGAAATAGTTGTGTCTTTGTAATTATAAATTTCAAAGTAAGCTCGTCCATTTTTTGCAGATGCAGTTGTATCGGGTATATACAATAGATTGTCTATTGTGCATTCAGGAATAAAGATTTCTCCGTAATCTATGTTTACTGGGTAATCTTTTATCAAAGTTTCGAATGGAGGTATCTCGAACGTAAACGAGGTTTCGTAAGGTTGACGATAATAAAACGGGATTGCGATTTCATTATTTACTAACTGCTGATTTGGAATGTCTATTGATAAATTTAATTTAATTAGGTCATTGAGTCCTAAAATTCCGTCAAAATATTCGTGGAAATTAAATAATAAAAATTCTATTTGATGGTCACTATTAAATTCTTGAAAAGCTGGTATCGTAGCTCGATATCTAATTTTTTTTCTCCTAATGATGTTTTTAGACTAGAAGGATTGTGATATATTAAATCAGGGAAATAATTTTCTGCAATAGATGGTTTTAAAATTGATGTAAAAGCTCCTGTGTCGATTAATAATTTAATATTTGGATTATATATTTGTACATAGGGTAAAGAATTTACTACAGCCGAATTCATTTCAATTAGGTCTGATCGTGTATTACAGGGTCCTGTTGAAAATTTGGATCATTTAAATTTATGTCGTCTGGTTGATTAGCAGTATAATCAACATAATCATAATTAGTTGAATAATCAAATGGTGGATCTGGACAGGCTAAATAATTTTCTTCCTCAATTTCTGAATATCGATATTGATTTTGATTTTCGTGATAGTCTTCAGTATCCGCGAAATTATGTACTTCTCTATTTGAATTAAAATTTGTTCTGTTAAAATTACTGGGTACTCTCGATTGAGTGGACATTGGTTCGGGTGTAAATTGATTTTGATTAGAAAATTTATTAGGTTTAAAATTGTTTTGGGGTCTACCAAAAACTTGCTGGTTTGTGGGGAACCTATGTGGAATTTGTCTGGGTTGAACATTTATTGGTTGACTAGGGAATACTGGTTTTGTATACATTTGTTGTTGGAAATTTGGTATATTACGAGGTTGATTATAATTTTGCATATTACGAGGTTGATTAAAATTTTGCATATTACGAGGTTGATTAAAATTATTGTTATTATAAAATGGTTTATGTGATGGTGGTAAATTTTGTTTAAATTGTGGTTGCGAGTATGATTGTCTATGATTGTAATTAGGCACTGATTGATTATTTTGATTACCTGGGTTACTTTGTAAAGTTGTAGTTAAATTTTTTGTTTGTTTAAAATTTTCGTCGTCAATAGTATATGCCATTGCTGTTTCGAGACAATCGGGTTTTTGTAAATCGATTTTGTCTTGTAATCTGTCAGGCAAATTACGTAGATATGTTTTTAGTGAAAGCGAATCATATTGATTTAAATAAATTAATTTTGTAGTCATAGGCATTTCTGTGTCTGAAAGACTGTTAATTTTAAAAGCAACTTTACTACGTGCTAATTGAATTCTTTGTGCAAATTGTATAGGGTGTTCATTTTTGTATGGTTTTAGAGTTAATAAATTTTGTTCTAAGCAATCTAGACTTCTATGATCTCCAAAACTTATTCTCAAAGCACTTTTTATTTGTTCCCAAGTTCGTAGTTCTAACCTGGAACCTATTAAAATTTGAGCTTTTTCGGTTAATTTACCTAAAATAACTCTTAGCAAATATTTGTTTAAAGTCTCATCGTTAGAGCGATAAAGTTCAATAAATTGATCACATGCACATATAAAAATGTCTAAGCTATGTTCATCACCATTGTAATTACCAATTGTGTTTGCATAGGCTTGTAAAACTGTAAAATTTGGTTGTGATACTTGACTTCCAGTTGCCATTTTTTCTAATTTGGTATCTGATAAAATTAAAGATTTTTCTAATAGATCACTTAACAAATTTTCCATAAACTAATTAATTAAATTGATTTTAATATAAGTGTATATTTTTTTTTCGAAAAAGAAAAAAACAATAGCAATTAAATATAAGTGTAAAATTTACTAAAAAGTAATAGTATATAATTACTTTGACTATTTCAATATGAAATAATATTTAAATATATATTAAAAATTATATTTTTCAAAAATATAAACTTAAAGGAAATAAAAAGGATAATATGGAAAAATATTTCAGTATTTAAATTCTTCTTTAAATATTTCTTAAATATGTTCGAGGTCTCTTCGATAGAGTTCGAACGCAAAATTGTTGGCGTTAAATTTGACGATGACCAGACTTTCTTTTAATAGATATGAAAGGTCCTACCTTGCAAATCCAACAATCTTCGGGGGTGTTGTCCACGATGGACTGGTTGATCACGTTGATCAGGGATGCTTACGGTGTTTGCTGTACCGGAGTTCTACCTTCCTTCCTGTTTCTTCTGGCAAGCTACTCAGTTCACCTGCGGATTGAACCTACTTAATTCAGCCCAATATGTCTTCTCCAGATTCTTCTTCGATAGAGTAATTTGAAAAACATGCACGATGCACTTGTACACTTGGATGAATTAATTATTAGGAATGAAAGTTCTTTGATTTGTCTAAAATTTTTGAAAAAACGTCGGAATTACGACAAAACGTAATTATCTACGATAGATGGACCGACTGACAAATCCGACCCGACTGCGCCAATTAAATAACTTGAAACTCGAACTTGGTTTTTAAAAAATTTTATTTTATTATAAAAAACAAGTTAAAGTAAACACAAATAAACTGAAGTAATTCGTTAAGCAACAGGAGAGGAATGATAGTAACTGAGTCTTAATTTGGAATACAGTGGTATATATAGTTACAATTTGACTAGCACAGCAAGTGCTGATATAAACAATAGCCATTCATTACAATGATATTACTCGTGTAGTGGGACTGGGAAAAATAAACGATTATAGTGGGTAATCGAATAATCAATTTTCGAAAAATTGGTAATAAAATAATTGAAAATCGACAGTATCGATCAATATAGACCGCGCCCGGATTTAGTATCAAAAATAAGATCGCTCTATTTTATACCTTTGTTTACTACCATATCGTAAAATGTTAACAACAGTGCTCTCCAAGTCTCCAGGGCCCTACCATGCAAAGGTAAAACATGAATGGCGTTTTTCCACTCGATGAAATAATCGATCATTTGATTATTCTCACAATATTCGATTTATCGATTATAATTGATATTCGGAAATCGAATATCGATAATCGGTATTCAGGTGACCGATCATCAAAAAAATAATCAGATAATCATTCATCATTGATAATCGATTATTGAATAAATAATCGATTTTAAATTATTAAATTTCATAATCGCTCAGTTCTAGTGTATAGAGATTCATAATATCAATTGCAATACTTGCCTTCAGGCACCGGAATAATCATGCACTTACTTTCTGCATGTCATACATTCGATTTCAGAGTACTTCCTCCAACATAACGCGGCATTACGAATGCTACATTACCACCTAAGGCACTCATATGTGGTAGACTAGACACCTTACATCTCCGGAGATACTAATTGAATTGAATTGAATTGAAATTTATTGGTGTTGATTATACACAAGTATTTACACAAGTCAAAAATTTGTAGAAATGATACATATAATTTTAAATATAAATAGTTAAAAGAACGTACACTGAAATTGTTTTGGGCTACAACTAATATTTGTTGATTTGCTGTGGAAAGATATTCTTCTATTAGGTAAGTTATTTTTTAAAAATCCTCCGATGTTTGCTTGTTATACTTATGATATTTCGTAAAATCAAATCTCTTAAATGCCATGCTTCTGGGCCAACATGAGGGATTGTATATGTCATCTTTATAATCCCAGTCGATTCCGAACATGAAACATTTATTTTGAGATTCTAGGGTGGGTAGTGCTTTGATTGAAATATCGGCATCTTTGAATTTCTGTTGTTTTGTAATAAATCCTTTAATTCTCTCAGATGTAATGTGTCTCTTGATTCTATACAAATAAAGCCAAACTTTTCTACCAATAGCAAATTCACTGTCTTCATCCGCCCCATAACATTTTTTAACAGGTTTTCTTGATTTTTTTACGATACGTTATTATTTTAAAGTCTTCTTCCTCCTTTTTTTCGTTTGATAGATTTGTGATATCATTCATTTTACTTAACTGAGCCACCTCTAACTGTCTATAATTGTTTTTTTTTCAGTCATCCTTGGGTTTGTTGATAAATTCAAATTTCCCTCCTTACTTTGTTGTTTATTTAATTATACAGTGGACACCTGTTTTTTAGTTACTGAACTAAAAGATTCAGTTTTTTGGGATTTGGGTTTTATCTTGAACATTTTTGTTAGTTACTTTTTTTGGATTAACCTCTGGCTGGTCTTTATCAACTCAAGTTTTTCATCAAGTAATTTTTTGTTCTCTTCTAATAGTTTATTATTGTTTTCTAATAATTTGTATTTAAATTCAGATTCTTCCAGAAGTCTTTTTAGCATTAAGTCCTCTATTCTTAATTTCTTAAGTTTAGTTTTATTTTTAATACTTGCCTCATCAGATTTCCCTTGACTATATGCACTCAGAGAATCTAGAGCTAGGTTAGATTTACAACACTTAACTGTTGTTTCATTAATAACTTCTATATTTTTGTTTCTATGTATACAGGACCTGTGGAAAACACCTCCACAGTTTATACAAACGGCAATAGCACATTTTTTAGTTTTACAACATGTAAAAGCAGCATTTTGCTGGCTATCAGAATCAAACTGTTCATCATCAGAAGCCATGACACTAAGCATGGTCGAGAACGGAAATGCCATATTTATTGGAACTACTCGTTCCCCACTGTCAGGCTTTTCCAAACCAATAAGTCTGACAGTCCTTCTTGACTATCAAACCATAATCTATGTTATCGAATTTTCGTCCCCCCGCAGGTTAGGTTAAGTTGTGAGTGGGTCCTTGTGGGTCCTCCACTGTGGCCATCATCAGGCTCCTAATTATATTTCACCCAATAAGTTGGGTCTCTTAATGAAACTGATAACTTTTTTCGCGTCAGCGTGTTCAGATCCTCTGGCAGCAGTTACCTTCTGCCAAATATTTAGAATCGGATTCTCTTCACAGCGGGACAGGTGTATAAGACATGGTCTACCTTTTCATCATCCTCCAGCATAGGCGGAACTCGGCGTTTTCCGCAAGGCCGTTTATGCAAATGATAGTTTAATTGGTTGTGCCCAGTATATATGCATGTTAGAGTTTTCCGTTTTAGCCTGTTTACTCTTAAAAGTTTCTTAGTTCTTGATTTCAAAGGATATTTTATAAACACCTTCGATTGAACTAATCTTGGTAACTTTAACCAATGCTGGAGAAATTTGAGGAGTATACAAGAATTTTATTTGTATTTTGTTATTTAGTTAGTAGTTTTTTTTAACTTGTAGCAAACTAAATAAAGTCGGTATATTAGTTTTGAAAACACGTAAATCAGCATCTGTAATATTACGCAATTCTGCCAGTGTCTGAACCCTATAGTGATAATTTGTATAAACAATTTTCTTAAATACATTTAAAGCTGATGTCAAAAAATTGCAAATATGATTTGCCAAAAATGATTTTTTTATTTTTCTTCCAAAGCAAAGCCAGTAATATCAGTGAATTTGATTTTCAGCTGTTACAAGAAATGTGGATAATACAATAACTAATATTTTAGAAGGACGGGTCCATTTTAGTCCTGAACAAAATACTAGGCCAAATACCTCCAATCAGCCCTCAGCGTCTACTTCTGTTTTAAACATGTCTGGGGCTTCTGATTCAAGTAGCAATTGCTTATTCAACACAGCTGCATCAACATTTGCGAAATGTGCTTCAGAAAGGAGTAAATCATTTCAAGAAAGAAAGGAACTACTTATTGATAATGCTAGAAAACGTTATATTGAAAAACATAATCTCGACATACCTGTTTAATTGTATATATAATTAGTTTTAGTGCCAAAATACATTATTACTTTCATCAAATATTGCCTTATCATCTTTATTGCACATTTTACAACTCATTTATTATATTAGAAATTAAGTTTGTACATATACGACTTGTTATTTATTTCATAATTAAAATTGAAATTATAAAAAAAAACCTGTTTTTGTTCTAGGATAATGATATAGTTCAGGAAAATTTGCTGTTTGAAAAAACAAATTTTTATATAATTTTTTTTCTCAGTACTATACAAAATAGTTGTTTATCTAGTGCGCAAAATGTCTGTTTAGCATACACAAGTAAGTGCTGTTGAGGCATTAGTTAAAAAGTAAAAAGTCTATCCTTATTACCAAAATAAACACCCTGACCCTAAATATCAATGCATAACGATGTTTCATACACTAAGCTCGTTATTATCTTAAATTTAAAAGCATTCACTTCAGTGATTCCAGATATATTTTAAAAAAATATGGTTCTATCTTTGGTTGGTTATATGGAATTGCTTCACGAGAGAATACATCATACTGCCATTATTATGAGGTGTGCTATTGACTTTTGGCGATTACATATGGGACACCTTATACCCGGTGTTCTACCTAAGACTCATCGCTTATATCTCAACATTATCAGTAAGAAGTATCCAAAATCCAAACGAAATTTGGAGTAAGTCCTTATATGTTTATACCTTACAACTTTCTATCTAATGGTATTATTATTACATACATATTTTGATTTAGAAATAAACTGAAGAAAAAAAAACAGTATAATAACAACTAGATAAAAATTATTATATTTTAACATTATTCAGAAACATGGGATAATTTTTTGTTGCTCTGTAGGTATGAATTATGTAAATTACAATCGTTTACTTATTGGGTGAATAATGCATTAGAGGCGTAGATAACTGGGGGCTTTTAGGGATATTTTCATTACTTTCTTAACTTGCCGGAAAGTTACTAAAAATATGAGAAATCTGTTTAAATAACCTTTCAGATTTTAGGGTTTTTTTCGTTTGGTTTATTTTGGTATCATCATTAGCCATTTTCCATTTTGAAGAAAATTTACTTTTGATTTTTCAGTGTGTTTGTAATAATTAAAACTTATTGTTTTAAAACAATTTTATTATCGTCGGTGTTGTTATGAAACAAATTAATTTGACTTTCGTTAAAATCTTTATTACCACGCTAGTGCGGTTATGAATCCATTACCACACTTTTTTTTTTTCTAAAATAAGGAATGACAAATTGAAGCAGAATTTATTTATTTGAACAATATTAACAACAACATTTTTCTTTATATTAATTATCATAGCAATACGTACATCGATCACTTTGTTAAAGCTGAAAATAATTCGACTTATCTTGGATTTTATGTAAAAATTTCTGATATTTGTAATCTTAATTTATCTTGCACATAATAAAATGAAAGCTTATTACATTCACTGACGAAGATAAGATATTGAGAGGGTTACACGTTTGATTGTGGCTTTAAATCAAGTATGATCTCCAATGATATTAAATTATAAAAGTTGTTTGTACTGATGGGAGTAATATTAAGAATGTCATTTATAGTAATTTTGTGGAAGAATCTCACTTTTTAATATACATTACTTTTAAAATGTTTCGGATTACATTTAATTTCTACACCTAAAACGGAAGAAGAAATATTCAATTGATCTTTTTTTATACAGTTTCAGATTGTGATTTGTGTAAAAATATTAAAATTCCAAAAACACAAACAGTTAATCAAAACAATTTATTTTAAAATTATTACATAAATAATCATCGTGATGCCCACACCTAAAGCCAACCGGATATCCACAGTGCGATGAGTTGTGGCAGTTGGAGGACTGGACAGGGGTGGAGCCGATTTGATCCCTTATAATTAATATCAAAATATTAACAAATGTTCTATTTTAAAAGAATTGATACATTTGATTAAAAACGTTTGCCTAGATTAAAAATAAACAAAATAACATTTAAAATAATTAACAAACATGATGATGAAACTAAATGGAGTGTCCTTTTTTGGAGGAAAACATCATCCAAGAAACTCGCTTGGACACTCCTGTTGAAATGGAAAAACAAAACGTTTAGGGACAAAATAAGTCTCTTTAGGTACTCATTGCGCACACCGAATTTCATAAAATATAATTCACACATTTCAGAGATGTTAAGGAAAATATTTTTTTTAAATTGAAACAGTTAAAGATAAAACTTCATTTGAGCTTTTCGTCTTAAAATAGGTTTAGGAATCATCTGAATTTTGTCGAAATACAGGATCATCCTGTATACAGGGTCTGCTACTTAAAAGTCTGGGCAGTAATTTTTTTATTTAAAGAGATATCGTAACGTACTTGATATTAAGTGGTAGGTAAATCAAAACTGTTTTCAGGGGACTACTGAAAGCCAAAAAACGATTGGCAATTAAAAATTTAGAGTACGTTTCAAGTTGTAATTTGGACGCGTGACCAAGTTACAACTTGAAATGTTTATTGGGAATACTTTTCTTAACTTGGTTTTTATTTTTTTTTTTTTTTTTTTCATTTAAAGCATAGAAAATTGTTTTTGACATTTAAATATGGGGTTTAATTATCTTTTATTTAATATACAACTTTATTATAATGAACGAGGAACACATATAGATTTTCTTGATTCAAATTACAATATATGGATAACGCTTATCTAAAGGAACCAAGCGCCAAAATGGCAAAAATGAGTTAATCGTACCAAATGACTTGAATATCTATTAACTACGTTTGTGTGTAAATAGATTTTTTCTTTTTTTAAATAATTGTACAAGAACCCTAAAATTGGTAGAAATATACCAGAAAATATTTCAAGACTGCTTCTTCAGTAAGTGGAGTATTATGTGTATTTTTGCATATTATAATTTATTTTTACTTACTGTGTTCATATTTTATCTGCCAACAATTCTGACGTGACTATTTATGATGAAAATAAGGGGAGGCAAAATTTTCATAATTATATTTGCAGTACAACCTTGCAATATTAAAACAGAGTTTCTCTAAATTATGCAGATGTCACTTGGTTCCTTTTAGATAAGCGGTATCCATATGTATTGCTGCAGATGGTAGAAATTTTGAAGAAAACAAATCAGTTTTAAGTGGCGGGCCCTGTATATAAGCTGTGTCCAAAAAAACGGAGCTAGTCGTAGCATCATTATTTATCAATATAGTCCGATTCCAACAAAAAAAAAAAAAAAATTAAATGAATCTACTGACACTAGAAATCAGTGTTAACAAAATAAGTACCTGTCATTAGTGTTAATATTTTGTGTTGGTGTGTCAGAAAATGTTGTCGCTAATGATATTTTGTTTATGCTAATTTCTAGTGTCAGCTGAATCATTTCATTTTTTTGTACATTAAAATCAGATGATAAATAACGGCTCTATGACTTGCTCCGTTTTTTTTTTAGACAGTTTGTTAATGAATTAAGATTATATTTTATTTCTAGATACTTAAAAAAAAATCTTGTGGGTTAAAATATTTTTATTTACGTATTTTTGGTGTATATAAATAAAATTACATATTATTTACTAGTTTTTCACATATCACATAAGAAATCTGCATGGATATTTGCTATCGTGTTCATAGCCGTTCGAATTAAATCAATTCAGTCTGTATATATGTATACTCAATAAACCCATTATCATTTATTAAAAGCTGTTGCAATATCAGATACCTGAAAATTAATAAGAGTAATAAAGTTTGTTTAATAAATATAGAATATGAATTTTTGTGCAGTAGTTTTGGACAAAAAATAAAAAACACATTAGTGAGATTGACCGGTTTCTTCTGTACTATCATGCTTCATTAGAATTAATCTACAAGTCAATAAAATTAAAGGCACATAAAAACTACATTAATTTAGGTTAATGTATACCCACTTAGTTGTAATTTTCTTATTGATTTCATATACTGAAAGTTATTTTGTTTTAAATAATTAGTATTTGTAATTTGTTAAATTTAAAATGTTAGCAGTTTTAAACCTAAACTGACTAACAAGTATGCTGCTGTTGTTTTTATTGACTTGTAGATTGATTCTGATGAAGCGTGATAATACAGGAGAAGTATCAATTTCAGTAACGTGTTTTTTATTTTTTGTCCGAAAGTACCCCACAAGAATTCAAATTTTATATATATTAACTGCACAAAAATTAGTAAAAATTTATTTAATAATTTATTACTGATTCCATATTACATAATACATATGTGAGTGGTCATACAAAAAGGGACCTGGAGGGAACAAAATGAGTTATCCAGTTTTACTGCGAAACACACACTAACTAGTCAACAGCAGGGAATTAATGACACAGCTCTCCGCTGCACCCGCGTCATTCGATGATCCACGACAATAATAATATGGTAAAGTGAGCTAATATGAACATAGCAGGCAATATAAGCATATATCGAGATCGCGATTAATTTTTAGTCTAACTTTAAACGCATTTATCTCGGAATTTACTTTTTTCCTTCCAGGTCTCTTTTCGTATGACCATTCACATATTATTTCATTTCAGTTATTTAATAATAATGAGATAAAATGCTTTTCACAAAATTTTGCAGTTAAAATATTCCTTAATTTCTCAGGATCAATTGGCAATTTCCAAATCACACTCTAGCTTGCTGCTAGTATAAAAATCCTGTTCTGCACCAATCAATTTAAATTAGTTACCTACTGAAACTTCATAAAATTAATTTTTGCAGCCTAAAAAAGGTTTTCTGGGTGTTTTGCCCTATTTCCTGTGTGTATTCTCCTCAACAATCATAACGACTCATTCTTATTTAAATGCCTAAAATGAAGAAATAAAATTTAAGATTACGATTAAGTAGTTATTGTTTGATTCATATTTTCATTTGAATTTGTGAGAGAATACAAAAAAAATGTTTTATACAGGATGATTCATTAAGAATGGGAAACCTCGAAATTGGAGGTACTAAAGATCAAAATATGACGATTGAGCCCAACATGCCTTATATAAATATTGCTGGTTTATGAGATACAGGGTGTTCAAAGTTAGAATTGTATTTTGAAATTTCTCAATAATTGAAAGATTTTCACAGTATCAACTTGAAAATTTGCAGCTTTAGCTTTTTTGGCATGGCAAATAAGAATTTGCAACTAATTTTAACGTTGCTCGTAGAGGGCTCTACTGCTGCTTTGATAAATTGGGGCATATTTTTTTGCCTAGAATTATGGGAAAAATTATTAAAAAAATCTAAAGAGCGTCCTTTAGATAAAAAAGTGACTTGTTTAATTTCGATATTCTATCCGTTTTTGAGATATTTGCTTATAAAAGTTTCAATGCACTTCGTTTTTATACAAATTTTAAAAGTTGTAGTTTTATTTGGACTTGATCAAAAAAAAAGAAAAACAAGTGAATAGGATTTTTCAGATATAAACATCATTTATTTAGGAACACCCTTCATATTTTTACTTAATTAGATTTGTTTTTTTTTTCCTGATTACATTGATATAATGTAGTATACTTGATAGTTTTTGTTAGTGTAATTTGAATTGATGAAATATAAAAATAAGGTAGGTATTCTTAGTTTTAAAATTCTGATTATATAATTAGCAGAATCCTGTGGATGAAAAATTTTTTAAATTTTTTTTTAACCACAATTTGACCTACATTATTTTTAAGTTTTAGTAATAATTCAAAAAATACTATAGAATTATCAATTATGCTATACTATTGTAATAATAAAAAACAAATCTAACTAGGTAAAAATAATATACCGGGTGTTCCATTTAAAACATCATGTTTTGTAGATATCTGGAAAAATTGCTCAATTGTTTTTTATTAATGCCAAATAAAACTATAAGATCCTCTACAATTTTTTTTACATGGGATATAGTGAATGAAATAAGTCATCTACTAATATACCCATTGAAGGCGATCCCACGGTTATAGCCAAAACATTTAATAATCTCATAATAAACACTGCACCTGACTTAGTTTCACAGTTATCAAAGTCCTCTTTCACATGATAAATGAATGTGATAAGTCAATGTATGTAAAAAAGTGTAGACAGGCAAGAAATTCTTAAAATTGTTCATAACTGCAAAAATAAACTGAGTTGTGGGGATGATGGTATTTAGTTTACTAAAAATATGTATCGATGAAATCGTTGATATTATTTCTTATATAATAAACAATTCTCTAAAATATGGCATTTTCCCAGATTATTTAAAAATAGCACTTATAGTACCTTTACACAAAAAAAGAGATGAGTCCTTGATCGAAAATTACAGACCAATAAGTCATCAGTTTTTTCTAAAATATTTGAGAAAAGTTACATGTAATAGATTAATGAACTATATGGTATCACACATAGACTAACCATATCTGGTTTCTCTATGGTATCACATAACAAATGCTCGCTTTAACACCCCAGATGTGATGAACTTAAAACAACACTACTAGAATACAGTTCTCAAAGAGTACAAAATTTTTAAGTAGGTATATCGACGAAACACTAAAATGGAATTGTCATGTAGACCATATATGTAAAAAGTTAAACTCAATATGTTACACAATCAGGGTACTATCAAAATATGTTGATTTAAAAACGCTTAGAGTAGTTTATCACGCTAATTTCGAGTCCGTAGTTTGGTATGGTCTCATTTTTTATGGAAATTGCACCAATATTAACAAAGTTTTTGTAATACAGAAACATACCCTAAGGGCGAGTTGTATCGCCGTGGTTTAGCCAAAGTTCAACCGAACTTTGCTTAAAATCCAATGTTACGATTGTTTGACAATCGTAATCTTGGATTTTAAACGAAGTTCACTTGAACTCTGGCTAAATCACGTCGATGCAATCGGCCCTTAGAGATCTCAAAATTGTAACCAGCAGAAAACTTTAGAAATAAGTTTAGAGCTAATAAATTACTCACTCTAACCGCCATATATGTACAAGAATGTCTCTTATTTCAGTTCAAGAACAAAAAACAATATTTTATGGAGGGTGAACTTCAGGAAATACATAACACTCGAACTTTAAATTACATTTATCCTAGACATAGATTAACTATAACTGAAAAAAAATGCTCATTATAATTGTATTAAACTGTACAATAAATTGCCCCGCTACTTGCAACATGAAGAGAATATGAAAAAGTTTAAGAAACAAGTGTTTGAGCTTTTAGTGAACATAGAACCATATAATGTAAATTAATTCATTAATTACCAACTGTGATAAAAGATATGTATGCACTGTGATAGTAAATGTAAATAATTATTATTTTTTATATGCAATTATTATTTTTTATATACATATACAAATATTTACTTGTCATTTATCACTGTTTTGTAAAAATTTTTGTGACTGCTATTTCATTTTATTGTTAATAATAACATTACTTTGAAATAAAGATTATTATTATTAAACTCAAATCAAAATGTGTGTCAAAAAAAATGCTAATACTACCTACCTACTCATTGAAAATAGCATTTACTGCGGGTAATAAATCTGTAAATCGCTCTTTTTTCTTTTCTTTTTACTTTGTAAATTCTTTGTACATTTTTATCATACTAACCTTCATGTTTTTCATGAATAAATAAAAATTTCTTTACTTACATCAATAATTGCAACAATGGGTATTTATGAAAACCTCTGGGAATAACCTACATATTACATCTGTCCTCGTTTATCTAAACTTTTTAAAACAAACCGGAAATATTACCAGAGCTCTCAGAGCGACTACTCATAAGTACATAATATTGATACATACACTGTGTTCATTTGAAAACTGTCCACTCTTTTTATGATAAATTTACCTCCCTAACTCCCAGCATCCCCAACTTTAAAATATTAAATGTAACCACCCCACATGACATTTTAAAGCAAATTCTATTGAGAATACAACAGCTTTTCAGTGTTTGAAATCAGGTGAAATTTGGGGATTATTATTAAAAAAAAGAAATATGAGAATAACGCTTTAGTAACAGGTGCATTTTCTTTTCAACCTTTGATGGAAGTTGTTATTTAAAGTTGTATTAATGCTAAATTGTGTCCGTTTTTTAGATCTTTTATGTTAAGTTCCGAAAACGTATCTAAAAACCAAACAATTATTAAAACAAAAATACAGTTTGTTTTTGAACACTATCATCAATGGTTTATTCAGGTTTATTTTTTATTTTGTAAGCTGAGAATACCTATTCGTCATGTGTTCTTAATAATTTTATTGAACACTTTAGCAGAGAGAACCAAAATAGTCATATTGTATGGCAAATATAATGATTGTGCTAGACGAACTGCTCATAAATTTAACTTGACATCTTGACAAAAATATTGCTCATCTATATGTGAATTGTTTGATATGGACATTTTTAGAAACTTGGAGTGTTGAAAATAAGAAACAGGATGCACTGTTGGACGAGTCTAGTCAAATTAAAATTCTTGGTAATTTTGGCATGGACTACAATGCTTTAGTTGCTTCTTCAATGATATGTTTTTGTTGGTGCGGTGCACAAAGTCTTGAAACTACACAAATTTCATCCATATAAAATTTTTTCCAAGAATTATGCGGAGATGATTTTGATCGACGAGTGAAGTTTTACGAAATCATGACTGAAAAAATTAATGGCATGAAATGCCTGCAACAAATATCTGCTTTAACAATGGCTGTACCTTCTATCTTCACGAATTTGTCAGTAAACAGAATTATAGATATCAGGATACTGAAAATCCGCATTTTTGTATGATGAAGTCCACACATAGATACCAGAGAGAATAAATGTTTGTGTATAGGCATTTTGGGGAATTCAGTGATTGGTCCTCTTTTCATCCGTGAAAATTTTACGGACATTTTACTAGATATTTTAGAAAATACCATTGATACGTTACTCACGGAAAGTATAGAAAATCAAAAAGATGCAGATGGTACTATGTTAATAACTGAAGAACTGATTTTGCAACAAGATAGTGCCCACTACATTACATTTTACTGGTAGGGCAGTGGTTAAACGCAAAAGTTTTCATGTAGCAAGGCTAGGCCTTGCTTTGTATAATGGAATTTTTTTTTATTTTAATTATTTTCTGAGCCACCCTGTACAAATGATTTTAGCGAGAATGTATTGTCTTCGCTAACGGAAATAACCGCATTCCTTAGCTGAAGTAGTTTCTTATCATGTTTGGGAAACATTTTCAGGGAACTCTCTCACCACAAGTAAGTAAGTAAGTAGGTAAGTAAATTCTTTATTAGTTCCAGTATAAAAATACACAATAAAAGCCCACTGGGTGTGGAACATGTCTCAAATGAAAATTTACATTTACACTTAAAATAATATGAATGATTAATAAACAATATCTATGACATATATGTCTGATAAAATAGATACAAAAAATTAATTAAAGGCAGATTAAAATATAAGAATTAAGATACAAAAATTAAGATACACTAATTAAAGTACAAAAAACTTGACTAGAAATATTCTCTACCCCATTATTATATCTTTATCTTTATAATCATAGAATTTCTGAAGTGTATAGTACGGTTTACTGAAAAGATGTTTTTTAGTTTTATTTTCAATTGTTTTTTTTTTTTTTTGTAGATTTCGTAGTTTTGATGAAAAGCTATTATATATTTTTATTATACTAAATTGTTCGTTTTTTTGGGTGTATGCATATTTACATCTATCATCAATTAAATCATTTCTTTGTCTTGTATTGTGCTCGTGTTTTCTATCACTATCACTAACAAATACAACTTCATAGACATTATATAACTATTATTGTAAAATATTTTTTGCCATAAAAACTTCTTTAAACTTGCATATCTATTCATTTTATATACAGCTCTTAGGCACTTTTTTTTTTAAATTAAAATTCTTTGTATATTAATTCACTTTCCCCAAAAAATTATCCCATACTTGATCCTCGAATGAATATATGCATGATATGCAGATAGTGCAGCTTCTGCAGTGTACTTACATTTCTTGATATTATACTTAGTGTGTATGAATACTTCGCAATGTTTTGTGCTAATGAATTAATATGTGACCTCCAATTGCAGCCTTCTATCTATGTTAACTCCTAAGAATAAAACCTCTTCGCTGGATACAATTTCCTCACTTTCATAAGGTATAATTAGATTTTCATATTTCCTATTGCAAAATAGCAATGCCTGTATTTCTGCTTATGTCAGCTATTCAGGCAATAAGAATATGCGTTGCACCAAAACTGGAAAAATTAGGGACAATGGACTTACAGTGGCCCCTATGAGTCTTCTGACGGGCTAATAGTCATCCAGGTACTGGGCGAATTTGATTTGGCCAATCAGAAGCCTATCGGTTAGTTAAAACCCACTAAACATGAAACATTAAAATAATATTACAAAATATTTAAAACAAGTAACTTTTTAACGTTTTTTTCTGTCACGTTTTGTGTACGTTTTAATAAATATTTTAAAATATTGTTGGTCTTAATGTTTATGAAACTTTAAAAATAACATTTTCTTAATGTAATTTAGGAACCCTTTTCATTGCGTTTTTCCAGTGTGTATCTAACGTGATTATAATGTATCTCAAAATATAAGTAAGTATAACATTTTCAACATTTAGTCAACATTATTTAAATATAGTTTTTTAATATTGTATTATTTACATTTTCATATTGTAATAAATGAAATGTATCTGTAATATTGACATCGTATTTAATTTAATGTTTAAATTCAACATTAAATTAATTCGGCAATAATATAATATTATAATATATTTTTTAAAATTTGTTGACAATGTAGTTATAATGTTCAGTAATGTGTTGCGGTGACGTACTGGGTCACGTGATAGAAACTTCGAGGAAGGAAAGACGCACGCATTTCGCCATCTTTTTATTTTCGCAAAGCCACTGCTGACTGATTGTGAGTGTAGTCAGTGTAGTACACAGAACAGATAAAGAAAGAAAGCCAAGTTAATAGTGGAGGATAGAAGCAGCTGTGACGTTTCTTAGCTTGTAGCGCACCAACCTCGGTGGCAAGAACTAAAAATATAGATTAAACAGAGATCTTCCTCTGATAATAATTTATTCATTTATAAGGGCCGGCTTTTCCATTTCCTGTACATTTATTTAATTAATAAATTCCGAGGAAACAATTACTAAAATATTATTAATTACTGTTTCCATGGGATTTATCTACTAAATAAATGCAAGAAGAAATGGAAAACCAGTCCTTAAATTGTAAATGGCAAAACAACTTAAAAAATGCGTCTTCGCCTTTTAATATGTAATTTCAAAATAAGAGAAGGGAAAATAAACACCATTTTAGTTAATATTATTTATTGCCGAATCACATTGTAACAATTACATTATAATTAATATTGTTATAGCTAGATGACAAATATTCTAACAAATTGAATTAAAATATATTAATAAACTTTAGTGAAACGAACTACCAAAAGACTATTACTTTATCTTAAAACAAGTATCACAATATTAAATATGTAAATATTCTTTTGATATCACTCGGTAAAATTAAAACGGTTGGTAGGCTTTTTTAACGTAACTAAATAATTTATCACTACAAACAGTAGCATCAGAAGTCAATAATGAATTTCATAACTCTATCAAGATAAAAACTATCATTTGCTTTGCAGGTATATAAAAAAAGAAAATAATTGATCTAAAGAGAAAAATCAATTCCATAGTAATGAAATAAATCATAAAAACAACATTTTTTCTAAGACAGATCAAAAAATAAATATTATATACTTCCTGTAAAAAAAAAGTAATACTCTAAATTATTTCATTACTGCGTACAGACTAGTTGCACTGTTCTAATGTCAAACAACATAAAATCAAAAATCATAAAATGAATTGAAAATATAACAAAATTAAATTATAAATAAACTTATAGAGTGGTTCCTCGGGTATGACTGCTTGCATAAGATTGTACATGAAACAAAAAATATATATATCGACGCTTAAGAAACAATACCTCATATCTTCATTTTTGCCAGAACTTGATTTAAGATTTTAAATTGATATCCACTCCTAGGTCCAACAGTTTCCAATAGCTTGTATCTCCAAAATTAATACCGATACTTACAACTTAGTTCAATGAATACCTCGTTAGTTTTTCGTTCCCTGTAAAATTGCTAATTTGGAGATAAGAGGTATTGTTTCTTGAGCATCAATATGTAGATTAGTCATAATCGGGTAGTCACAGCCAGGTATATATTCAAAGTTTAGTGCAGAATTTAAACAAAAATAAGTCGAAAAATAGTGAAAGAACAAAAAAATTAAAAATTAAGTAGCTTTAAATTTTTTAATTTTTCTGATGCGACTCACTGATTCTCTTAAAACCTTTTTTTTCTCTTGCAAATATTTATAAATTGTCAATCGGACGCATTTATCAATAATTGTTTGTTGACAGTTACTCTGATTGCGAAACTGAAAAGAGTTTAAAACAGGAATATTGTAACCTTCCTATGATATCTGAAGCTGTTATAAGCTCAGACATGTTCAATATTTACTATGTAATTTTATAATCTAAAATAAACTAGAAACACAAATTTTTAAATGTTAAAGAAATTAGATCAGAAATCGCAGGCAGCAATTAAAAAAAAAAAAAAGAAATGCACCATTTTCTGAGAATAATTTTTATGGACAGAAAAAAATTAAATGAGTGCATAAAATATATTGCTTAAGAAATACTTAAAATACCCACAAAAATTTACTAAAAATATATATCTACTATTTAAGACAATATATGACTCGAGACAAATTAATATACCAAGATATGATAGGTACCTACTCTATTAAAAATTAAATGTTGCTAGTTCTTGTTGATTTTCAAACATTAAAATTTTGTTATTACATACCGATCGTAGAATTACATCTTTTCATGGTTGGTTACCTTCTTCTAAAATCGATTCACCCCATTATCACTTTAGCCTGTATCATACTTCCTAAAACAACATAAATATATACTTATAGGATTATAGTAAATATTGTATTTTAAGGTTTAAAATCACTGTAAGGCAACCATCTTTTATGGAATTGAAATTGGTGCAGGTGTCAGACTGTGCTATACCATGCAAGCATACTTAAACAAAAAAATAAAAAGGTTAAGCACCTAATTTGACAACTACAAAATAATCCAATTTGCTTATATGCTTACTGATAAACAATAGAATCCCTCATAGTTAATGACCGACACAGTTGCCCGCAGTTGATTCTGTCTGTCGATAAATTATGTGGAGAAGTGGGTCTTTTCATTATAGTTATTTATATTATAAAGAAAATATTTTTTATTTAAAAACTGAGATAAAATTACGTTATGAAAAAAATCAATACCTACATAATGAGAATATTTCTTGATCATATCAGGATAATCACTTTACCCAGTGTGGCAAATATAATATACACAAATCTGTGTTAATTTGTCTGTATAATAATATAAAAATAAATATAATTCAAACATAAGTAATAGTGAATCGACTTGTTTCATATGATAGATATACTAATGGATAAATGTAACTTTGCAACTAGTCACAGGCGAGTTTGTATAAAACATACATTTTAACATAATATATTAACAATATATTATACATACTACGGATCGATTTTAGAAATATTAAAATATATTATTTTTATCTACATATGTAAATTAAGTTAAATAGAATATTTTATTTATTATGTAAATACATGCAGTTTCTTCATTAAACAAATTATCACATAGTTTCATGTATAAAAAATATTACAACTTACCCCATAAGTACAAATAAGACAAATCCAGAATTTATAGAACTTTGAAAACTTCACCGGCTCTGTCATCGAAAGGTTACTGACCTCTATGACCTATAAAATATTTAAGACAATTTCCATTAGAATTCACCATATAAATAAGGAAATTATTTAAGTCAGCGACTACAGTGTATTTTAATCACTAATTTTGCAATAATTAATAATAATAAAACCGAGTCTAAAATTAAAACCTAATGGACGAACTGAAGGTTTTGTGGAATTTAAGACTTTTTTTATATTACATAAATAAAACATCAATAGGTACCATAAAAATATTTTTACTTACGATATAATAAACACTTTATTTAGTATAAACTGAGTTTATACAAATATAAAATTTCACAAATATTTCAAACAAATCTCTTTAAAATGGCATCTGAATGCACTGTCAAATGTCTAATTTAATTAATGTTATTTTGTGATTGGTTGTGTTATCACATGACCGCCACCTCGTCTGTGATTGGTGCAGCGGTGCCACCGACTGCTGCGTTCCGGATTGGAACCAAAAATTTTCAAGGTTTATTTAACAGGAAAAATTATAATTTGTTGTCTTCTTTAATTTTTTTTTAAATAACGCCATTTATTGTTAAAAGTTAACTTATATTCTAATTTTGATACTATTTGTTGTCTATTAAGAAATTTATTTAATGCCTATGAACGCTTTCTGTTCTGTGATGAACGCACTCCATCTCTGATGTGTTGCGAGGTCGGTAGATCAAGTTGCATACCCCTGGTGTAGTATTTATAAAACGTCTATTTGAATAACACGTAGATACGGAAACAGTGCAAAATTAAAGAAAACTTTTTAAAATGTCTTGTTTAATTCCTTCAGAGAAGAAAGTGAACTCGTGGATTAGTGATTTTCTGGACTTGCAATTTAACGGCACAAATTATGTTCCACAAGCAGTAAAAAAATGCTTTCGTGCAACATCAATGCAAACATTAAGACACGTACATTTCCTCAGACAGTCGTTGGTAATATCACTGATAGTGATAGGCAAACAAATTTTAACTCGTATTTAATGGACATGATGGTTGGATGTAACATATCGTGGAAAACTAGTATTAGTGGGCAGTATAGCGATGTTCAGGTGCCATCCGAAATGACACTAAGAAAAAATATTTATCACAGAGACGTGACAGTATTAAACAAAAAATTTATTCAGAACTGAATGAAAAATACGCCTGGATTGTGATTTTTTTTTTTATTGTTGATGGTACCTAGTACATTTTAACATATTTGTACAAGCTTTTAATTCAACCACTAGCATTTAAGGGGTGGATGGATAAAGGTATTAACTGACATTGCTTCAAAAATTGGAGTATCCTATTGAGGTAGACGTTATAATTTCGAATGGATAAAGGAGTTAAGAAACAACATAACTACGCGTCTCTGGTGAATAGTTTGATAAAAATATTAGCAATTTGCTAATTAATATCTTGACCCATCGATCCCCTCAATTATTATATTTATTAGTGGTTTCCAAGATTTTTTTTTACTTATACCGTCTGCACCAATAATAAATTTCACCACAATGAATTGGTTTTAACTCCGGCATGTTCTCAATTTTAAATAAAATTAGCCAAAATTCAAGTGGTGAGCTGCGAAATGGTGGTAGACTATTTATATTAAAAACTTACTTCACTTTCTATAAAAGGTCAATGCATGCCGGATTTTTTTTTTTTTGTTATTTTACCGCTCTTCGACGCCATGTTCGACGGTTTACATAAATGTCTTTAAAGTTTATATCACTTTATAGTAGGTTTTCAAGGTATACGTAACTTTGTAGTCATTTTTAACTAGTGGGGAATAGTAAAAATTACTTTAAAGTCTCTGTTCGTAGAAGTAACGTTACTTTTATTCAAGATGTCACTAATGAGTTACACAACTTTAAATTTCCAGAAAATTTCCTGGCAACACAGAAACTTTAAATGGAACACTTTAGTCATCATTACTTTGAAGTGATTCTTTGATAATGCAGTCGGCATTACTACCAATTTTCACTTCGAAGTTGACAATGCTTTCAAGTAACAGAGTAGTATTCGCAACGTTGCACATACTGCAGCAGTTACTTAAAAGTGTAATAACTATACAGTACCTGAATTCAGTACAATCTACGTAATTGTTACAACACAGGCATACTACAAGGTGAATTTTACACTAAAGTTGCAACTTTAGTGGCAGTTATGTAATGTCTACTATATTAAAGTTCCGATGCCAGTTCCCGTCACTTTGGTGCTGCTTGGGATATGTAACGTTTTTTTTTTTCAATGTTTATTAAATGTCTAAGTTACCTTATAGTTATAGTAGAATATTTCAGGTTTCAAGGGTGATTGGTGAATACATATTTATTTAAAAACCATATACATTTTAGGATAAAAACAATAATGATGTTTCGGCTTTTAATGTAGGCATCTTCAAATTAAAAAAAAATTAAAATCAATACCTACTTAAGCAATTCTTGCCTGAAGACAAATAAAGGCATAGAATTATTGACTCTTATTATCAATAACAATATCAATGTTATAATATATTGCTTGTTCTCAGGCAACAACTGCTAATAGGTATTTTCTTTAATGTTTTTTACCGAAGATGCCTACATTAATTAGGGCATTGTTTTTAACCAAATGAATATATGATTTTAAATAAATACTTATTCCCCAAATACCCACGAAACCTGAAAAATTTTATATACATAAAAAAAGAAAAAGAAATTAGTTATAATAGTAGTCACACCTGTTGGAACTGACAACAAAATATTTTTTTACATCTTTCCTTCGCTAAAATTTATTAATTATAACATATTTTATTAAGAGTTCTTAATTCTACAAATTCTGAATTAATCAGTTCTAGAAAAAACAAGGAATGTTAGGATATTACCTAAAAGTGTTGCAAGCAAAAAAATTTTAAAACTACCCAAGGTTTGGTTCCGATCTCCCAATCCACCAACCTAAAATTCCAGGAGCCGCTGCTGCTATAAGTAGAAAAAATAATTATCCTGATAAAAAAATAATTTTTAATTTTTCCACTTTCATTGTACCTAAATGAAAATTAAATATCTAGGGTACATACCTCACTAAAAAAAATTATGAGTGAAAGTAAATGAAATGACAAAGTCGAAATTTTCAGTGCCCTGGTGGAAATAGTTTCTGCCAATAATCTAATTTAGTCTTGCAGTGTTCTGAAAAACAATTCCAGAAGAATGAGTAAGTCTAAAAAATTCTGAAACATTCTGAAAAAGTATGAAAAGATCTATGTAAAACTTACTAATCATTTTAAAGACTGCATTTTTACAAGTTTTTGGACTCTTCTAGAATACTTTTTTCAGAATTAATCAGATCTTTCATGAAAATTTAGCTAAAGTAAAAGTAAGACTTTTTCAGAGTTAATCAGTAAAATTTAGAACATTTCAGATTTTCGAAAAATTATTTACTGTAGGTTTTCTCATATTTATTACTTTCGTAAGGAATATAGAAACTTGATAGGAGGAGGGTTATTAGTAAAAAAAATATTAATGTTTATATTCTATACATTTTTAAATTTTATTTACAGATTTTTTTTGATAATTAATTATATATGGTTAAAATATACGAACTGTTTTTATTAAATAATTTACAAGGCGATAATTATTATTATTATAATATATATAATACAAAGAAATACTTACAAATAAATATATAATACAAAATATTTCAAAAACATTTAGGAAATACTTAATAAAATACATATAATTTAAATTATTTCAAAAACATTTAAGGAATACACTTAATAAAATGTTATATAATACAAGTGATTTTAAGAAATATTAACGAAATACTTTTAAGATAAATATAATATAAACTATTTCAAGAATATTTAATTAATACTAATAATAAAGATATATACCTGGTACAAAATATTTCAAAAACATTTAAGAAATACACGTAATAAAACATACAATACAGTATTAGTACACAATTTATTCTAAAACCATAAGTCTATCGCGTCTAGCACAGACTACACAGAGGTTCTCTGTGGCGTCTAGTCAGTCATAATCAGGGGTTCTGATTGGCCATCCTAAATCGAATGATGCATTGTTGCGCATGCCATCACCCCACTTTCAATTTCACTTCTACGTTCCACGTATGATGCCAACTTTATCTATGATGACAACAGCTAATGTAGAAGAGGTGCCTTTTGTGTTCGTTTATAAAATAATAGTGTAGTGTTGATTGTTAGGATTATATCGATATAAACAAAAGCACGTATGTCCAATAGAAAATATTGTAAAAAGTACAGATATATCAGGAGTTATGTGAACATTAATAATAATGCATGCCCACTTGTTTTACCAGCAACGGCTTTGGCGGTGCAAGATTTGGAATTTTTGGAAATGAAATGAATGCTGCTACTAATGATAGAAATCAAGAATGCTCTGTGCATCATGATCCAAACGATCCAACTTTATCTGAAATACTTTGTATTATATATATTATAATAATAATAATTATTGTCTTGTAATTATTTAATAAAAACAGTTTGTATATTTTAACCGTATATAATTAATTATCAAAAAAAATCTGTAAATAAAATTTAAAAATGTATAGAATATAAACATTAATATTTTTTTACTAATAACCCTCCTCCTATCAAGTTTTTATATTCCTTACGAGAAGTAATAAATATGATAAAACCTACAGTAAATAATTTTTCAAAAATCTGAAATGTTTTAAATTTTACTGATTAACTCTGAAAAAGTCTTACTTTTACTTTAGCTAAATTTTCATGAAAGATCTGATTAATTCTGAAAAAGTATTCTAGAAGAGTCCAAAAACTTGTAAAAATGCAGTCTTTAAAATGATTATAAGTTTTACATAGATCTTTTCATACTTTTTCAGAATGTTTCAGAATTTTTTAGACTTACTCATTCTTCTGGAATTGTTTTTCAGAACACTGCAAGACTAAATTAGATTATTGGCAGAAACTATTTCCACCAGGGTGTTTTTTTTTTAACAAACCCTGCTTTCTTAAAAGGTATGAGGAATTTCAAATAAAAAAAAAATGATGTATATGTATATATAAATATATTTTTAATATTGTATATGTATAAGTATTAGTTATATTTTAATAATAAACTAAGACAAAGTTCAACTCTACCATACAACAATACAAAATAAATCTAGTTTATGAGATTACATCTTCTGAAACCTAAAACAAAAATAAATTCATCCCTTTAGTTTATTCTATGTGTAAATGGATTACTCATTTCTTAAGGCAATTCAAATTTTAACAATTAAAATTAATAATAGAGTATAATAAAGTATAGTTAGAAGACTTAGAGAAAGGACTTTCATTTAAAAAAATAAAATAAGTACCGTAGATGAGGGTGGATCGAAACTGCTGGATTAATGGAAACAAGTGGGGAATGTAATTCAAAAATTCCGACAGAGTTCAAATTTAAAATTGGCGGTTTTAGTTTCCTCTCAAATTATCTATCAGTAGGTCTCTACATGTATCTACCAACTTTCAGCATTTTACGTTGACATACCTGTTTGAAACAGTGTTGTCAGTAATCAGCTTTTCTCTGTTCTGTGGTAATCGGCTGGCAAATGGGTTGAATTTGTAGGGTGCAAAACTTTATACTTTACTACAAGAAAAAACGAAGTAAGTTCATATCTGGCTGAAAAATACCTTATTCTGTCTTAACATAATTTTTCACAAAAGTGCAAAACTGCACAATTTATGAAAATTTTTTTTTGGTTGTAACGTTTGTCAGAATTTTGGGGTCAATATAAATAGCTGTTTCTATTCACCCCACTCGCTGCATTTATCATATTTTACTAGTTTTTATCACTTAAGTCTCCAATAATTTGCTAGTAGAAAATATGGAGTGCATTATTCCGTCCTCTGTCGCCATTAAAAAATCCTCAAATAAGAAAACAAGGTGGACAAACATCTTTAACTGAGCAAGAAGAAAATATAATCGTACAATATGTCATTGTGTGTGCCAAATGGGGTTATCCTATGGACCACCTAGATCTGAGAATGATTATTAAAAACTAGTTAGATGGTAGAGGGAAAATTATCTCGAAATTCACTAATAACATTCCTGGCCGCGATTTGTGTTTCTTTTCCTGAAACGGTATAGGGCACTCCTAAGCACAAGGATTTGTTAAAACATAAAACGATCAAGAGCCGAGGTTACCGCAGAAGACATCGATGGTTACTTTGACTTTCTTGAAAAAGAACTAGAAGGCGTCCCACCAACTCACATCTTAAATTACGATGAGACAAATTTATGTGACGACCCAGGCAGAAAAAAAAATTATTGCCAAACGAGGTTGTAGATACCCAGAAAGAATAATAAACTCATCAAAAAGTAGTACGTCACTTATGTTCGCGGCAACCGCAGACGATAAAGTCCTACCCCCATATGTCGTATACAAAGCCCAGAATCTCTATGAATCTTGGACAGTTGGGGGAATAAAAGGTGCACGGTATAATAAAAATCCCAGTGGTTGGTTTGACCATGTTTCTTTTGGAGATTGGATGGAAAAAATTGCTAAAAGACCTACCGGGGAAAAAATTTCTCATAGGCGATAATTTATTGTCCCATTTTACGAAAGAAACAGTTGGCTTTGTCAGCGCCATGAAATTTCATTCATTTTTTTACTTCCCAACTCAACACAACACAACCACTGGATGTTGCTTTTTTTCGACCTCTGAAGGTTGCTTGGCGGAAAATATTAGAAAAATGGAAATTGAAGGAAGGGAGAAGAGCCGCCAGCGTTCCGAAAGACAGGTTTCCGAGTATGTTGAAGGAGCTCATGGCAAACATGAAAGAACAAGAAAGAGAGAAAGAAAGAAAGAAGAAAAAAATATAGTCTCGAATGTCAAAACTAGATTTAGGAAATGTGGCATCTACCCCCTTAATCGTACTGAAGTGTTAAATCGCCTCCCTAAAATGCCTGCCACAGTAGAAGAAGCAGAGGTAGAACATAATGTCAGCAGGGCAGTGGTAGAAATATTGCAGGAACTAAGATATTCAACCGAAAAAAAGCAAAAGAAAAGACGTAAAAAGTCGATGTTCCTGCTGGAAAAAGCGTGACAGGGGCCGATTTCGTAGCTGATGAAGAGACAGATGATAAGTCAATCGACGAAAATGAATTGGAAAATGACGAGGAATTGGAATATGACGAAGAATTGGAAGTCATGGAAGAAGCGGAACAAGATGAAAATAGAAATGCCGAAGAAATTGAGGTGGAATCAGAAAGCAGTGATGAAGAAAGTTCCATACCGCTCGCCCATTTGAGGAAAAGAACTGGTAGCGCTATATACAAAGGCAGAATTTTTGACAATGTTTTTCCAATTGAGTTCGACTCCATACAAAGAGATATGTGGCTCCTAGTCGCTTTCCCAGTTTCAATTGGGAAAAACCAAAAATACAAATTTTATATTGGTAAAGTTACCAACAAGAGTGATGGAGAAATTGAGGGGACTTTTTTTGCGCTCCCGACAAACTAAACAATTTGCAGGATACATTTATGGATTTCCAGAAATACCTGACATTTGCACTTTCACCCATGATCAGGTTGTTGGACAAGTTTTCCATTTTATTGAAGATGTTCCTACTTCTTCCAAGAGGGAATTAATAAGATTCCCTATCTCACGAATGAGACTGATTTGAAGTTAATTGGATTTTATTATGATTTCAAGAAATAATTATTTATTTTATTTTTATAGACATATGTAGGTTTAAGTATATTCTTAGGCTGAAAAATGCAGTACATGTGCCTAAAGTTGTTCATTTGTTGTGTTTAAGATTATTTATGTTTTGTATTGCAATAAGAACTCGAGAAGACATTTTTTATTTTGTTAGTTTTTTATTTTTTAAAATTTACGTTATAAGTTCTCCTGGTGATTAAGGTGCCTTATATTATTGATCAGATTCATACCATTTTTATTGTTGGTTTAGTATTACAAATAAACAGTTTAATAGAGCTGTCAGGTCTTCAATTAAAAGAATTGAAATAGTAATTTAATTATTTTTAAGTAATTAAATTACTTTTTTGGACGCCTTAAAATAATTGGTAATTGAAGTACTGAACAAATAATTCAATTCCTTTTGGGTAATTCAATTCCTTTCAGATACTTTAATTACTTTAAAATAATTGAAATTGTATCGAAAATATTCCGAGAAAAATCGCAACGCGCTCGGCTTTAATAACTTGTCTGAGCTTGTCGTTTGACAGTATTTTCGTTTTCTTTCAGTTATCCAGTGCACTACATAGTATACAGTGGCTGTGATTGCAAGAAAACCATGTTTACAATTATTTGTGTCCTTGTGTTTTTAATTCTTAAAAAGTTGCCTAGCAAGGTAAGTAAATATTAAATAATAAATTTGTTCTTTACTATTTTTTTAAATATTAATATATGTTATACATATATCTCCGATATTGGCAATATCTATTATTTTACCTATTTGATTTAATCAAATACCTATTAATATTAGTTACACTGACAAAATTTTTTAATAATGATTGTAGAAACAAAATTTTTGCACAGAAATGCGTTTCACGTTGAACTCAAATATCGAATAAAAAATGTGTGTATGTCTGTGTGTAGACCATTTCTTGTCAACACAATAATTTCTTTTAGACTTGAAAATTTTATTTTAAATTTAGTACCTATATATGTAAAATAGCTTGGTAGAATATTACCTACATACGTGTTTGAATGACCTAATAATTATTTAAAAATACATGTACATTGTGCCTCTTTTTTGGTAGGTATTTGAATTTCTTTTATTTTCAGTCGATATTTCAATTATTTTTGGTAATTCAATTACATTCAAAGTAATTCAATTAAATAGAGTAATTGAAGTATAAGGTAAAGTAATTGAATTCCTTTACTTGAAAAAAAATATTATTTTCGACGAGTAATTGATACTTGAAGTACTGTGTAAAATGAGGAGTAATTGGTAATGGAAATATTTACTACTTTTATTGATAATTGGTACTTCAATTACTTTTAATGGGTAATTGTGACAGCTCTGCAGTTTAAGTGTAGTTCCGTTTTATTTTTCAAGTTTTTGGCGAAAAAAATTCATTTAAATATATTTTTTTTTAATTTGTATCGTTTCTATCGACCCCTTGAGTGGAGTAATGGCCATTTTAAACAAATTAGCGTTTCTGTTGACCCCACAGTACGGGGTGAATTGAACATACATGTTTATTTATGAAATGATACTCGAATTTTTAAATAATTTTGTTATAGCAATATCGGCCTACTTACCTCAATTTAGAAGTAAATAAAAATATGTACTTACTGTATCAATACCATTAGATTAGAGTTATCCATGACGGCTGTGGGCTATGGCTGTCACCATAAAACACATAAAATACTGTCACGACACAGAACAACTATAAAGAGATAAAACCAGAGGTGGTTATTGTCTTTGGATAAAACTAAATGAGTCGGTCAGCAGTGGCTTTGTGAAAAAAAAAACGGCGAAATGCGTGCGTCTTTCCCTTCGGTGTTTATGATCGAAGGTCTGTCCTTTCACGAAGTTTCTATCACGTGACCCAGTACGTCACTGTGACAGATTACTGAACATTATAACTACATTGTCAACAAATTTTAAAAAATATATTATAATTTGAATTTAATGTTGAACTTAAACATTAAATTAAATACGATGTCAATATTACTGATATATTTAATTTATTACAATATGACAACGTAAAGAATACAATATTAAAAAACTATATTTAAATAACGTTGACTAAATGTTGAAAATGATGTTATAGTACTTATATTTTGAAGTACATTATATTCACGTTAGATACACACTGAGAAAACGTAATAAAAAGGGTTCCTAATTGACATTAAGAAAATGTCATTTTTAAAGTTTCATAAATATTAAGACCAACAATATTTTAAAATGTTTGTTATTAAAACATACACAAAACATTAATAAGTTGCTTGTTTGTTTAATGTTTCATGTTTAGTGGGGAATAAAGTGTTAGATGGACTTTCAATCCACGAGTATAGGTGTTTGTGATGATAGCAAACAAGTGTCATTATTCTCAAAAACCAGTCATATTTGTTTTTTTACACATAACCCCCAAATCTCAACCAATTTCAAAAACTAAAAACCATTGTATTCGCGATAGAATTAGCTTTAAAATGATGTATGACAAGTGGGGTGGTTCCATTTAATATTTTAAAGTTGATGGTGCTTGGAATAAGTTGACGTCGTTTTTAAATTTTTTGTAGTTCAAATACAAAGAGGGTGAACAACTTTTAAATGAAGTCAGTGTATTAGTAAAACCTAATATGTGAGAGTATTTAACAACATATTTAACATTATTTAAAAAAAGAATTTAACAGTATGATAAAATATATATTTTGTTTGTCTATAATATATATTTTATTTATCTATGTCAGACCTACTTTTCATCTCTTGCACGAACGTATTGTTACGTGTTTGCTATCCACACAAACACCTGTACTCGTAGATTCGTTGATTGAAAGTCCAGATTCACTACTTTATTTATTAATTAACAATTAACAACATTAACAACAATAGACTAATTACTGTCTTAACTATAATTACACTTGAACACTTATAAGTCTCTTTCTTATTACTTCTTTACTCGCTCACGTTCAACTTAAGATTAAAATCTCGGCCCACCGTGCGTCTTATTTATACATCCATTCTCCCGTTCTAGAGCACTCCAGAATATTCCCGGCCGTTCGTGTACAATTCCAGCCTAATCTAACCAGTCTGCACAGTCCAGTGGCGTAACACTGCCCCCTCCTTAAGCCTGAACGTCCCGATCAGGCAATTCATTATTCCCTGCATACTTGGCTAGTCTCTCTATGTGCACCACCTTCATCTTGGATTTTGGACTTTGCTAAATTCTATATACAACGTCGTTTAGTCTGGTGACCACAGTGTAAGGACCTTCCCAGGGCGGGTGAAGCTTCGGGGACCTGCCTTTCTTTCGTTGTGGGTTATATAGCCAAACCAAATCTCCAGCCTGGAACCCTCCTGAATTCGCCTTAAGATCATAACGAGCCTTCATGCGATCACTTGCTATGGCAATTCGGTCTCGTACCAGCTCATGAATGTTCCTTAGCCGTTCACCAACTTCATCGGCGTAGTCATTTACGGAAAGTCGCTCCTCATCCGGTGTGCCAAACACCAAGTCACATGGCAGTATAATCTCACGTCCAAACATCACGCGAGCCGGTGTCTGTTTTGTTGTCTCATGAATGGAGGCCCTGTATGCCATAAGGAAAAGAGGTAAGTGACGGTCCCAATCTCTCTGATGTTTCTCAACCACTTTGGATAGGTGCTCCTCCATGGTTTTATTATATCTCTCCACCATTCCGTCTGATTGTGGATGTAGGGCTGTTGTTCTTGTCTTATGAATTCCCAGTAAGCGACACATCTTCTGAAATACCCCTGATTCAAAGTTTCTTCCTTGATCCGAATGCAATTCTAGGGGCACGCCAAATCGACATACTAGATTATCTACCAGAGCTTGAGCGACAGTGGCTGCTTCTTGGTTAGGTATGGCATAAGCTTCAGGCCACTTACTGAAATAATCCATGGCAACTAAGATGTATTTGTTCCCATCATCTGTCACGGGGAATGGACCAGCTACATCGATCGCAATTCGCTCAAAAGGAACCCCTACGTTATATTGTTTCATTTGGCCCTTACTTCTTGTCCGTGGCCCCTTACTTGCCGCACAAACTTCACATTTGCGGCACCAAGCTTCCACATCTTGGCGGCTGTTCACCAAATAGAATCGTTCGCGTACTTTAGTGAAAGTTTTGTTGATGCCAAAATGTCCGCCAGATGTTCCATTATGCACTTCCTGGAGTACTTTTGGTATGCGACACCTGGGAATTACCAATCTCAAAGTAATTTCCTTCCCGTCTGGACTTTCCCAAGCTCTTTTCAACAGTCCATCCTCTACTCTAAGGGAATCCCATTGTGCCCACAAAGCCTTCAGTCCCACTGCCTTGTCTGAAATGTCCTTCCAGCCAGGTCGGGCTCCTCTTTCTTTCCATTCCAGAATAGGACCAGTTTCTTGATCTTTTAACTGCTCTTCTCTTAATGTCTCTTTTGTCCAATCGTCAGGAACATCAATTTTAACGGTGTTTACAGTTATTATCCCTTGTTGTTTTTCCACCCGGTGGCAGTGCTTGCAGTCTTCCCGACAGGGTCTTCTGGAGAGAGCGTCCGCATTTCTATGGGATTTTCCGGGACGATGTTCGATTTTAAAATCGTACTGCTGCAGTTTTTCTATCCAGCGAGCTAGTTGGCCTTCCGGAGTCTTCAATTGCAATAACCACTTTAATGCAGCATGGTCGGTCCGAACTTTAAAATGTTGTCCATATAGGTACTTGTGAAAATGGTCTATGGACTTGACAATGGCCAATAGTTCCCTCCGTGTCACACAATAGTTACGTTCTGGCTTCGACAACGTCTTGCTGAAATACTCAATTACTTTTTCCTGTCCATTTTGAATTTGGGAAAGAACACATCCAAGTCCAGAATTACTGGCATCTGTGTCTAATACGTAGAGGCCTTTCCGTTCTGGGTATGAAAGAACTGGACTCGAACACAGTGCTGATTTTAGTGTTCTGAAGGATGTTTCGCACTCTTGTGTCCATTGGTACTGAACCTTCTCTTCTGTAAGCCGGTGTAGTGGCTTCGCAATATCAGCAAATCGTTCCACAAACCGTCTGTAATAAGTGCATAGACCAAGGAAGCTTCGTACTTCGTGAACTTTTGAAGGCCTCGGCCAATCTCGTACTGAGGAAATCTTGTCTGGGTCTGTTCTTATCCCCTCCGAAGACACGACATGTCCTAGGAATTTGACCTCTTTCTGGAACATTAGGCACTTTTTGGGATTTAATTTCAGGTGTGCATTTTTAATTCTTCCAAACACTTCTTGAAGGTTCTTCAAATGCTCCTTAAAATCCCGTCCCATAACCATCACATCATCAAGATAAACTAGACATGTCTTCCAAGTTAGTCCTCGTAGTACCAGTTCCATCAGTCTTTCAAATGTCGCTGGCGCATTGCACAGGCCGAAAGGCATCACAGTGAATTGATAAAGGCCACTTCCTGTCGAAAAGGCTGTCTTGTCTTTGTCATCTGGATGAAGTCCCACTTGCCAATATCCACTTCGAAGATCTAGAGTGGAAAACCACTGTGAACCTGCCAGCGTACTTAGTGTGTCATCAATTCGGGGCAACGGATAGCTGTCTTTTCTAGTGACGTCATTCAGCTTCCTGTAGTCGACACAGAATCTTAAAGTTCCATCTTTCTTAGCAACCAAAACTACTGGCGACGACCAAGGACTGGTTGATTCCTCAATAACTCCGTCTTTAAGCATCTTCTGTACCATTGCAGAAGCCTCTTCTTGTTTTGCTAATGGGAGCCTCCTAGGTGGTTGACGAATAGGAGCTGATTCACCAGTATTTATCCGATGTTGCACTATGTTGGTCTTCGTAAGAGCTTCTGTGTCCTTTGCAAATACTGTACTTTCTTTCTTCAAAAATTTTAAAGCTTCTCTATGTTCATCTGGAGTTAAATGGTCTAACTGGGCATTTAACATCTTTACAACTTCTTGGTCCATATCTGTAGACGAAGCTCCAATGATTTGTTCTTCACATCTCGCAATCCATGTGACTGGTTCGTAGGTGCCAATTGCTTCACCTTCTTTGAACGTCACTGAGTGTGAATTTAGGTTAACCACTCTAATCGGTATCTTGTCTGTAGTCTGTGTTAAAGTCCTTGCTAGGATCACATTCTCTGTCATTTTAATTGAGTCATCCTTCTCAACGAGCCCAAAGCGGTATCCCACAGAATTTTCCTCCAGGACTGCCTCAATTACTTTCTCTGTTCTTGCAGGAATTTTTATGGTCCTCGAAGTTAGTAGCCTAATATTATGGAATTTTTCATCTGCCGTTGAAAGGATAATTTCTTCATTTCCAATCCTGAGAACTCGTTCTCCAACGTCAAGCACAAATCCATATTTTTCCATAACGTCTAATCCTAAAATGAAGTCATCTGTAATGTCAGCTACGATACTTGATGTTTAATACATAAGCGGCCAATCTGCAGCTCCATGTCGACCTCCCCATGAACCGCCGCCCTATCTCCCGTAGCTGTTCGGATGACTAATCCCTTCTGTTCTTTATTTACTTTGAAACCCATTATGAATCCTGCCCGTACTATTGATGACGTAGCTCCTGTGTCGATTGTGAACACACATTTCTTCTTATTTACATAACCCTCCAACAACAGACTACTTTGAACTCTTCGAAGTTGGGAAACTTTTATTTCTCGGGGGTCACAACATTTCTTGGCCAGCGTAGCCCCCAAATTGCCAGCCATCTTTAGTTTTCCTGTGGCTCCTCAACCACAGCAGTATCTACCCTTTCCGGGCTGCGTTGACGACAGTTTCTCTTGATATGGCCCACTTTGCCACACCTATAACAGCGAATGCCTCCATTCGGCCTCCCACTACTTTGTTGTTGGTCTTGTCTCTGCTGGGAGTTCGATTTTGTCAGTAATTGGGTCATCATCTTGTGTAGATCAGATATCAGGTTTTGTATTGTGTTGTCTGGCTTGTCTTCCTCCACACTCACAGCTCGTACTCTCTGATATGATTGTGTGGTATCCTTATAGGCAGCCTCAATCTCTAGTGCATGTACTAAAGTCTCACTGCTAAGCTTATGCCTGGCCAACTTAAGAATTCGCCTAACTTCCTGGTCCCTTACTCCATCAATAAATGTACCAACTGCTAACTGTTGTTGAAATTCAATTGGTGCATCAGGATAAGCTAGATGGGCTAATCTTTCTACTGCAGCTTCGAACTCCCTGGAGGCTTTCTCCACCTCGTTGTCTGCGTGATTTGAGCTGAGCCTGATATACTTGGGCGAGATGTTGGTCGCCATATCTTAATTCTAACGCTGCCTCCAAAATGCTAAAGTTTTGTTGCTGTGCGGCAGGAATTGTTTGGAGCAGGTCTAATGCTTGGCCCCTTAGTGCTAATACCAATGCTGTTGCTTTTTCCTCATCGTTCCAGTTATTTGAACGTGCAGCTGCCTCAAATTGTCTCTTATATGTTGACCATGAACTTTGACCGTCGAAGGAAGGTGGTTGTAACCTAGCACCAGACGACAGTACTAATTGGCCACCCTTCTCTCTTAATTGTTGTTTGAGTCGGGCTACTTCTCCTCTGACTTCGGTTATTTCCCCTTGAACTTCACCGACTTTTCCTTTAACTTCAGTTATTTCTCCTCTAACTTCACTAACTTCTTCTTTAACTTCCATGACTTCAGCATGTACATCTTCCTTCAATTGTTCAGTGACCGAGAGCATGACTTGATGTTGTCCCTCCATAATTTGTCTTAATTCTTCCTGGCGTTCCTTTCTCTGCTGTTCCTTTTCTTCCTGTCGTCTTCTCTCTTGTTCTTCTTTTTCTTCTTGTCGTCTTCTATCTTGTTCTTCCTTTTCTTCTTGTCGTCTTCTCTCCTGTTCTTCCTTTTCTTCTTGTCGTCTTCTCTCTTGTTCTTCCTGTCGTCTTCTCTCTTGTTCTTCCTTTTCTTCCTTTCGTCTTATTTCCAGGCCTTCGATCATTTTTATCAAGTCTTCTTTTTCTTCCTGTCGTCTTCTCTCTTGTTCTTCTTTTTCTTCTTGTCGCCTTCTCTCTTGTTCTTCTTTGTCTTCCTGTCGTCTTCTTTCTTGATCTTCCATAATCTTCCTTTGTTCATCTTTCTCTTCCTGTCGCTTTCTTTCTTGATCTTCCATAATTTTTCTCTGTTCGTCCATCCGTTGTAACAATGCAGCAAGCATGTCCTGTGTTTGCTTCTCCGCCATACTTCTTGTTGTTGGCATTAACTCACGACACGTAAATCAATTTCAGAATAAAGTTTATTACACTATAAAGTCCGTAAAATGTTGTAATCACGTCTATTTTGTTAATGGAATGTTCCAGAAAAAATCTCGAAACAGCACTTAGAAAGTCTTATTTAGAGTCTATATTTCTTTTGTGTTGACAAAATTCACTTATCTCCACTAATTGTCCAATGGAATGTTCGAGAATTTTCACGAAATATCACTAATAAGTCTTGTTTTGAGTCTATAACACGCTTCTGTTAACACAGTCTATGTATCTTCTGTGGTTTCCAAATCGAATGTTCTAGAATTGTCACTAAAAGTCACTTATAGTCTTGTTTTTAAGTCTACAACACGTTCCTGTCGACACAATTCACGTATCTCCTGTAGTTTCCAAATAGAATGTTCTAGAATTTTCCCGAAATTGCACTAGTAGTCCTTTTTCTCAGTCTATAACACGTTTTTACTAGCGGCACTCGCGTATTTGCAGCTATTTCTAAATCGAATGTTCTAGAAACTTCTCGAAAATCCACTTTAAAGTCACTATTCAGTCCAGAAATAGTCCTCCAAACACTGTCCAGTAGCTTAATTCTCCGTGTTACCACTAATTTCTGAGAAGAACACTGTAGAACCTTTTCGAATATTCCAGAAATTTCTCTTCCAATCCACTTCCGACACCAAATTGTTACGTGTTTGCTATCCACACAAACACCTGTACTCGTAGATTCGTTGATTGAAAGTCCAGGTAACACTTATTCACTACTTTATTTATTAATTAACAATTAACAACATTAACAACAATAGACTAATTACTGTCTTAACTATAATTACACTTGAACACTTATAAGTCTCTTTCTTATTACTTCTTTACTCGCTCACGTTCAACTTAAGATTAAAATCTCGGCCTACCGTGCGTCTTATTTATACATCCATTCTCCCGTTCTAGAGCACTCCAGAATATTCCCGGCCGTTCGTGTACAATTCCAGCCTAATCTAACCAGTCTGCACAGTCCAGTGGCGTAACAGTATTATGACAAGAATATGACAGCAGTTAGTGGCTGTTGAGGGTCTGAGTTTAGTGTGATAGACTGCTGTGTTGTGCAGTCGCGCAATTCATATGATCAGTTATAGGGTGTCCAGTCCCAATTCTACAAAAAAGTCTAGTTCAGGGACCACAGGAGCAGTCCCGGAACCGTAAACTTAGTGATGGCTAATTCATTTATTTTATAATATACTGCAGACAGCCAATGGAATTTTAGAGTTTAACACTTACTGATAAAGTTAGATTTCATGTGCAATAATAAAGAAACGTTAATCATGCTGCAATGGTCACAACACAAGTTGTTTATAAATTGCAAATTGTTCTGAATTGATGTGGCTACATCAACTGCAACTGCTGTGAAATAGTTTATAAATTAAACTTTGGGGGATCACAATTCCTATATTTAAATAAAAATACTTCACTTGTATATTTAATGTTTTCTTAGGAATTTATATTCAGAAGTTGCAGTGGCGCACTATTCTGATTTCAGGACGTCTTTAAATGGAAGATACGTTGTTAATAAATTTGCAATCTATTGTAATATCAAATGGCAAGTCTAAATTTATAGATGTATTAACAAAACAATATAACTTATAACTGCCAGTTTTTATGTTCGTAAAAGGGCTTCTATAAAGGAAAAACTTATAACAATATAATTTATTTATAATATAAAATATATACACTAGATTTTTAAATCAAGAAAAAAATACATCTATCCTGCTAAATGTAATAACTGGTTTAAATAAATTACACATTCTTATATTTTACAACAAAATTAACAATTTTAACACAAAACTATGTATACCTACAGAAAGACTGTAATTTGCAAATGTAACCAAAAATTCATAAAATTCCGAATCACAAGCAAATTAAATTATAGCCTAGTCTGAAGAATATTTATTATATATAAAAATATATACTGTTTTTATTTTAAAACACTACATAGGGAAGTGTTTCGGACAAGGTCGTGTACTCTCCTAGATACAAGATGTGACATTGTCGTGAATTTGCCACAACTCCACGTCTGGTTTCGCTGGAAAACCCAAACATTATTATTTAAAATAGCAAGTCCTATATTTTCTTTAAATGTAATGATTCTGTTAGTGACGACTTGTAATTAATCTCGTAGGGCGGCCCACACAATAATATGTCATTTCAAATTAAACTGACAGAATTAATGTTCATATCAACCAGGAAAAAAATTGTGAGAGCCGTGGGTGTCAACTCTTTTTTCGTTTTCAGCAGATCTTTTTATTGTTTTTATTTTTTTAACTATGTATTAGGTTTATTTGGTAGCCCAGTCCAGAACATTCTGAACATGAGCTAAAGATGGGCATAACAGCTATGGACAGAGATGTAGTGTACATACGTATCTGCTATGGAGTGAGCCGTTTGCACATCTCTAGCTCTTGTTTAGAACGTTGTGGACTAGACTACCAAACACACCTATTGTATTAAAATAATATTCAATATAAACAGTTCAATTCAATTATTTAATATGTTTAAAAAGTTTAAAAATTTCAAAACGTAACTTGATAAAAAAAGCAATATTTTTTGACGAAATTAGAAATCACTCTATACATTTTTCATTTTAATCTGAAAAAATGTTGCAAATATTTTACAAATTCATGATAAAGGAAACAGAAAAATTCTCATAAAATTCCTTTATTAATGTGACCGGTTTCGTGAACAAATTAATTACTTCACATCATCAGACACAGGAATTTTTATAAATATAAAACCAGGGTAGTCAAATTAGAATTGAATTGACTACCCTGGTTTTATATTTATAAAAAATTCCTGTGTCTGATGATGTGAAGTAATTAATTTGTTCACGAAAACCGTCACATTAATAAAGGAATTTTATGAAAATTTTTCTGTTTCCTTTATCATGAATAATTACTCATATGGGATCAACCTATCTATTTTACAAATTGTTTAAAATATAACCAGGGAAGGCACACAATTTTTTTTCACAAATTTTAATCTTTTTTTTTTCTGCAAAACTTCTTTATTTAGTCTTGATAATGATACCATAAAATATATTAAGATATGCCATAACCAAATTTCACCAGCAGCCACTGGTACATTATTATTTTGCACACACAAATCATAAAAAAATTCTTGTTTTGTAACTGTACTCACAATCACAGAATAACTGGCAATACTAGTAAGAGCGTACATTAAGCTAACTAAAGAATAAGTGCCAAGTTACTCATTATATTATATACATTTATCCCGGTTTCCTGCAAGTTCCAGTCTTAATACTAGTTATATGTCTTAGTACTAGTTTTATTGGTTGCATGTATTATAGGTATATAAATAAACACACCATATACATTTCTATGTGGCACGTTTAGTGTTTTTTTATTATCAATATTAAATTAAATGACCAATGTACCTCTGCCAATTAAAATATATTTTGATATCCTGAAAACTAATGTCATCCAGTAAATGTCAAAAAGGGATTTTAGACAATTTATATCGCCAAAAAAATCTGCATTGAAACTTTAGTATGGGTGCACTTACTTACATTATACTGGTTTAATTTTCTATAAAATTAATATACAAAAAGAAGTACATATTTAAAAGTTTTATCCCATTATTAAAATAGTCTTAAAAATTCACTAAATATAAAATACGTCTGTTAATCACTTAATGTTATCTAAATTTTAATTTAGTCCACATTTACAAATATACATATATGCAGTATTAAATACATCATATTATTATATACAGAAATAAATGTTTAAATATATAATTATTCTTAATCAATCACACTGGGATACTTGATCCTAAATTGTCTGTTCTTTCACTTGTTCCTGATAAAGTGGAATAAGATTTATGAATATGTTTGCAACAACATAAGTCCTTTATTATGCTTCTCAAATTTTCATTAGAGCCACTCCTAAATATTCCATTTGATACATCCTCAAAATTTGTGTCACCTATAAAACATTCCAAATTGCTTTTGGGAAATCCTTCTTTATAATAGAGCTTTATGGTATCATAAGCATCCATTATAACAGAAATGAATAAACTTAATATTACGTAAATGTATATGCTTATAAAGGAATATAAATATATTGTACAAAACCACCACAATTCAACTGATTTTGTTGACATGATAGAAAATGTTGCAAACATATCATCACCATTTATTAATGAAAAGAGACATTCAGAAGTTGTTGATAATGATCTAAACTTTAAATGGTAAGGTCCTAATATCAACCAGCCACAAAATGTAAAACCAGCATAAATCAGCAAGGCACATAGCAAAAATCTTGCAACTTGAGGTGCAGCCTTTTGGAAAGTTAATATAACCACATTATAAGTTTTGAAAAATCCCAAATAACGAAGAACACCAAACCATACTAACATATTTCCTATACCTAAAAATAAACTGCATACATTCCATTGATCACTAGTAAACTCTTTACGTTCAATTTGCTCTTTAATAGCAGATCCTATTATAATTAAAACATCATTTATAATAATCATAATATACCATAAATTAAAAAACTTCATTCGGTCATGATGACTCAATGGCTGTTCAAACCGATGCTGGAAAAATGCATCTGTTATTCTCTTCAATTGTAGTGCCCGCCAAATTGCCCTATTACATAGAATAAATGACATTATGCAAATAATTATTACCAAGTAGTTTAGTAAACTTCGTAAAAAAGTTTCAATTTCATTATTAGTCACATACTGTACATCACCTTTACACATTAAACGGATTGGTTCAGCATCTAAAGATAGTAACATTTGCCCATCATGATCTTCATTATCAAATTTAATTGTAATCTCAAAAAGATAACAATTTGGAGGTGTAATTCTTCCTGCTGCTTTAAAATTCACAGTTTTAACTGAAAATATTAGTTCTGCTTTAACTAAAGCAGAAAAACTTATATCTGTATTGTGACTAGATATATATTGTTTAGAATCTAGTAATCCATTATGTGTCTGAGATATGTTTAGGCAAGTTTCAATAATTTCACTGTTAAAAACATAAGATTCGTTAAACCCGAATATTATTCCCTCTTTATATTGATATAAGCAGAGCATCATATCTGTCATAGTATTATCTTCATTAGCATATGAATACGAGCCTACTGCCTTGTTCAAGTGTGCATAACCTTTGTAGGCATAATCAATTGTCGAAAAAAACTGTTCTATCTTATATATTGCTAATGGCCCAGTTGCTGGTGGGTACGTATTTATTTCCCTCGTGGAATCCCAACCCTTTAAGAATAAATGTGAAAATGTTATTCTGTTATCCCATGTATAATTAACATGGTTATATCTGCTGTGGGCAAATAGACATAATTGCATCGTAACCAAAATTATTTTTATCACTTGCACTACAAATTTATATGGAAACCTTTTTTTTGCTTCCCATTTTTCTATTGGGTTCATAAAGAAAAATTGTAGTTTTCTTCTCATCATTTCTTCTGTTAACAACGGCTTTGAGTTTTGACATTTTTCATGAGTGATGCCAGACGTTTCATCTTCGCAATTAGTCATATTTTCACATTCCGGGGAACTTGCTTCCATTTTAATGAATTCTATTTGTGAAATTTTTAAAATATAAGAGCATACATTAACTGGGGTCCCTACAAATTTGCGAAAATAGCACAAATGTCAATAACTTCTCCACTGATTATCTTATATGCACACAGCCACCCACCACACATCAGAGACAATCTTATTAGACTGACAAGTGACAAGATGACACAAACAACAAGAGTGTGTTCGAAATTAACGTAGAGCTTTTAGGGAATTACGATAATTGGAGCGGTACATATTGGTACTTATTCTGTCTTTCATATATCTCAGTGGAATGACTGAGATATCAGCACATACCGGTATACACCGATCTCATTTTCGTAAACGTCTTTTATATAAGTTTGGGTTTAGGCTTTGTCTGTTCTGTGGGTTCAGGTATGTCACATGATATTTTAATTCCTCTGTTTTATGAAAGCAAAAGGTAAATATTGGTATGTTAGTTACTTTTACTGTTTTTGTTCTTGATGTGATTAACACGCATTTCTTGATATTTTTGCATGGACATTTTTTGTTTAAATATCTATTGTTCTGATTACATGTTTTTGAGGTAAAACCCTGAGTCTTTTTCTGAAGCCAAGAATAATTGACTATTACTATAGCTGTCTCTATTTCTATCAATCCTGCTAATGATCTCACAAACTTACTTGCGTTATTCGATACGTTATTTTCCTATTTGAATTTTTCACAACAGAGTGTCTACAGACTGTAATGTTTTACGTATCGACCACAATTATTTTCTTTTTATTTTATTTGAAATTGAAATGTTCAATGCTCATCACAAAAAAATTGTATTTGAATTAGCTGAGAGCTCATCTGCGCATGATGAGTAAACATTAATGTGCTCATCGAGGCAGTTAAAGTAGTGTGCACTCGGAGTGTTACAATTAATATTTACCCAGTTAAAAATTATACCACTTTTCGAACGGCTAGCACGCACTCTGTATATTGCTTAAGGTAATTTCGAACGGCCTCCAAAGGATTTGAAATGTCAAATTCAGTAGGTCAGTTCCAAGATCTTAGGGTACATTTACAACCAATTCGGTACGGGCACAATCTGCTGGTGGATTTTAAATTGGGTTTTAAGCATATCTGGTTGAATGTATTTGTTTACAATAAAATTTTAAGTCGGCACGACCTTGAATTGCACTTCAGGTTTGATTTGGATGCTTGCAAATCGCAAATATTCAATTCAATTGCGGCACGAATTTCAAATTGCGCATGCGTACTACGACACAAATTTATTGTTTATATTTAAAGTTGGTTTGTGATTTGAAGTTGGAAGATTAGATCTTTTAGTATTAGAAAATATGATGTTTTTAGAAGTTATGTTAAAATAATTGTAATTATTTAATCAAACTGAATTTGCACACACGTAATATTAAAAAATCTCAACAGATGGCAGCTTCTAACTCATTATAAATGACCTAAATTTTATCTCGGCACAATTCACAATCCGTCAGTAAATTGTGCCTGTAGCGAATTGGCTGTAAATGTACCTTTAGTTTACTATTCTTGGGTCAGTTCCACGGTTCATATTTTCCTAATGAACCGTGGGGTAGTTCCACGGTTCATAAATAAGCCGTGGGTCAGTTCCATAAAATTATTCTTTTCGTCTGGCACAGGGCCGCGTTCGAGAACAGCACTCTAAGAATGATTTTTACTCAAACTGCAGTTCGAAAACTGTAAATGTTGTCACTTTACGACACAAATACAAACAAAAGATTTTAAATGTCAAATTCAGTAGATCTCTTCCACATATGAACTTGGATCTGTAGTTACATACAATTGTTCTTTTCGTCTGGCATTCGAGGACAGCATTCTAAGAGTGATTTTTACCCAAACAGCCATTCGAAAACTGTAAGACATCTACCATCTACCTAATATTAAAAGGTTAAGGGTTCAATAACTTGTTAGGGCGTCAATCGGACAATACTCAAAATCGTCGCAGTTGTGACTGCGGGAAAAAGTAGTCGACACGTTCAATTGGTAGATATACTTATTTGTAATTCGTTTCATTACTTTTTAAAATGGCTACGTACATTTCGTCTTCATTTTCCGGAACTACTTTCTTCCTATTCCTCAAATATTGTAGCAAAAAATATATTTTAAAATTGTTGATGATAAAAACAAAATCAAAAATCAGCTGCTTCATTAGCACTATGCTCTAGTCGTTTGAAAAGTTGTGCACTCTAGTGTCTACTATTCTTCTCTTACCATTATCACACGATATGGACAACAATTCCACTAGTGTTATTCACTAATGAGTCCTAGTGGACTTCTATACTTTTCAGTTACCATTACCAACAGAGGAACCTCAGATTTGAAAGTGGTCAATCACAGTGAATTCTCAGTTGCACATAAACCAGAGTGTAGACGAAAAGAACGGAACTATAGATTTTAGGCTGCATCCACATGGATACGTGATTTCAGACGTTCGGATCGGTAATCGCCTATGCGATATAATAATTGATCACCCTAATGGAGTATCCACACACCACGTATACGATTCATGTTGGAGACATCTGTTTTGCCGCATTTATAGGTATTCTATCCTCAAAAGTTATAAAAATACATCATAAAATTTATGGATTCGTTAAGTTCGTTCTTAGTGATCAGTAAATAGAAGAAAACGTTGTCGAGAACATTGTGAGTTGTGCGACTAGAAAATGACAAGGAAAAAAACAATAAAACGTGCAAAATGCGCATGCTGAAAATAGTTACGATCTGTCCATGATAATCTAGCTGCTCTACTGTTGGCTATAAGTTGGCAATAATTTTTTTAGATTAAATATAATGTCATTAACGGCACGACATAGAAAACTAGGATATTGACGCTAAAAGTCTGTAATTAAAAGGAAATTTTTCGTACAACTTAACAACGCGAAAATCTACCTTTAGTCAGATTAAATAGATACATTTAGGGCACTCCGTCCACGGTTCATAAACAATACGGTTGGCATATAAGCATCCTTTACCGTCATACGGAAATGGCAGTATTTCTAGCAATTTCATTGGCCGTTTCAAGGCCACGGCATGGCGCGCTCATCAGATATCATTTTTAAAAGGGAATTCGGCACCGTGAAAATAAACAAACTATAATAAAGGGCAAGGAAAATAAACAAACTATAATAAAGGGCAAGGAAAATCTTACTAACGAACTAAAAAATACTTATTTAAAAAAAAAAATAATAACAAGTTTGTGATTCGAACGCTGGACCTACCGCGTGCTAGGCGAGTATCTTCTCTATCGTCTAACAAGTTCCTTGCTTACAAACGATTCCAAAAGGATTTAATATACTTTGATATGTCATGTAACTGCGCATGCCCTGCTGCTATCTTAAAACGGCCAATGAAATTGCGATTAATACTTCCATTGTCATACAACTGTAAGGAATGCTTTGGCATATAAGCATTCCTTACAGTCATACGGAAATGGCAGTATTTCTAGCAATTTCATTGGCCGTTTCAAGGCCACGGCATGGCGTGCTCATCAGATATCATTTTTAAAGGGGAATTCGGCACCGTGAAAATAAACAAACTATAATAAAGGGCAAGGAAAAAATGTAATAAAAGGCAAGGAAAAAATGTAATAAAGGGCAAGGAAAAAATGCAATCTTCATATAAATCTTACTAACGAACTAAAAAAATACTTATTTAAAAAAAAATAAGTTAAAGGGCAAGGAAAAAATGTAATATTCATATAAATCTTACTAACGAACTAAAAAATACTTATTTAAAAAAAAAAATAACAAGTTTGTGATTTGAACCCTAGACTTACCGCGTGCTAGGCGAGTACCTTCTCTATCGTCTAACGAGTTCCTTGCTGGCAAACGATTCCAAAAGGATTTAATACACTGACATGTCATGTAACTGCGCATGCCCTGCGACTGTCTTAAAACGGCCAATGAAATTGCTAGAAATACTGCCATTTCCGTATGACTGTAAGGAATGCTTATATGCATACGGTTGTCGCATTTAATAAAATTATGGTGGGGGGAAACATCAATGACGTTACAGAGGGAATTTTCGCTTTTCGTTCGAAGTGTTTATTTTTGAATTTGTGTTATTTCAAGTTTTTAACCTTGTTTATAAAGTATTCGTAAAGTATTCAGAAATCGAAAGAAACCAATATTAAGAACTTTTGATCTTTGGCTACTGTCTTTAGCACAGAGTACCTTATCAGCAGTGTTGCCAGGTGGGTAAAGAAAAATATCCTACAATGCATATTAAAAATTCCCGTTTTTCGGGTCAATTTCCCGCCAAACTACCTACAATAAGAGGCAAATTTTCCTCTTATTTTTTATTAATAAGGCAATAATAAAAACAGCTTCTTTAGACATTTTTATTATCAACACATATATTTTAACACAAAAATACATCTGCGTATTACGTTTAACAAGTGATACTTATAACCTATATATTTTCCCAAGCAACATTTTACCAACTACCGACTACATTTTCACTAATTCCGAATTATTACAAATAGTAGTCGAGTAATAACTTAAATTTTGTAGTTGTAATACGACGTCGAACCAAATATTGCGCCGACCTCGCAAACCTACTGCTTAAGTCTGGACGATTTACCAACGTTGATTTGCCGTTGGAAAACGACTTAATAAGGTTTGATATGTTTTCAAGTCATTATCCAACGTTGATGAGACATTGACAACTGACAAAAATAGGTATGGTTATATTTTGAATAACTTACCAACGTTGGTTAGACGTTGACAACTGACTAAAATAGGTATGGTTAAATTTTGAGTAACCTACCAACGTTGGGGTAGACGTTGGTGACTAACTGAATAGGTCAAGTTTGTTATGGAACACTTGCCAACGTTGGTTAGTGGCTTAATAGGTTTGGTCCTTTTTAGTTATTAACCAACGTTGGTTAGACGTTAATGACTAACTTAAGTAGCTCCGATTAATTTTTCGGTAATACACCTACTTCTGTATAACGTTGGTAACCGACTTGATAGGTAGCTACATTCATCTTAAATAACATTTTACCGACTACCGACTACTTTTTTACTAATTATAAGGTCAGAATTATTACAAATATTAGTCAAGTAGCGTCTTAAATTTTATAGTTATGATACAACGTCGGAGCAACGTAGCTTGAACCTCGCAAACCTACTATTTACATCTAGCACATTTACAAACATTGGTTTGATGTCAGAAATCTACTTAATACGTTGAGTGTGTTCTTAGACTATTATCCAACGTTGATTAGACGTTGGTAACTGATTAATTAGATTTAGGTAATTTTTGGGTAACATTCTAACGTTGGTTAGACGTTGCTGACTAACGTAGTCGTCTAGCAACGTCGGTTGGACGTTGGTGTTAGGCTTTTGGTCCTTGGTCTAACATAACCTCAAAATCAATGTCGATAATTCAGGTATTGATAGATATTTAGTAAAGATTTATACACCAACTGCAAGAGACGGTCGATATTATCGTGATTGTTTGGAATGAACGTTAGTGTTAGTGCGATTTCTGCACCAAAGCCTACTAAAAGTTGGTGCAGGTAAAATTATTTAACCGTGAAGTCGCTATTAGTAAAAATAGGTGCACTTATTCCGCCTTCGCCATATTTTCTGGTTCCACAGAAGGAAATAATAGGTGGCCATGTTGATTATGTGTACAATTATTTTAAATACACAAAATTTGCCTCTTTTTTCAAATAAAGTAAGCAAAAAAGTTTTTATTTACTCGTAAAATTAACTAAACAATATTTGAATTGCGCTTTCTTTGGAAACGGAGAATATTTTTTGAAAGTAAAAAAATAAAAATTGTACTTTCGTTCTTAAAATAAACATTATTCTTATGGGTTCACTATATTTTTCGACCTACTTTATATGTATGTATCAATAAAATTTCTTTCGTTTCAGTTTTTACCCTACCAGATTTATTAAAATTTTATTCGAAGTATTTTGTATATAATACGTACTCAATGATAAATACGCCTTATCCATTTTATATAAATAGATAGGTACGACAAATAGAATAATATACAAAATTGCTTAGTTTCACTACCTACACCCGACTTTCGTAGGTCAGATTAAGGGTAAATTTTAAATAAGGTTGGTAATAGGCTGACAACCAACTTAAGCCGACGTAAAATTTGGTGAACATTTGGTCGGTAATCACAACGACTAAAGTCGGTCCTCTACGTCGAATCGACCCATATTTTATTGACCGGATTAGTACAAATATGGGTCATCCTGACGTTTTGTGTACGTCGCACACCGACTTTTAGTTGCGAACAGCAACGTCGGTTCGTCGTCAGTATGTTGCTTGGGTTGTCCTATACTGATCAACACAACTAAAAATTTGTGCCATACAATTTTGTAATTTATTATTTATTGTACATTTCGTAACTATTATTTTGCATTATATACGTCTACATTAAATAGTTTAAAGTGTTCATGTTGAGGAATAAAATTCCTAGTTTTGTACTGCCAGCAGCAAATGCAGACCGAATGATACACATTGAATTTAACGTATCATCTCCAATCCTGTTTCGTTTTTTAGTTCTTACATCATTGAGGACAGAAAATATTCTCTCAGCTTCAGCATTGCTGCGAGGTAGTGATAAAACTAGTTTGGCAAGTTCATATATATTTTTAAATTTATATGTATGAGTAAAATCTTTATTGGTATATTTTTTCCACATAATATCTACAGGTAACGAACTTAATATTTTTATCTCATCATCGTCAAATGCAACTGGCAGGTTGCGCCATTCATTAATAACATCTTTAACAGGTTTTTATAGCGATTGCACAATAATAGAGGTAAATTAACAAAACTTCTAGTTTTATTAAAAACATGTCAAGGCAATATTAATTCAAACTCCATAAATTGTTCACTCTGTAAAGGTAATCTAACATTTCCCGTACTATTGTAAAAATTAAGAATTTTTATACGGACGTCATGTTGATCTACTTGAGACAAATTATTATTCATGTAAGTTTCACATTCAATACCAACAAATATATGTTCTAATTAAATAGTTATGTGGATGCAGTACGGTAGACAAATTAATATCTCGGTCTTTAATAACGCTATTGTCAAGCTTCAAAATTATTAAAGATATATAATAAAGTCACACTCTTAATATACACTTTTACTGTTCATCTTATAAATCCCGCCATTTCAGATCATTTTCCCATTTTCGCACTCATGCCGGAAATTCCCACCAAAACTGGAAAATAGCACCCACCTGGCAACACTGCTTATAGGTACTAGTGACCTCATCCCAGTTTTGATCCCAGTTGTCTCTAAAAAGGTAGGAAAGTGATGTGCACTGCAAACATGTACTTTGCCTATACATACATTAGAAATTTCTATCAATCAAAACCATATCCCAACGCTGCACATGCGTAGTGCTCACAGATAACCTTTTAAATTGGTGATATCTCTATCTCTCTTGGAAATAAGTCACTCTCCCAGAGTATCTTTATTAATCGTTGCTTTAATGGACTACTGAAAATGAATGAACTTCATTTATAGTTTGTACGAAGTCAATTGAAATCGTATAAAAACTAAAAGCCTGCAAAAACCGTCGGCATCTCTTTATTGTACATGGGCGGAGGTAAATAGAAATGCTTGTCATAAGAAAATGTTATACTTGTTTGAAAATTGTATTAATTTTTATTCTTTTTTGTTTATTAGATAGGCTATTTTTGTTCATTTCGCCAATAAAATATTTTTGAAATATTATATCAGTTTTAGATATAAAGTCTAAATATTTAAATTTATTGGGTTTAGTTTTAAAGTTAACCCATACTATATTGAAATATGTTATTGCTCTGCAAGGACCAACGAGAAGGTATGAACATATCCTTGCCAGGATGAGGGAATGGGATAGGTTAGATTAGCGAGGGGCAAGGATGTTATATAGTAAAAAAATAAAATAAAAGTTTCTTCTAAAATAAAAATAAAAATGTAAGTTTCTTAACCAAAGCAAATTAGTACCACAAAAATAAATATTTGTTTAGATAAAACATAAATAAAAACAAAATTAAAATATGTCTAGAATAAAGTAACTTAAATTAAAATTTCTTGTCAACTAAATAAAATAAATTCCAAGAAATGTAACAATAAAAAAGTAAACTTCATACCTAATATAATATCTAATTATTTTGTTCTGAAAATATATGTATATTAAAAAAAGTTAAAGGTTAAAAGTTGACGCGTCCGAATCTTCACTTTCTGAAGAGGAATCATTACCAGGTTGAATTATAATCGGCGCATCTAGATACACTATATGCCTGTTTAGTTTACGATATTCTCTGATTTTTTCCAAATAATCTACCCGAAGTGCTATTATACGTCGTGATTCCATAATTACCTTACGACTGTCAAGTTTTTTATGTTTAAAACCGCATTCTAATAAAACATTTCGTAGTGTATCTAAAGAACTATAATTATAATCAGGATAATCGCTTAATTTTTCTCGAATCATTTTTAACGTAGGAACTATATTTTTTTCATACATATTATAAATTATACGCCGTATTACATCTTTGGTAGCATCATCAATATTTTTTAATTTCATATTTTTCCGTTTCCTATTTGTACCGTGATCTATAACATCTCCTTTTTTAATTACACGATAAATTGTTGATTTTGATATTTTAGTTAATTCGTTAATACGTTCTATTATTTCTTTCTCACATTTTTCACGATTTTCGCTTTTTAAACGTTCATATATATTTAAAATACTGCGTTGACTTTGTACGTGTAAATCTTTATTTTGAAACTCTAAATTTATTTCGTCTTCCTCGACAATAACAGGCTCAACTATTTCGGGATTTTCGGGCGTTATTATATTATCTTCTGTTTCAAATGGTCTCCAGAAAGCCATGGTAAATTAGTAAATACCTAATACAATATCTTAAATACCTTTTATGTAGTAATAAATATTTACCAATATGAACACTAAGTATAAACCGAACCACCTTGATATTATAATAGGTATTTCTGCACTGCACTGGACAAATGTAATAAATAAATAGGTAACATCCGAGTCCACGTTGACTCCTGACTGATATAAACTCAAACACCCACCGACCAACCGGATTGACGAATATTCTGATCCCAGCCAATCGTCGCCAATCGTCCTCAAAACATAGCCAATGCCGGCAGATCTCACAAGTTTCCGTAATTGCGGAGAAACGATTTAATGAGTTTTTTTTATACTAGTGGGCCTGTCCGTTTTATTATCTTTAAAACACGTGCAGTCGTAGATGGTTCGTTCTGGCTGATTACATTGCCAGTCTCGCACTCACCTGCACAATTTCAACTACCATTTGATTCTCGATACCATTGCTATTTCAGGGAGAGGATATTTTAAAGGTTTGAGGGCCTCAATAAGGCTTTCCCATCTTGTAGTGGATAAAAGTTTTAAAGTAAGGTTTTTAACGTATTTTTGCAAAATATGCCATCTTTGGGTTGAGGATAAAAAAAATACGTCAAGTTCCTGTACAGGGTGGGCAAATTTCGATGTTTGTATAGGGTAACTCGGTAACTGTAAAAGATACAAAAAAATGGAAGACACATTCTCTATCTCTTTTTTTGAGACAAATTCACTGGCTATCGCCCTTTGTTTTTGAGTTATAAATAAAAGTTCGATTTTTCGACTTTTAGACACGTCAATATCTTGATTGTTTGTAAAGTTATGAAAAAAATAACTTTTCTATTCATCAGGCACTTTTTTCTGTGTACTTAATACACTGGCGTCGAGAAAATTAAATAAAAAAGGTGCAATTTCGAGTTATGGCATAAAGTTGTATTTTTTTAAAGGGAATCATAGTTGGTTATGATTTAGTTAAAAAGGAAATTTTTGTCTCTTTGAAACTATATATCATATGCGGAGTCGCTTTTAATGTGTAAGTATTTAATAGCGAAAATAATCTTTTAGTAGATTACTTTTTGCGTTTTTTTATATTTATTTCAAGTAGGCGTGTGTCATCTATGACAGTGTTTATCCATTTGTCAATAAATTGCGTATTAATAATTTAGTTTCTGTCATAATTACAGCCCATTTAATAGTAAAAGTGAAAATGTCTTACGAATGTTACGAGAAATATGGTAAGCTTGAATGCTTTATTCAAAGTAATAGCAATTGTGATATTGCATCCGAAATATATTTCAATCGCTATCCAGAAAGAAGACAACCTAATAAAGCTATTTTTAAGAGGTTAAAAGAAAATATCATTAATTGTGGGTCCTTCAACAAGCCAAGACCAAACTTGAAGGTGCTGAAGAAACTTCTATAACTGGAACGGCGTGGTTGCACATCCTTCAATTTCAAGTCGTCAAATTGAAGCTGATTCTGGGATTTTAAGACGTCGAGCCTTGGGTATTTTGAGGACACAAATTCAGGCCTTATACAATAAGGAAACAATATCACCTGAAAGGAAGTTTTGCATATAGCATTGTCAAAAAAGTCAAAGATCCATTCTTCTCTAGAAATGTAGTTTGGACAGATGAAGCCTACACTACCAGTGCAGGAATTTTCAACAGGAATAACGAGAACTATTGTTCTGATATGAACCCTCACCATACCGTTGACGTGCAATCTCAGAGACGCTTTGGTTTTAGTGTTTGGTGTGCTCTACGTGGCAATCATGTTTTAACATATCACATATATCAAAAAAATCTTAATGGCCAACGGTTCTATGAAATCTTAAACCAGAAAATTATTGAGGCAAGAAATCAGTTCTTCCAACAAGATGGGGCACCACCTCATAATATCAGGATCGTTTCAGAATTATTAAATACCAATTTTGGAAATAACTCAATGGGAAGGAACGGACCAGTGAGGTGGCCACCACGATCATCTGACTTAACGCCTCTGGATTTTTTCTTTTGGTACCACATTAAAGACAAATTATACAAGAAAATCAGTACCGACATAAATGAACTCAGATAAAATTTTATAGACTGTGTGAATTCCATTTCAAATCTTCATATTTATAATGCAGTTCAGAATGTTATGGAGAGGCGTAATTTATGTATCGAACATAACCAACAACAGTTTGAACCTTTAATTTTTAATTTTATTTTGTATTAATTGTAATGTATTATAAAATTAGATAATATCTGATTTTTTGATCTTGGCTTTTTAAAGGACCCACAATTAATGAAATTTTCTTTTAACCTCTTAAAAATAGCTTTATTAGGTTGTCTTCTTTCTGGATAGTGATTGAAGTATATTTCGGATGCGAGTTATTACTTTGAATAAAGCATTCTAGCATATCATATTTCTCGTAATTTTCGTAATACATCTTCACTTTTACGATTAAATGGGGTGTAATTATGACGGAAACTAAATTATTAATATACAATTTACTGACAAATGGATAAACACTGCCATAGATGACTCACGCCTACTTGGAATAAATATTAAAAGAACGCAAAAAGTAATGTACCAAAAAATTTCCTTTTTTAACTAAACTATAGCCAACTATGATTCCCATTTAAAAAAAAAAATACAATTTTATACCATAACTCGAAATTACACCTTTTTTTAAAAAATTTCTCAACTCCTGATAGAAATTCATCAAATTTCTTTATTTAATGTTAATGTAGAATGTATTATGTTACCTACCTTGTTTTTTTTAACTTAGGGTCTTTTGATGATTTGAGGGTTGGTAGAGAGAGAGAGAGAGAGGTGTGAAGGTTGTCGTGCACGAGCCGGGATCTGTGAGTCGGAGTAATAGAAAAGCGTTTATTTTGTATTTTGCACAGAGAACCTCTGTGGTATTTTGTATCACCTGTGAACTTTAAGTAGTAAAAGTTAGTAAGTAGGAAGTGACGACTTTAATTGCCTACCCCGCTGCCAGACCCTTGGAATCTTGACATCTTAACTTAGTTGGACAGTGAAAATAGCCAACACTCCACTGTATTATACAGAAAAAAAGTGTATGAAGAATGTAAAAGTTGTCTTTTCACAACTTTACAAAAAACCAAGATATTGGCATGTGTCTGAAAGTCGAAAAATCGAACATTTGTTTATAACTCGAAAACAAAAGACGATAGCAAATTTTTGTTTTCGCCAGTGAATTTGTTTCAAAAAAAAGAGATTGAGCATGTGTCTTCCATTTGTTTGTATCTCATACAGTTACCGAGTTACCCTATATAAACATCGAAATTTGCCCACCCTGTACAATTGCAAAAAAGTTCACAATCACATTTGAAGCTTTAGCTGCATCGTTAACTACTAAATTAAGGCTATGTGTGCCACAAGATATAAAAAAGCTCTTGGATTAACATTAAAATAACACTGACGTAGTTTTCCACGAAACACCAAAACACTATATACTGCAGTCGACGCGCGTTTCGCCAACCAAGTTGGCATCATCTGGAGATGATTAAAATTAAACTTATGCCAACAATCTACCCTATTTATACCGAAACTATTGTCACGGTTCGCAATTGAAAGCTTGGAAATCATAAAGTGTAAAAATAGTATGAATAGTGTCAGAGGGCCTATCCCAAATAGCCCGCTTTATTGGTTAGTGGGTCACGGTTCACGGTGACATTAGTTTAGGTATAAATAGGGTAGATTGTTAGCATAGGTTTAATTTTAATCATCTCCAGATGATGCCAATTTGGTTGGCGAAACGCACATCGAGTGCAGTATATAGTGTTTTGGTATTTCGTGGAAAATTACGTCAGTGTTATCTACACGTCATAGCTTCTAACCCACTCCAAGATTAATATTAAGGATATGTTGCTGAAGTCCATTATGTTTACCTTTCATGTACCACCGTTATCATACCATGAATCCCGCATATTAATATCATATTTTCATTTTCTAAAAGATTTGCTACAAATTGACCCACTGCCAGTGGTATATGAATTTGGCAAAAACCTATGAAATGTTCTCGTATTTCAACATGCTTATTATCTTTGTCCTGGAGTGGGTTGGAACCTTTGATGTGAAGATAACACTGACGTAGTTTTCCACGAAACACCAAAACATCATATATTGCACTCGTACGCGTTTTGCCAACCAAGTTGGCATCATCTGGAGATGATTAAAACTAAACTTATGCTAACAATCTACCCTATTTATCCTAAACTACTGTCACGGTTCACGAACCGTGACCCCACTAACCAATAAAACGGGCTATTTAGGATAGGCCCTCTGCACTATTTATACTATTTTTACACTTTATGATTTTTAAGCTTTCAAATGCATCCAGCTGTCTAGTATTTGTTACAATCCTAATTAATCTTAAATTGCTAATATCTATTTTATGGTTGATCTCAAACGCATGTTGGGCTACACTAGACTTATCTGTTTTACCATATTTGAGAAATCTGTCCAACATATTTTTGATTACAGTCCTTACAGCTAATTTCGTAAATCCCCAACTTTTCGTTTGTTTCAATTTTGTCTTTTGGATTACCTAATAGTTGTTGAAGTTTGTTTCCCGATGTATGAACCACTGTCATACCTACATCTTTAAAAATCTTACCAATACCACGGGTGAATCGAAGATCGAATGGAATCGATACAAATTTCGGATTTTCTCTTTCATTTTGAAAGGTCGAGGAATTTCGAAGCGACTCTTTAAACTTTCGTTTCCTAATTATTTTATCAATTAAACTTACAGAATATCCATTACTCGCAGCTATATCCTTAATCAATGCCTTTTCTTTTTCAAACCTCTCCTTACTGAGGGGGAAGCTTAATAGACGATGGACTAGAAAATTAAAACTCGCCATTTTGTGTTGAGCACTATGGTGAGAATCCTTAGGGATATATCTTAGAGTACTGGTATCTTTTCTGTAAATGTCAAATTCTAACTTATTTTCACTATTTCTAATTACTAATACATCTAAAAATGGTAGTTGTCCAGAGTTTTCAGTTTCACATGTGAATTTAACTGACTGGTTAGTGCGTCACGGTTCATCGAACCGTGGCGGTTCGGCGAACCGTGACAATAGTTAGGTATAAATAGGGTAGATTGTTAGCATAAGTTTAGTTTTAATCATCTTCAGATGATGCTAACTTGGTTGGCGTAACGCGCGTCGAGTGCAGTATATAGTGTTTTGGTGTTTCGTGGAAAACTACGTCAGTGTTCTTATTATCTTTGCTTAAATGCACGAATCTAACAATTACAGTAGTAGTTATTCGTTCATGGTACCTAGTTTACATCGAGTGTACAATCCAGAATTATTGAATAATATTTAGCCTGATACAGCATTATTTAAATATTTTCCTTTATACTATCACCCATTATTGTAAGAATTTGATTTTGAATTTTTTCTCCCAAATAATGTGGCATATATTTTTGGTGAATTTGAATTCTTCGTAGATGTTCAGACATTATAGGGTCAAATTTAGAAAATGCCTCTATCAGTTGCAAGAAGTTACCGTTATGATCATGAAATAATTTATTAGAACTACCTCTAAGAGCCAGATTTTGTTTGGCTAAATACTGAATAGCGATTAAAATTCTTTTCAAAACAGAATTCCACCTCTTTCCTTCACTATCAATTAATTTTTCCTGTAAAGAATTTAGCGATAGATCTAAATTTAGCGAATGTTGAACTCGTACAAGGTGATTGCAATATTTAATATGATCGTTGGATATTTCATGTCTAGTTAAAGTTCTAGATAAATGTTGCCAATCTGTAAACCCACCCTGTCCTAAAGAACTTGTTTTATTATCAAACTGTTTACAAGGAAAACAGAAGACTGCATCTACTTTTGTAGAATACATTAACCACATACATTGGACGGTTTCACCATTAGTTAATATTTTTCTATAGTAATTATTAGAAAAGCTTCTTTTTTAAAGAATCCCTAGGGTAACACAAATTTTCATTTTGACGTAAATGAGTAATAATACTCTTATTTTATCACTAACTGTTCGGGCCATGTTCCTGGATCATTAAAAATTTCATAATCAATCCCCTCTTCTGCTGTCATCACTGTTTGTGATTCTACAATTTCAACCTCCGAGTTCGATTGTTCACTATTGATGTTACGGTTTTGTTCAGCTTCAATTTGGACCTCCATTTCTTCTAGTTCATTAGTATTTTGAGATGTAGACGGCATTGTTTCTTGGCATTGATTAGGCAGACATAATTTCGGAAAAAACTGGGTGATGTTTGACGTACTTTTTTTATTTCCTCGTTTTTCCTTATTTTCAGTTAATACTTGTACTGTGTCCCTGATGATAATCGTTTGCACCCATCGGACATCTGACAGTAAGTACAAAAAAAAATATGAAATATGAAATTCAGGCATAAAGGATAGAGAACAAAAATGTTTAAAATAATACCCCATAATTCCACAAAAAAAATTTAAGTTAACAAAGTAAAATTGGATGAACATTTTCTCGCCGTGTGTAAACCCGGCGAATCGAGGGAAACCGGCGTGCACACGGCGGCGGCCGGCCGATTGCCGTAACTTCTCCAACCTCGCGAACACAGAGGACCCATCTGTGCTCGTGAACAAACAGTCATATGCATATAAACCAATAGCCCACTATTGACCGTATGTAAGCCCGGTGGATACGCCGCCTCTAGACTCAGCGAAATTTCTGTCGTTAACAAGCGGCCTAACATTCACATTTTCCTAATAAAATGTGGTGAAACTGTTGAAACTCTTATAAAAAATTGGTTACAAGTGATAAATACCAGACGTATAAACAAAATAGAAATACAGTTTAATTTGTTTAAAACGTAAAGTTCATTGCCCTTAAAACATTTCATGATCTCATGATGATAACGTAATACCCATAAAGTAAGTAGCCGAGCCCAGAAAACAAAATTGCTTAATTATTTTACTGTTTAAGTAGAATACAAAATGAAATAATAAATTTTACAACTTACTGAAGCACCCCAGCCCGGAGCTGCTTCATCGCGAATAAATTTCCTATAATTTTTACATAATACTAAATTATTTCCAAGCATTTATATTATTAAATTCCAAATTAATTATTACATAAAAAAAAGGTTAAATTATTTTCTTATGATTTTGGCAGCAAACGTATGCAATCAAACTATAGAGTCTAAATTATTCAGTTAAGTAAAAGAACACACAGTATTCATTTAATATTTTAAAACGTTGACAAAACTGTACAAAATCTCAAAGCATTCTCTAACCGAGAAGAGATAACATAAACAAACCGACGTAAACACGTAGGGTTGTAAGAGTTTTTACTAAGAATCGGGTCAAAGGCTAATAAACAGTCACTATATCACTTCTCACCTAATGCATCTTGAGTTAAATTTTAGTTTAAAGCAAAATGTAGCGTTTGGCTATCTCCGTCTAGCTTGCAGGCTTGGACAACGAACTCACGCACCGGAAATCATATAAATACGCGAGGCGGCGTACGATTAGGAGTCAGATCTTTGACAACCTCAGTGCTAGTCGCTGGCTCTCTGGAGCCTGGAAGTCAAAGATAGACCGCTCTCCCGGCTTATAGCCGCCGTTATCATCGTGTTAGCTCTTTGGCAACCCCAGTGCCTGGTCGCTGGCTCTCTGGAGCCTGGAAGTCAAAGAGAAACCACGACTCCGGTTATCTTAACCGCCGTTTAAGGGAGCACCGCTTAATTAGCGATCCACCGAGTGGTTGTCGAAACCTCTGTGACCGAGGACCTGTACACTGCCTTAGAAATAGGGCGCGTACACCGCCGACACCACCGCCAACATGGAGACGAATAACACTGGGGTTACTTAGGAACCCGGGGAGAAAACCTCACGGAACTCTCCATGTGTCCGAGAATTGGTAAGGATGGCATTTAAATCATTTTAATACTGCGTTGCCATTGTCTACGTACTCGAGCTCACTAAAAGCCATTAAATTAAGTCAATTTCTTTGTTTCGAGTGAATTGACAACGCCAATCAAAGTACGACTTTATATGCTTGGGTTTCGCAGTTTTTTTTAACAATATCTGACCGGTGGTACCACATGATTTACAGATAGGGCTTGTCTGTTATAATGCACTGCTCATTACATGTTTACTAATAATTAGTACAGTCGATATCAATTCTGTAGTGTATTAGAACATTTGAATTTAGCGCCACATGGCAATTGACAGTACCGGCTAGACGCGTGTGGAAGAAGCGGGCAGTCTGCAATAAACCAACGAGTGAACTGGGTATACCTATGTAATATCGACAACCTGTAACCAGATGTAACTCTATTAGACCGAACCTGAACCAAGTGATTAATAAAGTACCGATAAACAATTTTCTGAGTTTCATATCTATATCCACGACACAACAAATTCCGATAGTAGTTGGAACTTTTCCTTCATTTTTCAAGTTAGGTCTAAATAAGATAATATACCAAAGAATTAATGTCTAGTTGAATCTGCAAAATCTGTAACTTTATCAAATTGCACTACCCATATGGGGATCAGAGTGCCACTGTCGGATGGGTGCGGGGAGACGCCGACAACAAAAACATGCGGTTATATGACCACGGACCTTGTCTCTCGACAGGGGTCCGGGGCCAGATGATCAGTGTATCCCGCTTAATGATTTATGGCTATCGCTCCCATAAGCGTGCCGCAGTACAAGCGGCGCCTGCCAAATTAACAAATCTACGGGGTAGTTCGTTTCATGTTGGTTTAAACCTTGACTGGTGGCATGCATTCGACACACCCAAAAACAATACGAGCAGTTGCTCATTATGTCGGAGTTCCGCATATGCATCGAATCTTCGTTGGCAAGCGTCAGTTATATTGATGGTACTGTTTTATGGTAGCACCAGCCCGCGAATTAAATAACAAGGCATGGTTGTCGGTCTCTGCCCGGCTCATGGGACAGGGGACACTCTGTGCCACATACAAGGGAAGTTTCTCTCGCACCCATATGTAGAGTTCTACATATGTCATTTAAAGTACGAAGCGGAAGTTTCCGCGCACGTAACCAGGTTTGGTTACATTGCAGGTTCAACTCGCCAAATATCCATGTATTCCTTATAGACAGTTGTCTAAGCACAGAAATAAATGTGTTAAAAGGTTATTTGAGTTTCCTTGACTTATTTCTACTTTCAGGTACAAAAGTGAATTCTAAGCAAATTAGTAATAATAAACATAGAGTCAAATCTTATATTAAGTACTCTTTTAAAACAGATATCAGTGCAGTGCAGGTTAAGGGTCATAATAATTGCTAAAATTATACAAATCAAATTAAAGCAAATTAAATCTTATAAATGAAACAAAGTAATACCAAACTTTATAAACGTACCTGGGAGGTTACAATAACACAACAAATTTGGGGTCCTACCACTAAAACTAGATGATCACGAAAAAGGCCAATTAATTAATTAAATATTACCTGTCGCTTCACAACAGGTGAGACGTAGAAAAAGGGTAAGAAATTAAATACAAAATAATCGAGGGAGGGTTTGGGTCGCTACACTGGTGCCATGTAACCAGGATAAAACAAATAAATAAATTAAATTTACGAGGGGGGTGGGGTCGTCACATTACCTTGAATTTGGAATTAAAAACTTCACTTTTTCGAAAACGTCTTTAATTAAGTACGTTGCAGTCGTTGCACAATTATGAAAGAAAAATGCAAAATGAATGGGAAAACACATTTTTCTACTATTTATATATTTTACATATTGTACAATAAATCGCAAATAAAAATTACTGCTTTTTTTCTTCGAGGACGCGTGCCACTTTACCACTAGTTTTTTTATATGGATTACGGAAGTACAGTATTGGAACTGCAAATTTGCAATAGACCTTTTACTCTTTGAAGTAGGAGCCGCCGCCGCTGCCGCCTTTTTTCGGCCGGTCTGCGGTCACTAACTAAAGCGAAGATGCTGTGTGGTTATGATAAATAACATTAAAATAATGCTGTATGAGGCTAATATTATTCAATAATTCTCGATTGTACACCCCGATGTAAACCTGCATGAGCAAATACATGATAAAGCGTGCCGCTACCACTGATTTTTTTACACCGCGATCGGCCGGTCGCTTCTTTCATCTTCGTTTGTCTTTCAATTTTCGATCCTAGATATGCCGCTTGGGTGCAGTGCACTCCTTGCGCTATAGGTTGGCGCGGGTCTGGGTGAATTGACTGCCACTATAATAAATTTAATAACAATAATCCTAAGGAGCCAATTCTTGACTTACTCATTATATTGCATGCAATAATAAGCAGTCAAGAATTGGCTCCTTAGGATTATCATTATTATTATAATGGCGGTGTATTCACCACTGCAACTAAACAATATAGGTGATTTGTAATATACTACAAATCTAGCTATATGATTGTTTAGTCCTATAATTTAAATTATGTGATTTAAACAATCATACAGATGATTTGTAGTACACCACAAATCATCAATATGATTGCTTTGTCGTTTAATTTACTTTTATAAATCCAGGTGTTAGTATAGGGTTGTTTCTGGTATTTTCAAAATAAAACCATTGAGAAAAGTGAAAATACGATTTACACATATTTTACGTTACCACATCATAAAACAAAAAATCCGACAGTATATTTAAAAAACTATCAATAGTTTTCCACCTTTAGTGTAGTGTGTTTGTATTGCTCCGTGGTTACACACTTTTCGGAAATTTAAATGCGCGCTCAATTCTTTGAGTTAGTATTCATCCAAGTAGCATTCACCTACTACTTTTTTTACTAATTTCAACGTCAGAATTATTACAAATAATAGTCAAGAAACGCCTTAAATTTTATAGTTATGATACAACGTCGGAGCAAGCTATCTTGAACCTCGTAAACCTACTATTTACATCTAGCACATTTACCAACGTTGGTTTGACGTCAGATTTCTACTTAATACGTTGGGTGTGTTTTCAGATCATTATCCAACGTTGATTAGACGTTGGTAACTGACTTAGTAGGTTTAGGTAATTTTTGGGTAACCTTCCAACGTTGGTTAGACGTTGCGGACTGACGTAGTCGTCTAGCAACGTCTGCTGGACGTTGTTGTGAGATTTTTGGGCCTCGGTTTAACATCACCTCAAAATTAATGTCGATAATGCAGGTATTGGTAGATATTTAGTAAAGATTTATACACCAAACTGCAACGCACGGTCGACATTAGCGTGGTTGTTTGAAATGAACGTTAGTGTTAGTGCAGATTTCTGCACTTGAGCCTACTAAATATTGGGACAGGTAAAATTATTTAACCTTGACGTCGCTGTTAGTAAAAATAATTGCACTTATCATAACAGAAAATCGGAATTTGTGTATTTATTTAAAACTGTCACAAGTAATCTAGCTAGGCTGACTTCGCCATATTTTCTGGTCCCACAGAAGGAAAGGCGGCCATGTTGATTGTGTTTACAATTATTTTAAATACACAAAATTTATTATGCAATATATCAATTGCATTTTCTTTGAGAAAAAAAATATTTTTTTAAAAATAATAAAAATAATACATACTTTAATTCTTAAAATAAAAATCATTCTTATGGGTTCACTATAGGATAAATCTAAATATCTATTTCTAGAAATATTAAGTAGATTTAAATGAATTAAACAAGTTAATGGTCAAGTGCGATATCCACATAAATGTACTGTATTCCGAAAAACATGCATATAACATATATCACTATTACACTTCATTATTTTTTATAAACAATATAAATTTTATGAAAATGATACCTTATCCTTATGGAGTTATGATAAAATACCAGGACATCAAATTTTTTTTTATATTATACAAACATTTTACGCAATATTAATAGTACCATAGTATGCGCCGAATATGGATCCCGTTTGTTAGCACTGATAACATAATTAACATATTGTTACGTGTTTGCTATCCACACAAACACCTCTGCTCGTAGATTCGTTGATTGAAAGTCCAGGTAACACTAAATCACTATTTTATTTACTAATTAACAATTAATAACAATAGATTAATTACTGTCTTAACTATAATCACACTAGAACACTTATAAGTCTCTTTCTTATTGCTTCTTTACTCGTTCACGTTCAACTTAAGATTAAAATCTCGGCCCACCGTGCGTCTTATTTATACATCCATTCTCCCGGTCTAGAGCACTCCAGAATATTCCCGGCCGTTCGTGTACAATTCCAGCCTAATCTAACCAGTCTGCACAGTCCAGTGGCGTAACACTGCCCCCTCCTTAAGCCTGAACGTCCCGATCAGGCAATTCATTATTCCCTGCATACTTGGCTAGTCTCTCTATGTGCACCACCTTCATCTTGGATTTTGGACTTTGCTGAATTCTATATACAACGTCGTTTAGTCTGGTGACCACAGTGTAAGGACCTTCCCAGGGCGGGTGAAGCTTCGGGGACCTGCCTTTCTTTCGTTGTGGGTTATATAGCCAAACCAAATCTCCAGCCTGGAACCCTCCTGAATTCGCCTTAAGATCATAACGAGCCTTCATGCGATCACTTGCTATGGCAATTCGGTCTCGTACCAGCTTATGAATGTTCCTTAGCCGTTCACCAACTTCATCGGCGTAGTCATTTACGGAAAGTCGCTCCTCTTCCGGTGTGCCAAACACCAAGTCACATGGCAGTCTAATCTCACGTCCAAATATCACGCGAGCCGGTGTCTGTTTTGTTGTTTCATGAATGGAGGCCCTATATGCCATAAGGAAAAGAGGTAAGTGACGGTCCCAATCTCTCTGATGTTTCTCAACCACTTTGGATAGGTGCTCCTCCATGGTTTTATTATATCTCTCCACCATTCCGTCTGATTGTGGATGTAGGGCTGTTGTTCTTGTCTTATGAATTCCCAGTAGGCGACACATCTTCTGAAACACCCCTGATTCAAAGTTTCTTCCTTGATCCGAATGCAATTCTAGGGGCACGCCAAATCGACATACTAGATTATCTACCAGAGCTTGAGCGACAGTGGCTGCTTCTTGGTTGGGTATGGCATAAGCTTCAGGCCACTTACTGAAATAATCCATGGCAACTAAGATGTATTTGTTTCCATCATCTGTCACGGGGAATGGACCAGCTACGTCGATCGCAATTCGCTCAAAAGGAGCCCCTACGTTATATTGTTTCATTTGGCCCTTACTTCTTGTCCGTGGCCCCTTACTTGCCGCACAAACTTCACATTTGCGGCACCAAGCCTCCACATCTTGGCGGCTGTTCACCCAGTAGAATCGTTCGCGTACTTTGGTGAGAGTTTTGTTGATGCCAAAATGTCCGCCAGATGTTCCATTATGCACTTCCTGGAGTACTTTTGATATGCGACACCTGGGAATTACCAATCTCAAAGAAATTTTCTTCCCGTCTGGACTTTCCCAAGCTCTTTTCAACAGTCCATCCTCTACTCTAAGGGAATCCCATTGTGCCCACAAAGCCTTCAGTCCCACTGCCTTGTCTGAAATGTCCTTCCAGCCAGGTCGGGCTCCTCTTTCTTTCCATTCCAGAATAGGACCAGTTTCTTGATCTTTTAACTGCTCTTCTCTTAATGTCTCTTTTGTCCAATCGTCAGGAACATCAATTTTAACGGTGTTTACAATTATTATCCCTTGTTGTTTTTCCACCCGGTGGCAGTGCTTGCAGTCTTCCCGACAGGGTCTTTTGGAGAGAGCGTCTGCATTTCTATGGGATTTTCCGGGACGATGTTCGATTTTAAAATCGTACTGCTGCAGTTTTTCTATCCAGCGAGCTAATTGGCCTTCCGGAGTCTTCAATTGCAATAACCACTTTAATGCAGCATGGTCGGTCCGAACTTTAAAATGTTGTCCATATAGGTACTTGTGAAAATGGTCTATGGACTTGACAATGGCCAATAGTTCCTTCCGTGTCACACAGTAGTTACGTTCTGGCTTCGACAACGTCTTGCTGAAGTACTCAATTACTTTTTCCTGTCCATTTTGAATTTGGGAAAGAACACATCCAAGTCCAGAATTACTGGCATCTGTGTCTAATACGTAGAGGCCTTTCCGTTCTGGGTATGAAAGAACTGGACTCGAACACAGTGCTGATTTTAGTGTTCTGAATGATGTTTCGCACTCTTGTGTCCATTGGTACTGAACCTTCTCTTCTGTAAGCCGGTGTAGTGGCTTCGCAATATCAGCAAATCGTTCCACAAATCGTCTGTAATAAGTGCATAAACCAAGGAAGCTGCGTACTTCGTGAACATTTGAAGGCCTGGGCCAATCTCGTACTGAGGAAATCTTGTCTGGGTCTGTTTTTATCCCCTCCGAAGACACGACATGTCCTAGGAATTTTACCTCTTTCTGGAACATTAGGCACTTTTTGGGATTTAATTTCAGGTGTGCATTTTTAATTCTTCCAAACACTTCTTGAAGATTTTTCAAATGCTCCTTAAAATCCCGTCCCATAACCATCACATCATCAAGATAAACTAGACATGTCTTCCAAGTTAGTCCTCGTAGTACCAGTTCCATCAATCTTTCAAAAGTCGCTGGCGCATTGCACAGGCCGAAAGGCATCACAGTGAATTGATAGAGGCCACTTCCTGTCGAAAAGGCTGTCTTGTCTTTGTCATCTGGATGAAGTCCCACTTGCCAATATCCACTTCGAAGATCTAGAGTGGAAAACCACTGTGAACCTGCCAGCGTACTTAGTGTGTCATCAATTCGGGGTAACGGATAGCTGTCTTTTCTTGTGACGTCATTCAGCTTCCTGTAGTCGACACAGAATCTTAATGTTCCATCTTTCTTAGCAACCAAAACTACTGGCGACGACCAAGGACTGGTTGATTCCTCAATAACTCCGTCTTTAAGTATCTTCTGTACCATTGCAGAAGCCTCTTCTTGTTTTGCCAAAGGGAGCCTCCTAGGTGGTTGACGAATAGGAGCTGATTCACCAGTATTTATCCGATGTTGCACTATATTGGTCTTTGTAAGAGCTTCTGTGTCCTTTGCAAATACTGTACTTTCCTTCTTCAAAAATTTTAAAGCTTCTCTATGTTCATCTGGAGTTAAATGTTCTAACTGGGCATTTAACATCTTTACAACTTCTTGGTCCATATCTGTAGACGAAGCTTTAACGATTTGTTCTTCACATCTCGCAATCCATGTGACTGGTTCGTAGGTGCCAATTGTTTCGCCTTCTTTGAACGTCACTGAGTGTGAATTTAGGTTAACCACTCTAATCGGTATCTTGTCTGTAGTCTGTGTTAAAGTCCTTGCCAGGATCACATTGTCTGTTATTTTAATTGAGTCATCCTTCTCAACGAGGCCAAAGCGGTATCCTACAGAATTTTCCTCCAGGACTGCCTCAATTACTTTCTCTGTTCTTGCAGGAATTTTTATGGTCCTTGAAGTTAGTAGCCTAATATTATGGAATTTTTCATCTGCTGTTGAAAGAATAATTTCTTCATTTCCAATCCTGAGAACTCGTTCTCCAACGTCAAGTACAAATCCATATTTTTCCATAACGTCTAAATCCTAAAATGAAGTCATCGGTAATGTCAGCTACGATAACTTGATGTTTAAAACATAAGCGGCCAATCTGCAGCTCCATGTCGACTTCCCCATGAACCGCCGCCCTATCTCCCGTAGCTGTTCGGATGACTAATCCATTCTGTTCTTTATTTACTTTGAAACCCATTATGAATCCTGCCCGTACTATTGATGACGTAGCTCCTGTGTCGATTGTGAACACACATTTCTTCTTATTTACATAACCCTCCAACAACAGACTACTTTGAACTCTTCGAAGTTGGGAAACATTTATTTCTCGGGGGGCACAACATCTCTTGGCCAGCGCAGCCCCCAAATTGCCAGCCATCTTTAGTTTTCCTGAGGCTCTTCAACCACAGCAGCATTTACCCTTTCTGGGCTGCGTTGACGACAGTTCCTCTTGATATGGCCCACTTTGCCACACCTATAACAACGGATGCCTCCATTCGGCCTCCCACTATTTTGTTGTTGGTCTTGTCTCTGCTGCGAGTTCGATTTTGTCAGTAGTTGGGTGATCATTTTGTGTATATCAGATATCAGATTTTGTGTTGTGTTGTCTGGCTTGTCTTCCTCCACACTCACAGCTCGTACTCTCGGATTTGATTGGGTGGTATCCTTATAGGCAGCCTCAATCTCCAGTGCATGTACTAAAGCCTCACTACTAAGCTTATGCCTGGCTAACTTAAGAATTCGCCTAACTTCCTGGTCCCTTACTCCATCAATAAATGTACCAACTGCTAACTGTTGTTGAAATTCCATTGGTGCATCAGGATAGGCTAGATGGGCTTCGAACTCCTGGAGGCTTTCTCCACCTCGTTGTCTGCGTGATTTGAGCTGAGCCTGATATACTTGGGCGAGATGTTGGTCGCCATATCTTAATTCTAACGCTGCCTCCAAAATGCTAAAGTTTTGTTGCTGTGTGGCAGGAATTGTTTGGAGCAGGTCTAATGCTTGGCCCCTTAGTGCTAATACCAATGCTGTTGCTTTTTCCTCATCGTTCCAGTTATTTGAACGTGCAGCTGCCTCAAATTGTCTTTTATATGTTGACCATGAACTTTGACCGTCGAAGGAAGGTGGTTGTAACCTAGCACCAGACGACAGTACTAACTGGCCACCCTTCTCTCTTAATTGTTGCTTGAGTCGGGCTACTTCTCCTCTGACTTCACTGACCTCTCCTTTAACTTCAGTTATTTCTCCTCTAACTTCACTAACTTCTTCTTTAACTTCCATGACTTCAGCATGTACATCTTCCTTCAATTGTTCAGTGACCGAGAGCATGACTTGATGTTGTCCCTCCATAATTTGTCTTAATTCTTCCTGGCGTTCCTTTCTTTGCTCTTCCTTTTCTTCCTGTCGTCTTATTTCCAGGCCTTCGATCATTCTTATCAAGTCTTCTTTTTCTTCCTGTCGTCTTCTCTCTTGGTCTTCTTTTTCTTCCTGTCGTCTTCTCTCTTGTTCTTCTTTGTCTTCCTGTCGTCTTCTTTCTTGCTCTTCCATAATTTTTCTCTGTTCTTCTTTTTCTTCCTGACGTCTTCTCTCTTGATCTTCCATAATCTTCCTTTGTTCTGCTTTTTCTTCCTGTCGTCTTCTCTCTTGTTCGTCCATCCGTTGTAACAATGCTGCAAGCATGTCCTGTGTTTGCTTCTCCGCCATACTTCTTGTTGTTGGCATTAACTCACGACACGTAAATCAATTTCAGAATAAAGTTTATTACACTATAAAGTCCGTAAAATGTTGATATCACGTCTATTTTAATAATGGAATGTTCCAGAAAAATCGCGAAACAGCACTAGAAAGTCTTATTTAGAGTCTATACTTCTTTTGTGTTGATAAAATTCACTTATCTTCACTAATTGTCCAATGGAATGTTCGAGAATTTTCACGAAATATCACTAATAAGTCTTGTTTTGAGTCTATAACACGTTCCCGTTAACACAATTCACGTATCTTCTGTAGTTTCCAAATCGAATGTTCTAGAATTGTCACTAAAAGTCACTTATAGTCTCGTTTTTGAGTCTACAACACGTTCCCGTCGACACAATTCACGTATCTCCTGTAGTTTCCAAATAGAATGTTCTGGAATTTTCCCGAAATTTCACTAGTAGCCCTTTTTCTCAGTCTACAACACGTTATTACTAGCGGCACTCGCGTATTTGCAGTTATTTCTAAATCGAATGTTCTAGAAACGACTCGAAAATCCACTTTAAAGTCACTACTCAGTCCAGAAATAGTCCTCCAAACACTGTCCAGTAGTTTAAATCTTCGTGTTACCACTAATTTCTGAGAAGAACACTGTGGAACCTTTTCGATTATTCCAGAAATTTCTCTTCCAATCCACTTCCGACACCAAATTGTTACGTGTTTGCTATCCACACAAACACCTCTGCTCGTAGATTCGTTGATTGAAAGTCCAGGTAACACTAAATCACTACTTTATTTACTAATTAACAATTAATAACAATAGATTAATTACTGTCTTAACTATAATCACACTAGAACACTTATAAGTCTCTTTCTTATTGCTTCTTTACTCGTTCACGTTCAACTTAAGATTAAAATCTCGGCCCACCGTGCGTCTTATTTATACATCCATTCTCCCGGTCTAGAGCACTCCAGAATATTCCCGGCCGTTCGTGTACAATTCCAGCCTAATCTAACCAGTCTGCACAGTCCAGTGGCGTAACAATATATATTATAAATTTGCGTTTCATATAATTTATAAAATATTATTTAATCAATATTACGTAAATACTGTTTCACTTATATGACTCTTATGTAACAAAGAAACATTACCACATAATGAACATGTTGAAAATAGAGGGCACAAATACGAAAGTAGGACAACATTTTGTTATAAAATACAGTTCTTTTTTAAATCTCATCTAGTTATATAACTACTACAAGTTAGGTTGACTGGGTTGTTTATTTCGTTTATCTCATTTGTCTGATATATTTTTAATTATTTTGTATAAATGAATATTTTTAATCAAAATAATTTATTTCTTTCACAATTCTATACCCACTTCGGTAGCGCAGTGGGCTAGAGCGTTCAGTGAGGATAACAGCAGGTTTTACCGCCGACTGACTCCCGGGTTTAAATCTGGTTTCTATCCTGACAAAGTCGAAGGAAGCGGTTGTGTGTTCGCGTTTTTTCAACAGTGCAGGTCTTTGTGACATTTTGACTGTTGGATGATGTAGGTAAATAAATAAATATAATATAAAATAACATAAAAATATATAATTTACATAAATATACACAATAATGACTTAACACGTTTCATAAAAAAAAACTTATTCACATAAAGATCCATGTATTTTGTATACAATAACTGAATAAATTAGATTTGCTGAAACACAGTAGGTAATGCGATATGAAATGATCTAGCGGGGGGCGGGGTAAAGTTTTGCAGTTAAATAATAGAGTTTAATTTATACATTTCTTCATTATGACTATTACACACTATGTATTAACCCTTTACCTACGCATGGATCCAAAGCTGTGGCTCCCGCTGTGTGCGATAAATTTGCGAACATGACATTAATATGTACAATTTACGTTTGACCGTTTAGCAGCGGAGGGGCTGACAAAGTTGCGAATCGGTCACATATTGATATGTGAATCGGTGTGCGGAGTTCAGCATAGCTGACTGTCTAGCTGATTTGAGCTGGCTTTGCACCTTTGAACATTATATGGTCGAAGCTTTGCACATCTGCCAATATTCAACAGATAAAAGTAAATTGAGCATATTAATAACCGTGTTTGCACCTTCGTGATTTTATCTGTATATATGCATAAAAACAGATCTAGCAACAAGTTGTTGAGTCTATTCTAAAAACGTTAATATTAAATAATATTGCACGGTAATAAAATATATAAAACTGGCTTGTGTAGAACCTTCAACTTGATAAAAAGTCAATGCTTATTAAAACATAAATATTTATTATTACATATCGATTATTTGACCTAAGAAATAAAAATGAGGTTTACACAGATACATTCCACCTACAGGCCTTAAAGTTTTTTACCTTCTATTTTTCCAACATAAAATGTGCTTCACTTTACATTTCAATAATTGTTATTTAACCATGGACGTAAAACAGACGTTTATGGCCCGCGGCGTGAAGATAAAAGTTAATTACGTTCGAAACGCATAAATTTTTTTATCTACGATTAAACTATAAATAAGAATTATCAATTTAATAAACTACATGTGTTAAAAGGTCACGCTGACCCGACACAAAGCAATCTCCCAGCGGTAGGTGAGAATAATAGGGAACTTGCACTTTTTTTTTACTTCATAAAAATGTTCTACAATACTAAAAAATAAGATATGCAAAATATGACGCCTTAATTCCCAATAATAAATTTGTTATAAATTATTAGTTTCGCGCGCGAGCGAACCGTTTCAAACAGGTTCAAAAGCGCGGGAGTAGTCGTGACATCACACCATACAATTTACAAGCGACGACGGAGATCCCAGCACTCGACCGCTTGATTTCAGATAAATTTTAAGTGTATACCTACTTAAAATGGAAACAAAAACTCCTTATTTTAAATATTGCATTGTACCGTTGTGTAAGAATACTACAGTGAAAGTGCCAGATAAAATATTTATAATATTGCCAGAAGATAAGAATCGTCGATCAAAATGGTTAAAAGCGTGTAGAAGAAATGAAAAAGACATTTCACAGAGCAGTAGTAGGTCTCTACATGTGTGTGAAGATCATTTTAATGTAAGTACATTATTAAATATTATATGTCTATCTACCAGTTTTTCGCAGTCGGGCAATAAAATATTCCGAATTCCGAATTATTGAATTTTAATTAGGGTAGGATTAAAGAAAGAATGTGTATACAATGTTAGAAAATAAGATTAGTAGATAGAATGTAATTTAGTGATACTAAGTAAAGGTAATTTCCTGGTGCGAAAGTAAACAGCTATTTATTATTATACTCTTCGCAAATACGATTACGAAGAGTATATTGCATTTGATCGGGACATTTCTAAAATAGTTAATATCGCTCGCAGAGAAAAAATCATTTCGTTCGTCATCGAATTCTGAACAACTTTCAAAATGTCCGTCTGTTCATCTGCCCGTCCGTCACTTGTAAGCACGATAACTAAAGAAAGAAAAGTCCGATCGAATTGAAATTTGGGCTATAAGTTAGTGTTAGCTAGAGGAAGAAATCCATTGTTTTTGAAAAAAAATCAAATTGTAAATAAAAAAGTTATCACATTTTATTTAAAAATATGAATCTACAGAGGGTTGCAATTTTCAATGTGCTACTAAAATTGAAGTAATTTTCTATAGACACCAAAATGCTGTACTACCACAAATTTCGCCTACGCATCGGGAGATGAAAAAAAATTGAAAATTAAATATGTGATCAATATATTAGGTATTGTAAGAATGAATCTTAGTTTATACTATAAAATATACTGCCACGCGTTTCGCCAATACAGTCGGCACCATCGGGAGAGAAAATTAAATATGTAGTCAATACATTAGGTATTGTAAGAATGAAGTTTATAAGACAAACACAAGATTCTTTTCAAAAAACTGCGAAGAGTATCCTACAGAATGTGCAACAATTATATAAAAATTCAATAACACTACTGTCTGCGAAGAGTAACATGTTTACCTCTAGTATATATAGTATATTGCAAATACCTTTCCCTTGCCCTTTAATTTATTCTATTCAAATCTTACATTTATCTATTATGTGAATGATAACACGACACAATCACTTATTTCCCTTGCTCCAAAACATAGTACGAAAATACCTACGATAGGTAATTATACATTTGCGCAACATTTCCTTTGCAGCAAATGTCTTCTATAGAGACACTTTACGCGTGTGTACAAAAAAAACACGAAAAATATAGAAGTGGCTGTTGTAAAGAATTACCCTAAATTCTTTCAAACATAAGACTAAGTCTGCTAAAAATGCTTAGTTGCGACTAAGCATTCTGTAGTTATTTCTTTTTATTCCGTGATCAAGTCATATCTATTTTATGTTTATAATTACTAAAAGCTAAAAAAATACATACTTCTCTGCCTAGACCCTGCGGTCCTCTCCAAGGGAAAAACTTTCACTATTTTGTATAAAAGATGCCACCATAAACATATCCACTTTAGGCAAATTATCAGATACGCCCTTTGAAAAACCTTGATCAGTCATTTTAAAATATCTGTACAACTACAATAAGCGGAAAACACAATTATATATTTATATCAGAACAGTCACTAACAAATCAACCACAGTCTAATAACACCATATTGTACATGTTTATATAGAATGGCATTGTTAATTTGTTTGTATTATTATTTTTAAGTATTTTATGAATGAATTGATTTTTAGTTTTCTTTTTTTCTGTATATATGTATATATTAATATAAATCTTACTTTGTACCCCATACAAGTTGTAAATAATCTACTTAATTGTGAATAAAGATTTTAAATTTGAATTGGAATTGGTAAACATCTGATTGTGTTGCTTCCCGGCGCGACGACTACCGAATATTGTATGGTGTGACGTCACAGTCAATAGTAGCTCGTTTCGGGCCACTTCAATGTTACCGCTGTTTAGATCCTTCATACTGATCGCGTAGAATTAGAAATCTTATTTTTTTTGTGAAGTACACGTTTTATTACAACGTTACGTTATGTTTTTTAGTATTATTTTTATTTTTAAAATTATAGGCAAGTTACCTATTGAGTAAACTCAAGTAGACTGATGCACAATTCTATGGCCACAATTTGCTGTTTAATATGTTGAGAAAAATTATACGAAAAATATTTGTGCTTTTTAACTATTTCGCGAATTTGTACCTTTATTTTGTGTTGTACACACTTTTTAAGACTAGTAGTTTACATACAGTATAAAACATAAATACTTACGAATCTATTTACGTTTGTAACCTATTGGAAACTAAATTTAAGTCTCGCGGTAACGGTACTAATAACTTATTCGTGTGTTATTAATTTCTAAAAGTTGTAATTCAAAAATGCTTCATGATTTCTTTTTTTTTTTAATGTAAAATGTTAAAATCAAATAATGAAAAAAATACCTAAGCTATAACGAGGCACACGTTAATAGGTAAATGCAGCAACACGACTGTACTGTTTTGGGTTTCATTAGCTGCTTGTTTTTTCGGCGCAAATCAAGTCGGATGACGACATAGGACTAAAATTCAAAACTTTATTTTTATCCCTTTATCGGGTTCAAAAAAATTAGGAAATCATTTAGTGTGATTAGATTTTCAAATACTATTGGACAGGCAAATAAAAAAAAATGTAGGAAATGCCCATTATCAAAACTTTCAGTGGAAGAGTTTCAAGACCTAGGAGCATAATTTATTAGGGATACAAGAATAAAAGACGAACATTGAACGGATGTTTAACGTTATTGATAACGAAGGTAAATTACCAAATTATTTAGAAATTTTTTGCGCTTACCAGATACCGACTATCCACCGTTTTTTGTACATTATAAAGATAATAAATGTTCTTTTTTAAAATTATGATGATTCTTTTATTTATTTCAACGATAATAATAAAATACTGATATTACAGTTGTTCAAAAAGTGTATTTTAACGCCCAGTCGTACAGAAATTATATTTATAAAATAATAAATAATATATATCCAATATAAAAAATTTCATTTGTTTCCACTGGTGGTGTGTTGATTTTGTGCAGTAGAATTCCACCAACCCCTTTCTTTAAGTTTTACGGTGAGTTCTCACCCAAACATTTTGTGTCTAACGCACTATAATTTCACCATTCGATTACAATTTAAATAACAGCCCGAAGTACCCGATATTGTCGAGGGCTTTCTCGAAATCTAAGACTTGAAATATGTTACATACCGAGGATAACATCAGATTTTTTCAAAAATAAAAAATAAAAGTTCAAGTCAACAGGTTTCCTGAGTGAGCTACGACAGTTTGAAGATGGCATCCAAAATCTAGTTTTCATTTTTTATTTCAAAAACTATTTTGAGCGAAGCAATGACTGTACTGTCTGCTCCTGTTTGGCAGTTTATCCTTGTTATTTATGGTAATGACATCCAAATTCCTTATGTCTATACCTAATATATATGTATCCGTTAGTTGCACTAATAAGTTCGGTCATGTATATAGTTTGTAACGATTCAGTTTAATCCTTACAACAAACACAAACAACCAGTTCGATAAAATCGATAGTCTGCCTTCACATCTTTCGCAGCTAAATTATTAAATTTGAAATAGAGTATGCGTCTCATTTAACTCGTAATTGAAAACTTGGTTGCCTATATGGGGATAATCCATATACTTATTAACTAAGTATATGGGATAATCTGAATTTATCAAGTCTCCATCGCGCGCCGTATCGATTAAATATGTCTAATAAAAGTTTTGACAAGTATTGAATTGTGCCATAAATTTTGGGATTTTCTTGTCGAAACTATAAAAGTTAGTTTTCCAAATTTCCTGGAGTTGCCGTAGAGCATTTTGTTGGAGTTCTTATTGGAAACGTTGCTTCGTAAGAAGGATTTAATTTATTAGGCCATATTTCCCACGTTTGAGGTTTGCCGCTAACACAGGCTTTGTTTTGCAGAGAAAACTCTCGTAACGAGGTAAGTCTTTTAATTATTCTCGCATTTCTTCGGCTGTCTTTGACTGTTGCCGAAAAGTTAAGTAATGGAATATTTTGTTTTAGGGTTTTTGTATATGGTTATATGTATCGTTGTCCTGTAGCGTTTTGGGTACAGTTGACGTACCATTTCTGCATACAGTTTCACCATATAAAGCCTTCCTGGATAGTTTCCTGTTTATAATTTTTTTATTTTTTGACGGTTCTATCCATCTCGGCTTCGACGGGGCAACCTTGGGAGAGTCGTTAAGTAACTACCCCCAGCGAGAGAATGAAACCGAAAATCATCTGCAGGCTACCATTTTACTTTTTTTAATTATATATATATTTTTTTATATTTAGGTTTAAGTTATTGACAGTATTTGTTAGCATAAAATTAATAATATCTAAGCGCCCATTCAGGTATATCTCGGCCAGTGATAAATTGTACACACACAGTTTTATTTACAGGTGCCAGGTTGTTTTGTAAGCTATACGTGCGCACGTACAGTACTTTGAGTTAGTCGTAAATCATACAATTAATTGTATGATACACTGTAAGTACAAAGCCTGGCCTGGTTTTAAAAGTGAGCGGGAGTGCCTATTTATTGTCTGGACATGACTTTTAGGGCATATCTGTTTACTATTGTCTGTCAATACTTAATCAATAAATAAACTGGTAGTAAAATTTTATAAGAGCAATACTTATTGAAGCCTAGGTGATTTACGTATCAGTGTTTGTGTTAGATCTTTTTTTTGGCATTCACTTGTTTGCTTGCTTCCCACTTAGAACTTAAATATAATATAATATTTTTTATTTTGTGGTGCGGATTCCTCGAACAACAGGGACTTTTCTAGTTTAAAGTGGCGCCCTTAAAATGTATTAAACCCCCCCACTTTTCAGCTGAGCTCGGGAGTTGTTTTGCCGCGCTATCGCCGTAATCCGCAGCCAAACTAAGTGGCGTAATAGGTAAAGCGCGTCGCAAGTTGTTAGTTCGGACTGACTATATCAGTCCGGACTAAGTTCGAGCTAGAAATGTAAGCTTGCGCTGTTCGGTTCCTAAAATCATATAAACGCTTAGTTCGTTTATAATTAGGGTTAACGCGCTTGAATTCACCACGTGAGGTGCTAGTGTACGGAAAGGTCAATGTCACTGAACGTTAATGTTTACTATGGCTTTTTAACGCTAGTTTTTTAGTAATTTTTATAACAATTAGCTGAAGAACATTAAACACAATAATGGCAGAAGGGAAAAGTAGTAATTTACTTGCTCAGTAGGGAAATTATTGTACTTATCAAAAGTGTATTATGTCATTAAAGTTAGATTATACCAAGAATGAGCATGATGAAAACAACGAATGTACATGATTATTACTCACGATTTTCTGTATTGGGCTCCTTTGGTAACGCATAATCGTCAGGATTAAAATGTTTCTTACAAACACACGAATGTTTCGAAGGAGTAAAGTTATCTCTATCAACCACTGTTTTAGGCGAGTTTTGTCTCTCGGAAGCATATGTCCGCCTTTTGTTTCCGAATAAAATGGAACTGCACAACACTGAGGCACAATTAACAAGGTTTTTTTATTTGCTGGGGTACGAAATAATTATAATAAAACACTAAAAACTTTTCCCGCGCCTAACAATAACTTTTGACACGACCTTACTCGATCAGTAGCGCCAACTGGTGAGCCTGAAAACGTTAGCCTTCATTGGAATTAAATAGGACGTTGCCAACTTAAAAATTGGTTATATTTCTGTCACCTCACATTTGCATTATGTCATTGTTTACATTTTAATCCACGATTCTGTTTTGTACAAGAGGGCGAAGGTTTCATATGTTCTGTGGAGCGAACTGTTAGTTTGTTTAAATGAAAATTCCAACCAAGAGAAGGAGGGACTCTTAGAAGGAATTGAAAACTCACTTCATTTTTCGTGCTAGTTATCTTTAATTGGTCCAAGCTACCATGGCATAAAAGTCTACTGGACAACAGCTAAAATTTTATTAGTGAATTTAACAGATAATATGATGGAAAACATCAAATCGGTGGCAGTCTAATTAGAATTTTTTTTTTAACAATTTTTTATTGAAGTACTTAGTAGGAAAAAATCGGTATCTCGTATACTTATCAACATGACTGATGACAATTTATACAGACTATGGCGAAATATCTATTCTACCTAATGAATAAAAAAAAAAAAATTAAAAAAAATCGAATTAGTCTGCCACTGATTTGATGTTTTCCATCATATTATCTGTTGATTTAGCTAATACAATTTTAGTAGTGTTATCTAATAGACTTTTGTACCGTGGGAAATCCACCTACAGGTAATTGACTGCTCGGCCTAATGGGCTGATTGAAGCAGGCATTGAAGGACAGCGGTTTTTTTAATTCGTAACGGACTTCAGTGTATATTTAAATGCGCTTTAGAATAAGAATACTTGGGATTTTATGTTACCAATATTGTTTTATTTTTTTAGGGTTTTTTTTCGTTTTTATACATTATGCCAAAATGCCGTGTAAATAAAAAGTGCGTTAACAGATTTTTTTCTTGATTTATTAACAAGGATAAATGGTCACATTTCATTTTTTCCTTTTTTGGTTTTCACGTTTTTCAATAAAAACATGCATATTATTTTTGCCCTCCCTGGAAAATTTGACGACGCGACGACGTCCACGTTCAATATCCAAAATTCTGGTATCTATATAATTAAAAGTATTTGAACCTATTCACCATATTAATAATAATGACAACACTACAATTTAGAGATCTTTACCTTATTTAGATAGTTTGACTCCAAAATTAGTAAATGTCTTTTAAGATTGCAAAAAAAGAATATTAAAACAGTATCTCAACTTTATTCTAAAACTAAAACACCTCTTCTTAAAAATCAGTGTTCTAATCTTATTCATAAAATCCCTTGTAAAGATTGTGATAAAATGTATATAGGACAAACATCTCGAAATCTTCAAGACCGCATTACTTCTCACAAAAGTGATTGTAGGAGGATTACTAATTCTTGCGCTTTAGCTGAACACTTTCATCTAATGGATTATTCTTTTAATTATATAGATACTACAATTTTGGATATTGAAAATAACTATCATAAAAGAATATTTTTTGGAAATGTTATATATAAATAATGAACCTAATTGTTTAAACAAAAGAACTGATCTTAATAATCTTAGTAAAATTTATACCTACATTTTGAAACTTAATAATGATTTACAAAGACTATCATAATTTTAATTTATTTAACAAAATTTTACTAGTTGTTTATGGTTGCCTTGATATATTTTTATGAAAAAATGTTTTAACATCCTTGGTAACAGTTTTGTTACTACTTTTATATATATTTGAAATTGTCTAAATTGACCTATTTTACTTTTTTTACTTTTTTTCCTGATATTTACACATTATATATAATATATATATATATATATATATATATATATATATATATATATATATATATATATATATATATATATATATATATATATATATATATATATATATATATATATATATATATATGGGGTAATTCATAATGAATTCACATAATTTACGGATGTAAGTTAATCTTGGAAATTTCACATACCTATCAAAAATAAATTACCACATTAAAAATAAGATAATTCAGATTTCCATAAATTTGACATCTACAGAACGTTGTCAAGTTAGTTTTCTAATATATATTGTATTTCACTACTGGTCTTACCTTTGGTCTCTGGCAAAACAAAATAAACAAATAATGAACTTACTAGTGAAATAACAGTGAAAAAATAAAAAGTACTATCTTCACCTATACTGCCTGATATTGATAAATAAAATTTTACAACAATAAATCCAAAAAACCAGTTAAATGTTGCAGCTACTGAAGCCATAACACTTTTTATTTCGATAGGAAATAATTCTGCGGTTAGAAACCATGGAACTGGGCCCAAGCCCAAAGAAAAGGCTATTATAAAAAGACATAGAGAAGCTACTGGTAAAAAGCTTAGTTCCATTAACAGATGATCATCTATATTTGTACGATGTTTAAGTGTAAAATAGACAGCTAATTGAAAAAGTGATATTGTTACTATCAAACTTGATACGAAAAGTAGAATTCTACGCCCCAACTTTTCAATTACAAGCGATGAAATAAAAGTTGCAATAACCTGAACAGTTCCTACAATTATTGAAGCTGTCTGGGGATCAATGTTTGCACCAGATGTTACAAAAATTTTACTTGTGTAGTATATAACCGAATTTACACCACTGAACTGTTGAAAAAAAATTTAAAGCCAAAGTTATTAAAAAAGCTTTTATAACAGATCTTTTCTTTAAAGTTGCAGTTAAAGAAATAACTATGCGGGTACCTTCTTTTAAGAAACCTTCAATTTCATTTATTTCAGAGTCTACATCATAGGACTCACCACGTAATTTCGTGAGTGATAATTTGGCCTCATTACTTAATCCTCTTTTTAATAAATAAGTTGGTGTCTCAGGTGCAAAGATAAATGAGAAAACAAAACCAAAAGGTACACAAAAACACAAAAGTGTATAGTTAATAGAAGTTAAATATTTACCAACTAAATATGCTAAAAATATTCCAAAAGTTACCATAAGTTGATAATAACTTCCTAACGCACCTCGTATAGATTTATGAGCAATTTCATTAATATAAATTGGCACAGCAGTGCAACATGCACCTGCTGCCATTCCAGTAAATAATCGACCAAAATATAACATTATAACATTTTTAGCAAATAAAATTAATAACCAACCGGCTGTAAATGGAACAATTAACATTAGTAAAGTTTTTTTTTCGGCCAATGATATCACATATGAAACCCGTTGGAATACACATTATTAATGCACCTAAGTTTACAAACGATCCAATCCAGCCTATTTGGTTGTTGTTTAATATAATTCCTCGAAAATTTCCCTTTTCTAAATCATCTTGAATTGGTGATGTCCAGGCAAGCACCATGCCTGTGGCAACTGCTGATAATGTAGCTGAAAAAGAAAAAAAAAAAGAAAGAAATTTCCACCCATAATATAGATATATTACTGAGAATTCAAATGCACTTTTTCCCCCTAAATGGGGGAATTTTAGAACGCATATTTGCTATCACATTGCAATAGTCATTACAACCTCAAAATCATTAAATATCAAATAAAAATAAAACTCTGCACAAATGCTATATTTTGGCAAAAGGAAATGTAGTTATTTTCTGGTTATTTTCAGCTAGACGTTTTAATATGTTAACGATGAAGTAAGGTGGCAGCTCGAAGGATTAAGTCAATATCATTAAGTTTATATTTGATTGGGTAGATGTCAATATATTCAAAATCAGTATGTGATTTAAGAGAAATGTGCAGATTAAGAGTTCCGTCTGCGACCGTGAAAAACATGAATTTGTAGCCGGATAACTGTGACGTTACTAGAGAAGATATGATTATGAAATTTGGAGGAGATATAGATATCATTGCGTGGGATTTTTTGGAAAAAAAAATTAGATTTTTTTCTACCATTTTTTAAAATTTCAAAATATGAAAGTTGAAAAACTAAAAACAGCAACAGAATATAATTACATACACTAACAAAATTTTTTTTTTAAATTATTTCAATTTTAAATATTTTTAATTGCCTGGTTCTTTGTCCGATTTTGGTATACAAGGAGAAGACGCCCCTACAGTATAGTTGCGCGGTCAACTCTACGTGTATTCAGTTTGACTTATGGCCCCGTTTACTACCGAGTATTCTAGTAAGAACATTAACAGTACAATATTCATATGCCAAGTGAATTAATTGATGTCATTCGCACTAGGAGTACTTAATGCAGCAATATTCAATAAAAAGGAAAAATGTCGTCGCAAACATAATTTATTATATTTTATTTTGTATGTACAGGGTGTCACATTTTATATGTGCTTCTCATTTTTGTCGTTAATTCTAAAAATATTTTGCAGTGGTTTTTATGGAATTGTCTCGTAGATTTTAAATCTAAGCTCAAATTTATAATTTAAGCAAAAATATACAGGTTGATCAAAAATATGTTTTCTTTAAATTTCTTTTAAATCATTAAATTTTATAATTATTATATATTTCCTATATTTTTTTATTTAATGTTATTTTCATAATTTTATTGTTCTCTATAGAAATTGTTATTTGAGAAACTAAATGATAGTAATCTCGCTTGAATTATTCTAAAATTTGACCATCCTTTTTTAAGTTGCTATCTGCCTTATTTTTAAAGCAAATATATTACAGTTACATATTTTTGGAACCGCCTCAATAGCTCTGTCAATTTATCAAAAAATATATAGGGTATTTTACGAAAAACATGTTTGATTAACCTGTGCATTTTTAGTTAAATTTTATATTTGAGCTCAAATTTAAAATACACTTACCAAATTCCATCATAAGATGGCGTAATACAGCTATAAAATATTTTTAGAATTAACAATAAAATTGGGAGAAGCATATTTCATGTGCCTTACCCTGTACCTTTATGATTATACTGTTCTCAGTGACAGGAAAATACACTCATTTATTAAAAATTAACATCGAACTAGTATTTTAGATTTTTTATTATACAGGGTGGGGCAATAGTGCGTCCGAGTTCGATATTTTTAATTCTATGATAGCTAGACGTAAACTAGACGAAAAAGTCTATAACCGGAAATTATTTTCGAATACACAGGGTGAGCCAAGACGATTCTACAGGGTCAAGTAACATTTTTTTAAAATGAAATGCCATGTACATCAGAACATTTTTTGATACTTCTTTATGGCCTCCTTTCATTCCTGTATTATTATTGACTCTCTCCCAACCACTTGGATGTAACGAATTTTTTTTTTTTTAAATTATACCATTTACGTGTACATTAAAAATATCACTACAATCACAACTATCGATTTTAAGAAAAAATATGTTAATACCAGTTATATCTGTGTGATGACACTCAGCCATTTTAACTTCCTAAAAGTATACAGGGTGGCCAAAAAGGATTTTTAAATTTACAACTTTTTGAACTGAATTTTTTCAATTTTTTCAAATGGAACATGGAAATGCTGTAATTTATTAACCGCTCATATTTTTAAAAAATTGTTTTTTTTCCCGATAATTATTTATTTGATTGTAAGTTAATGTTCTAAAAAAGAATCTCCCAAGATAACTGTGATAAATTTGGCTTTGTGGTGGTAAGGACACTTGCCTCTCACCCTGGGGTCTCAGGTTCTATCCACGAGCGAGCAAAAGCCAGGGTTGTTTAGGATGGGGACCGTCATTCGCATATCGTTTGTATTAGTGTTTACATCGGTACGCTATTTCAAAAAGTAACTTTCAGAAAATTGTTGTATTTTGTAGTTCAGTGTTTTGTGAATTATGGTGCAATAAATTTTGGCGCCTCGCGCAGATCTATGCCTTGTAATGTTTGTCAAGTAGTACAAGCCCTAATTACAAACATGAAATCGAATTAACTCGACCGTGGTTCTAAATTGTTGTCATAATTTACGATATTTATTCTTCGTCATTGCAAAACCCAGTTTCTTAGGTACACATATTCTCAGTCTAGGCCTTTTTTTTCTCTTTTAGAATCCATGTTCTCACTTTTGATTAATTCACAAAATGGTATGTGTACACAACACAATAAATAATAATTCTCTTACGATATTGGCGAATTCACAATAAATCACCATAAACTCTAATCCAACCCTGAATAAAAGCTAATAGCACGCGACATTGACCAATAGCCGAGACGCCAACTGGGTGGCAAGGTCCACCTCCCGATACAGTGTTTTTATCATAATTTACCAACACAGTGATTATGTGCTTTGAAGACGGAACTCTTAAGATTAATTTCAATTTGTTCGGAATTATTCCCGCTCATAATGCCTTCGCCGACTGGCCTCGCACAGAAATGAACATATTATTTGTTTGGTAACAAGTACTAAAACAGAACTTATCAACTTCATGGGCACTGTTTTACTGTTAAACACAAAAAAGTACTGGCGGGATTGTACAGTGTGGTCATTTTAAGTGCCTAACTAGATTTCATTACTTGATTTTTCACCTATAGTGTTTTCGTAAATTCTGTAGAGTAAAAGAATGCAGATTCAATGGCCTGCATTCGTATGAAATAATAACATAATAATAAACATGAAATAATTTTAAATAAAAGCTCTTTCACTTTGATAAATACCAGACAAATTTTTTGTTTTACTCTAAAGATTTTACGAAAACACTATAGGAAAAAAATTCCAAAACTACGCTTATGTATTTTTTTCTGAGGAATCCGAAATAGAAAATAACTGAACATGAAATAAAAAGTTATGGCAGAAAAAATACAAAAATTGACATATTAAAACGGAAATGGACATCTGGTATTCCATTCATTATAAATACGCATCACTTACATATTTTTCGCTTCCGGTTTAACTGGAAATTACCTCAACTTTTTTATTTTAAGTGGCACATCCACGTCACATGTTAGCATTATATTTCATATTTAGTAAGATATTGGTGTTTAAATTTAAAATAATACCAATATGTCTTTTAAAACAGTCATTTATGAAAGCAAATAATATAATAACATATAAATAATTTATTTAATTCAAAAATAATTCTGTGTATTTTATTTACAATAAATGTTCGAAAACATCACTATTTTATGCAAACGAAGGCAAAGGCGTTTGATCAAATTAAAAATTAAACAAGAAATAGAATTAACAACCCCATTATTTTAAATAGATGCAGAGAATTTGATCAAACGCCTTCGCCACGGTTGCAGCAAAATTTCGAACATTTGTTGTACATAAAATCTAAGGAATTACTTTAATTTCTAAAATAAATAAATTATTTATGTTTCTATTTGTTTTCATAGGCGACTTTGATTTAAAAAAATATATTTGTGTTAATTTAAATCTCAATATCTAATTAAGTATGAAAGTTAATAATAGTATATTATATATTGCTGAATTCAGAACGAAATTTTCTTTAAACTGAGCTGAGCTGAGAAAGTTGAGGTAATTTCCGGATAAACCAAAAGTCAAAAATATGAATGTGATACGCATTTATAATCAGTGGATTATCACATGTTCATTTCGGCATTAACATACAGGGTGTTAAATTTTGTATTTTTCAGTTTTTCGGCTATAACTTTTTTATTTGATGTTCAATTATTTTTTCTTTTCGAATTCAGATTCTTCAGAAAAAATGCATAAGTACCGTTTTGTAATTTTATCCCTAGACGGAAAATAAAACAACGAAATCGGGCGAGGCATTTAAAATGATCACCCAGTACAGTCATCGAGTTTGTCAAAACTAAGTTTATAATTTCTTGTATCGTCAAAGTACCCTGTTTACTGTTTTGTTGTAATAATTACTTCTAGAGGGTCCTTACTTTTAATTAAATGAGTATATTAACTGAGATTGTTCATTTCATGTATTAAAAGAAAATAAACAACAAAATGTGAAATTAACATTTTTGCGGTATATATATATATCTTAGTTGCATTATTGTTCCATATGAGGTTTTGAATAAAAATAATTTAATACTTGCTTGTTCCATCTGCCTCGACCAATTTACATCAGTCTAGTGCTTATTTGTTCCATGCCACATTTTTCAATATTTCCACATTTTTGGTTAAAATCACTCCTTAGTACTTGTTTGTTCCATAGAATAATAATAATTTAACAAATATCTCGATGGCGGTATATATTTTAGTTGTGATATTATTCCATGTGAGGGTTTCAATAAATATGGTACATTTTAATGCTTGTTTGTTCCATATGCATAGACCAATAAGAAAATAGAATTTATCAGCATCGTTCATGCTAGTTTGTTCCATATGCAAATGTGAGGTTATAGTGAGTTATGACATGACATAATTACATAATTTAGTATTGCTCCAAGTTTTTAAGTTATCATTAGTTTTTACCGTTCGTGTGTAATTATTTTTCCTTCAGCTTAAAAACAAAGTAAGTAATTTAATTTTAAATGATATTCTGATATTTCATTAGTCGTAGTATTCTGCAGATATTAAAGTTCATATTATTTATTTTATTGATGTTTTTTATTTAAATGTTTTAAACATGTATTTGATTGATTTATTTATTCTTTTTCAACATAAATACATTTTAACATGTCTTATTATTTTTGCAGTATGGCATCCAGTTCTCATGAAGTCGATAAAGCTAAAAGAGTTTTAAATTTTGAGGATAGTTTTTATTCTTTGGAGGAATCACCTGCACCTTCTTTGCCTTCTGAAGTACTAGCAGCTTTTGATAGTGATGATTCTGTTTGGGACGTTACTTACAACCCATCTTCTAAGAGAACAAGAAAAATTAGCAGTTGTGATAGTGAATTATTTTTTGCTATGGATGTAGTGGACAAGGAAGCAGGTCCATTTACACCAAATCTTGAAAATATGTAACTAACTACCAATGAAAACGTCAAATATAAAAGTCGAAAAAGAAATCCTGAAATTTGGTTCAGAAATATAAAGAAAAATTTAAGAGAACATGGCCTTGAATATAAAGATGAAAAAGGAACACAGTATGCAGCCAGAAAAATAGATACTACTATTAGTTGTTTGAGGAATTGTACGTTAAAATGCAATCAAAAATTTAATGAACAAGAGCGGAAAGTTATGTTTGACAATTACTGGAAGTTAAGCGACACTAAGAAAAATGCATTTTATTCGAAGTATATAGAAAGAAAAAATCCTGCACGAAGATATGTGAAAAAACAAAGCTATCAGGATGCAGCAAAACAAAATTCGTTTAAACACTATTTTGAAAACAAAAGGTTACAAGTTTGTAGACCATTTTTCACATCAACCCTTAACATCAGCAAACAGAGGATACATTATTATTTTAAGACGAACAAGTGTGACTCTTCAAATGTTGGTTATTCACCAGTAAAAGGGAAACATGTAAAGAAAGTTATTTCTTCTGTTTCTCTAGATGGAGTGAAAAAACATATAGTCATTTCCAAAAAATCGAGACTCATTATTGTAGGGAAATTAGTGCAAAAATCTACTTAGATTCTGCCTTAAATATAGAAAAAAATGTACAGATTACACTTGGAAAGTGAGTTCGTCATCAATGAAAATCCTGTAAAATCCCACAAGTACAGACAAATATTTTGTACTGAATATAATCTCGCGTTTTGGATTCCAAAGAAGGATCGTTTTGACATTTGTCAGCTGTACAAAATGGAAGAAAATGTATCAGATGAGAAGAAAATGGAATATGAGGAGCACTTAAAAAGAAAAATGGAAGCAAAGAAAGTGAGAGACCCTGATTGTGAAAAGTATAAAGTGGGGAACAGTTTGTCGTCTACAGCGGTTATTTGCTTTGATATGCAAAATGTGTTTCATCTACCAAAAACCGAAATTACAAATTTTTCCTACGAAAAAAAAAATTACAGCATTTAATCTTACAGCACATTGTTCTGTAAATGGTGTAACTTATTGTGCATTTTGGCATAAAGCCCTATCCGGCCATAATGCTAATCACATAGCTAGTGCTCTTATAATTATTATACTTAAAAATATTTGTAATGATAATCCGTCTTTAAAACGTTTAATGATCTGGTCGGATTCATGTGTTCCTCAAAAATGTTCACATGACTGTGGCTTTCAAATATTTCCTATATAACAATCCACAGATTGACCTTATAGAATAAAAATTTTCAGAGGCTGATCGCAGTTTTATCCAACAATTGTATGCTGTGCATAGTAAGACGGAGAAAAAACTAAGAAAGAGAGAAATTTATAGCCCAATTAGCCTTATAAGACACCTCAAGCAAATTCCTGATGGAAAAGTACCTCTAAAACTCATTCAGTTGAAGAAAGAGCATTTTCTAAACTTTCAGTCAATAAGTTCATGTCTCAATTTCAAAACTATCCCGTTCAGAAAAATTAAACATTTTAAATATAATAAAAATGAACCAGTTCATGTGTACTTCAAGTATAGTTTTACTGCTGACTTTTTTATCTCAAAGATTAGCAAAAAATAAAGTTTCTACAAGGGCAACAGCAAATGACGTAGCTGATTACACAAAAATAAAAATAATAGATGAAAAGCCCTTAATAGATGCTCTGAAAAAAAAAACATCGAATCTCTGTATCCATACATGTCAAATGTTGATGTGGTGGTACTGTGCAATCTTTAAAAATTGTAAAGAACGAAAATAAATTACTTCCTATTCTTTTATTAGATAATACAGTTTTGTTATTTAGTTTTATTTCGCATTTAAAAAATATATATTTTGTTCTTTATATTACAAATATTGTATTGTATAATAAAATGTATTTTACTGAATAAAATATATAGCTTTGACATACCAATAATTTCCATTGAAAATAATTAAATTGATATAATTAAAAATGGTTTATTTAGCATATGGAACAAACTAACTAAATTTTTGTTTTGAACTTTGTTCCATATACAAAGTTAAGTTTTCATTTTTATCTTTCTTATTTATCCATAAATTAGTGTAAGTACCTTATTCAGTAGCTTAAATAATTTAAAAATTTATCATACTAACGATGTAAAATATTCGAGTTATCTAGAAGAAATAAAGGTTAGAATCTTTAATCTTCATTTTCTCAATTTAAGGTGTGTGTTGTATGGAACAAATAACAACTATGGTGACGTAATTTAACAACGCTGTTCATACTAGTTTGTTCTATAAAGGGGGTCCTGCGGGGGCCTAGGCCCTCCCAACTTCTTGAGCTGCATTTATAAATTAAATAAATAAATTGCGTTAGCAAAAAGAAATTGTCAGGAGCTAAGATATACGGATGAGACGATTTTATATATAGTGTACCGCAAGTGTATGGACATGCCCTTGTGAAATCCAAAGTAAACTGCTAAAAAAATAATAAAATTTGAGGCATATAAATTAGGTACATTTGTGCATATTACGACGTTTATTTTGAAATTTTTATCACTGTTACAAGCTCATTATCCTTTAATGGCAATAAGGGTAGTTTTTGATACTTTCTGGAAGGAATTATTTTTTAAATTACTATCATAAGACTGGGTTGCATAAAAAAATTGAGATAATAGTTACTGCAAATCAATTTCTTGGGCTCCTCAATTTTTTGGGATTAGAAGCGCTTCTGGTTCTATATACAAACGTGAGGTTATAGTGATTTACAATAATGACAATATGTAATTATTACTACAAGATTTTAAATTATTATTAGTGTTTATATTGTGTTTTTAGTTATTTACTTTGGTTTAGAGAGAAAGTAAGTAATTTGTTTTAATTTTTATATGAAATTTTGGTATTTCATTAATCGTAATATAAAATTATCTGATGTAGCCAGCACATAACTTTCTTATACCAGTATATATCATTCTATTTAATTCTTCACTTACCTCAATTAAATTTTAATAGCGTACCTTGTAATGTTTCATTAAAATTTTTAAATAATTAATTTTCAGAGTCAATTGATACTGTCAATAATAATTCATGTCATATACTTTAATAATTTCTTCCTATTGACATTGATATTTTTGTAACTAAATTAGACCTTTCAAATGTCAAACTGTTAAAAATTTATATTTTGTACTTGGAAAATATATTTTATTGGCTTGATATTGTAGACATGATTTATAATCTTCCATCAAGAATATATTTTTTTGTAAAAGGCAAATACACACACACACACACATCCACACACACGCACCGACAGACATCATTCGGAAAATAGTCAGAATGGATGCAGGAGGATAAAACGTATATAAATCAAAATCTCGAAGTCGAAAAAAAATCACGATTACTATACCTCCTTATATTAGGTATAAGAAAGTAAAAAGTGAATAAATATGAAAGAGACGTACTTAGCAACGAGTTTTCACTAAATATTGTTAATTATTTTATAATTATTAGTAATAGTTTTTACCAGTTTTATTCATTTATTTGATTCATTGAATTATTTATTATTTCTCAACGCACGTCAAAAACTGTTAATTGCATACATATTATTATTTAGTGTTATTTCTTTATATTTTACTAATTATATCTAAAACAGTGAATATAAATAAATTAACAGTTAGCAATTAATATTTATACAGTATATTTAATTACTGCCAGATATATAAATGCAGTACTCTGTAGTACTCGTAAATAAAATTCGATAAATTAATATTAATAAAATATAATCAAATTAAATTAATAAATTATAGATGTTTTGTTATTTTGCAGTATAAAATCAGCTTCTCAAAAAGTGGATAAGGCAAAAAGAGTTTTAAATTTTCATGGTAGCTTTTACTCTTTGGAAGAGTCACCTGCACTTTGTTTGTCCTCCGAAATAGCAGCAGCGTTTGACAGTGATGAATCTGTTTGGGACCAGATTTTTTTTGATAAATAAAATGTATTTCATTGAATAAAATTTATTATTTTTTCCTCTGATTTTTGGCCTTGGATACAAGTCCCTTAACCAAATAAACTTATATTGAAAATAATCGAATTAGCAAAAATGAAAATAATATTGTTTAGCATATGGAACAAATTAATAATTTGTTGTTTTGAACTTTTGAACCATATGCAGGGGATGAGGTATGGACATCCGTTTAATTTCCGATATTCGATCAGTGAAGTTAAGCAGCACTGATTGAGTCCGGCAATTGGATGAATGAACGATAGCTCGTCTAACAGTCGGTAGGCTGTCAACAGACAATCCCAGGAAGGCCACTAGCCTGATGCAGGCGGAGAGGCGAGCCCGGGTGGAGGGTCGAAGAGACCTACCCAGGAGGTTTGCCACTCTGCTAGCGGTGCAGGCCCAGGCGGTGGGTTAGTTGACAGTCGAAGACCGTAGTTCGGAGTCCACGCTAAACTATAGGTCCCTAGGTAAAAAGGGCCCATTGTGGCCTACTTGCCTAGTAAAATAAGTAGCTACTACTACTACTACTTTGAACCATATACAAAGTTTTCTTTTTATCTAACTTATTCAGCGATAGCCATAAATTACTATAAATACATTATTCAGTAGCTGAAATAATTTGAAACATCTGTAGAAACAGTTTGTAAAATATTCGTGTGTTAGAAAAGATATAAATGTCAGAACCTTTAAACTCAATTTTCTCAAATTAAGGTATGTGTTGTATGGAACAAATAAGAACTGTGGTGACGAGATATACAATGAAACATATTTTGTATGAATATGGAACAAACTACCAATTTTTTATGTTAATTTTATTTTTTATTTCATATGCATATGAAAATATTTTTTTGTAAAAATTTGGAAAGTAAAAATAAACATTTAAAAATATGATTAGCTTTTCCATATTTCAGTTTTTTTCGTAATAGTTTCAATTGAATGTCTATTAGGGTATACTGGTAAAACGTTAGTAAATCTTTAAAGCTAATTATCTCAGAATAAATTAATGGCATATGGAATAAAGTAACAAGTACTGACCCGACGATCTATATTTCAGTTAAATTAATATTTTCCATGGAACAAACACTAAAGTACTAAAGAGTCATTTTAACCAAAAACCTGGAAATGTCGAAAAATGTTATATGAACTAAATAAGCACTAGCCAGACGATTTGTAATATCAATGTCTTAACATTGTTAACATTAGACTTACAAAAAAACTTATGACATGACGTTAACAGGGTCGCAATGAAGAGGGATATACAGTATTTCCTCATAACTTTTCCAGTTTAATGAAACAGTATCTTACCTTGTAAATGTCTTTGAATGCGGTGTCCATAATAAATTATAAAAATGTGTCCTTACTGTTTTATAATCGTGTCCCCACAATAGTTTTAAACTGTCACACACAAGAGTGGACACATAGGTTGCGTTTACCTGTTTCAACACAACTGACTCTAGCAAATGGCCTCTACTGACATGCAGCTCCTTCAAGGCACCCAACAATACGTTGACAATTTTCGATCCTGCTGCGTTAGTTGTCTCATCCACGCTAAGCCAAATATATTTAGCCTCGAGGTCGGCGCGAACATTGCCAATAAATATGGTAGGCTACTTGGGGCAATACACACAGAAAATATCGTCCATATCATTTTTACACTCGCTCCCTATGTGTACAATACAAGTAAATGAAACATTAACTGTTTTCTACTATATTATAAAACGTGATAGCTCCCTTTCATCGGACCTCTCGTTAATTTGAATAGTTTTGCACGCAAAGTTTTTTTTTCCGCTACAGGTGGACAATCGGGGTTTGCGGAAATCGAAAGATTCATCTTTTCTTCAACCTGTAGCGATATTTTCATTTCTTAATTTCCATAAAGGAAAAAGATATGAATTTTTTAAGATGCGTAAGAAAATTCCTTCACATGGCCGGCTAACGTGTATCGAAAATTATGGATCGGTGCGGACGCACGAAGCTCCTTCCCAACCTTAATACTTCGATTTGTACATAGAAACTGATCCCCGTCAAAATTTTTTTGAAATTAATTTTTATTAAATTAGAAGGTGGTCCGAAGAAAATGTAGTGTACCCGGTGTCCCAAATACGAAATATTTTTTTCTCGGATTCTGGCCATATGCGGGGCGGGGAATCGATCGGCGATTTCGAAAAAAAATATATGGGGCGTTTTTAATGCTGGAACCAAAAAAAAGTTACTTTTCCGGAAAAATTATGACGTTTCGGACCAGAAAGGGCCGTAAGGTCGAAACATGTCGACGAGTCTCGGGAGGCCCGGAAATGGAGAATCGGCCCGCAGAGCCGATTCTACATTTCCAGAGGGACGATGGCACTCTCATTGAACGCCGTTGGCGTTCGCAAAGGGCCGATTGCTCTTTCATCGAAGGCCGAAACACTTCGACGCGTCTCGGGAGACCCGGAAATGGAGAATCGGCCCACAGGGTCGATTCGACATTTTCAGAGGATCAAGGGCCCTGTCATCGAACGCCGCTGGCGTTCGCAAACGGCCATAGGCCCTATCATCGATGGTCGAAATATTTCGACGCGTCTCTGGAGACCCGGAAAGGGAGAATCGGCCCACAAGGCCGAATCGACATTTCCAGAGGGCAGTAGGCTCATCGACCGCCGGCTGAGATTGGCCCTCCGCAGGTGCTAGACAACGGAACAGCCGTTTTCTAGTCTTATTATTAAAACTAATATATTTCTGACACGTATATTATCACAGTATTTTTCCGTAAACGCGTGTGAAGAAATTTTATTTACTTGAGTTCTTTTTAAACAGATGTAAAATATATGTTAACACATCTTTCACTTTATATTTCGCGGCGGTAGAATTGACATGAAAAAGCTTAATGTGTAAGGTCAGTGTCTGTAATTACTGTTTCTCTTTATTGCTATTATATCGCGCGTAATATGGAATATAATGGAAGGATTAACCCCGTCTCTGGCACGTCATAAGTTGTTCCTATGTCTAGTTAACACACAAAATTGCATATCATATTTTTTATTTTTTGTTTCATGGCAATCAATAATAAATATTACTTATCATTAGTAAAGCGAATTTTCCATATACATAATGCAGCATACTTTTTCATAAATATTGTACAGGGTGATCAAAAAGTAGTATTTTTTTAAATGGAAGAATACCATGTACATTATTGCATATCCTTAAAGTACGCCTAAAATATCAAAAATATCTTATTATTAATTCCTAATAGTTTCCGAGATAGTAATTAGTAATATTAAAAATCGCTCTAAATTTTAATAATTAAAACCTAATCAGATAATTTTAATAATTACTATCTCGGAAACTATTAGGAAAATAGGGCCATAACAGTTTCATATTTTATTTTTTTGTGTACGTCTAAAAATAACACAGTTGTACTATTTCTTTACTCGTGATCATCACACTGTACAAGTAATTGACAAAAAATATAGTTATTTAATTTCTATTGAACAAATGATTCATTTTTGCAATAAACTGAATCATTGTAAATCCTTTTCAAATAAGTCATACTCTTATAAAAGTCAAATAATATGTGTTTTATTTATAGGTACATATTGTATTATTATCATTTTAATTTTGAACTAAGACTTATCTTGTAAGCTATTAATATAGATCACTAAATAAATAAAAGATAAGGTACCATATATCTACATTTTAACTTTAGACTGAAAATTAGGAATTATTTACTGAGCTTTACTAAAATATTTCTTTATATTTTGTTTCCATTGGACTCTATTAGTTCTGACATCACATAATTATGCAACCTACACTAATACTATCATGACAATGACACACCGATTGCCTAGACATCACAGTGGAACTTGATCCTGAATGCATATGTCTATAAAGGCGATATTTTCGAGGATTGAATACAGAGAATTTTATTTTATTTCTATATTTAAGAACTGTCAGTAACTAATTTACACACTCAGAACATGTTTGATTATGTACAATGTTCAATACATTGGGAAAACTCTATTATTGATTTAATAAAGTAATATTAAAAGCAGATTTGGGGCCGGTACTCTCAGTCTCGGTTAACACTAATCGAATGATACTGTCTCTCTCTCTTTCATTGTTACAACAATGGTTTCCTTGTATGTTGTCATCCTATTAGTGTTAATCGAGACTGAAAGTATCCACCAACAGGAATTACAATATGTGAAAATAAAATTGCACGTCAATTAGTTTGTGGTTAAACTCATGTTGTTGGACATAGTTTATAACCACTTTTCTTTTTATAAAATAACTTTGGATTGTCGGAATATAATATCTTACAGGTAAGGTATTTAGCCTTACCGGTTTCTTGATTTAAAATTATTTATAGTTCACTGTTTTATCAGTATCCAAGTTTCAGCGTTTTGACAAATGGCCGGGAAAATAATTGTTTAAAAAGATATATGTTGTACTTATCTATGATAAGTTTTGTAAAAGTAGCAAATAATAATTAGCAAAAAATTTTTCAGCGTTATTTTTTCATTCCACTCGATAAGATAAAATGTAAAAACCGTTTGTATGACATACTTGACTTCTACAAAGAAAGTAAAATTATACAGAAGGGAAAAAAATTCTTCTTTCAATTTGCTATCCTTTGAAAAATTAAACATTTTACATCCACTTCTATTAGTAAAATCACTCATTCTGGAGCAAATCATAAAACCATAGTTCAAAATAAATACAAAAACGTGTTCTTAAATCGATAATACAAAACTACAACTTGAATATACGAAAGTTTTCGCTTATAAAACGTGGCACAAACAAGTTGAACTGATGAAGTTAACTTTTGACTTTACTCCTATGCATGGGATTAATATTAATTAATATAATAAAAGTTTCCGTAATGCGTTATAATTGTATATATTTTCAAATGTTTTGTGAATGGTAAATGGTAACTAAAAGTTCTTAAATATTTCTTACAAGGGAGAAATAAAATAAAATTCTACGCCTGCCTAGCCAAATCGAAGAGAATTTACTGGTATGGAATGGGCAGAGAAAAACGTCTTGATACTAATAGAATTGTTTCGCAAAAAGAGAAATTTGTGGGACCTGATGGATGAAAATTATAAAAATGAAAAATATGACTCCATACTCAAACTTTCAAAAACTTCTTGAAACTATCTTGAAAGTATAACTACGATTAGCGTATGAATCTCCCGTGTTTAGAAATCGTAATGTTACTGCCAAGCGTTCTGTAGTTGGTATAGCCTCTTTACAGCACTTAGCAATTTTGGGTCCAATAATTAAGGAAAGTAGTTCCTCTAAATCTATTGCAGTCATCCGAACATAATTTTGAAAGGAACTTCTGATAGTACTTTGACCATTTATTTCAAAATCATCTTTTTTAAGTCTTTCACAAGTTCACTTCCATTATATAAGTTCTTCTTTAAACTAGGACGTACCCAGAACCTGCATTTTCTTTTTTTTTGTTTTTCTTAATTTTCAGTGCCATGTACCCTAATAGAAGTTCGTCATCGTCATACGTGCTGCGAAGAGAAATTAGAACTGACGTGCTAAATTTACTCACTTTGGTGAAGTCCGAAAGGAAGCCTTCAAATGTCATGCCCGCGACAAGCCTGCAGTTGCCACCGGCTTGACTCAGTTTGGTGAAGCCTCGCCTTTAAAGACTATTTATCTGTTTCATGTTGTATTTATTTCAACCTGTATTTTTACCAGTTTTTGTGTGTTATTTAATTTATTACTGATTGTGAACAAGAAAAATTCAATCTAATTCTAAGGATGCTAATAATTGTAGCGAAACGTCGACTAAATAAAAAAGCAACTTTTCTGTTTTAATTGACTTATTTCCATTAAGTTTTACTATTAATATATAGCAGATCACTAAGAATTCAAGAAGGACTATTTTCTATAACTATTCATCGATTTTCACGAAGTGTTTTGCTTGGGGAGCTAGGGTGGCAATACAAGGGGGGTCTTACGCCCCTAGCCCCTCCCAGGATACGCCACTGGTAACTTTGTTGGCATGCCTGTCTTATCCCACAAAGCTGTTCTATATTTTTGTGGAAGAAAAAAATCGTCTTATGGAGTTCTATATTTAGGAAAAATTTAATTGAATTCGGTAACAAATAAAAATGATACCGAGATGTCTTCTTGAGAAGTGAAACAAGAAAAGAGAATTTGAAAAATTTTTTTTCAGTGCTGAAATTAGGGATACAAAAGCAACAAGGTGTGTATCTTTCATTGTTCGTAACTATTATTTTTCGTCTCAGAATATTTCATTAATTTTTTTATAATAATTCAATTACATAGGTAGTAAATATCTATTGAAGAGTAATAAACGTTATTGCTAATGAAAATGACGTATTTATAATTACTCCTTACTTTATGTGATAGATACAGAGAAAATCATATCAAGTCATTGGTTTAAATGAAAAAACATTGTCTGAACTTACATTAAAATGATCCTGGCAGCAATATAATCGTGCAGATTCCGATAATTTCACGATTCGGTCATCCCGTTTCATAGCAATGCACCATTTATTTCTAATTTACGAGATACAAAATTAACTTTTCTAGGTTTCTATTGTTGTATTTGTATACTTAGATATAATACAATATTTATAATTATTTTACTTTTCACTCTCCATGGTAGAACATAAAAATAACATCGTATTTTTTAAACCAGAAAAGGCGGAGTTTTCTTTTTTAAAAAAATATATATTCAAGTAATTAAAAGTGGTAAGAGAACAATAATATGTTATTTTGATGTAAGAAAATGCAAATTTATTGTTATATTTCCGAAAAAAATGGCTGTTGCCATATGGCAACGCCTGTCTTACGAACGCCTATTATTTAACAAAATTATAAATAGTGAAAAATCATAAAAACTATTATAATTGCGTATAGAAATTAACGCTGCAATTTGGGCATATCCCCACATTACATTTTAAACAATTGGTTCTTACAATAGAGATGCAATTATCGCCAACACACTTCTTTTTTGCCATCCTTATTTGCTGTAAGTAAATGACCTAAGTTGTCAAATCGGATGTTGTCTGAAACGCGAGAAGGTCTACTGGATGCACTAGTTGATACTCGACCACCTTGATTTCGAGGATTTTGGAATCTTCTTGGTAAGTGTTCATGATCTCTCTTCTAAATTGTAGTTGGGTGAACCTATTTCCAGATTTTTTATGCAGAATCCACGCATTCTGGATGGCTGCATCAACTATCCAGGTGAACAGATTCCACCACCACTTTTTACACCGAATGGCAATTCTGTACCTTGAGATATTCTCATCCATTAGGTCTGTCCCACCCATTCATGAATTATATTTGCCAATGACCAGTGGCCTGGGGACCTGAATTTTTTTTTTCTGGGCTTGTGAATATCGCTTGACCTCTCCTAAAAGACTTATGTCATAAGTCGTCAACGCCATGCTAACAATATTATTATCTGCCCATCTAACAAGCAGTATACCATTTGTCTTATCCAAGGTATGTGCATATTCCCCTCTAGCCTTCTTTTTCATAATAGCTTTAGAGGGTAATGGACAGTTTTTTGGTACTCTATTGTCTCTAATGGTCCCTGTTACACTATAGCCTAGAGCCTTCAAATTACTCAATAAATGCAAGCTGGTAAAGGGATTGTCAAAGTAGAGGAAATATCGTAAATTCTTCTTGGTATCAGATAACTCGTTTAGCATAGTCAAGAAAGATGCCACTGCTTTTCCAAATACATTTTGATCGTCTCCACTGATACGGGGATCTGAGCCTTGATATGGCATAAAGTTAACCAAATACCCACTTTTTGTATTGATACTCCAAATTTTATAACCAAATTTAATTGGCTTCTCTCAGATGAATTGCTTACACGAATGGCGTCCAAAATATTTTACCATTGATTCATCGTAATTCAGGTCTTGTTCAGGAACAACATAGTGTAAGAATTTAGCTTGGATCTTTTCAAACAGAAGTCTCAATTTATAATATTTGTCAGCCTTATTTATATGATTGTTGCCTGCACAGTGAATGTAACGAAGAATAGAGTTAAATCGGTCTCTTCGCATCGTATTTGCAACCAGTTCATTACCCGTGTCCTCGCGGGAATCCCTGTAATACTTTTTTCCGGGTAAAGTATTGTAGCCAGATAGAATAAGAATGGCTAGAAAACATCTAATCTCATTGCCGGTACCGGAGAAATTTGGACAGTTTTTGAACTGCGAATATTTGATACTTTCTGAAACCAGCAGAGATATAACATCTTCGCAGAAAAATAATTCAAACATTTCGGCAGGCGTTAAACATTTAAATTTTTCATAATCGGGTATTGGAACATATTCTAAATCTGCGTCTATCCAAGTGATATCATTGTAATCATAATCAACCTTGGCTACATCAATATAATCTACGGAATTTGCGTGATTTTGGGAATTTGTGGGATTTCCATTACCTCCGATATTATTTTCCCGGTCTGATGAGTCAATCTAAATCTGCAAATCGTTTCTGTGTATATGGTCGTAGAGTACAGCGGTTTTTGCTATGGTTTGCAGGTTTGTGGAAAAAGGCGAAACGAAACGAAAGCGATAACGAAAAGTTATTTTTAATTTTTCGTAATAATAATCAACCCAAGTTATTCGATTTAATTGGTTATAATTTATAATATATAATTCACCAAAAAATCTGATGTCGCATTACGGTGTTGTCGCTGCCCGGTGTCGTCGCTACCACTTGTATTTAAGTTAGATATCACTCTTCGGTTCTAAGGCGCTTCTAAGGGAGGAGATGAGCTCTCTCGCAATGAGTGACATCCTGACCTTCATCAGAAGGTCGGAAAGATTCGATGAGGGAGCAAGAGAAGCACATGGCTGAGGGGACAGCTGGGTGTTGGTAAAAAAGGGCCCGTCTGTGGCCTACTTGCCAGGCGCCAACCTCCCCCACCATTACCATTAAGTTAAACATCGACGCTGGTTTGTAGGCAGCCGGCAAACCAATTTGTTTCATTGCAGCCTGCGCACTCAGCCTCTCCTTTCTTCATACGAGTCTATTCCATAAAGGGTCAAGAGGTTGTAAATCAAATGCAAACTTAATAGCTTAGCAGGAGCAGGGCTGCTATTTTTGGTACAACTGTACTAGATCTAGTACAGTGAACGAATGTTTAGTACGTCAGCACCACTTTTGCAAATCTAGTATAATATTTATAACGAACGATTGAATTTATGTCAAATTTAATTTTATATTAATAACAGATTTCTGCCATTGTATTGCGTGAATGAAAACTGTTCGTTGGTTCAGAAATGTTTTTAGTCTGAAGCTATTTATGTCTAAATGGTGTCACGACAATTACTGTCAATTGGGATGGGATGTACTCTAACTAATCTTGATTTGTCTATCATATTTCAAATATATTTGGACCTTGGATGTAACAAATGCATCAATATCATTTAATATTTTGTGCAAAATAATCAATAATGCAGTAAAGCATACTACTACATGCATAGATGACAGAAGCTATATTTATATAAAGATTAAACGTTATTTTTTTTTCCAAATAAACCGATATTAAAAAAAAACTATTGATTTTTTTTTAGTACCATTGTGTCAGATCTAGTATAATTTTGTATGAGACGTTAGTATAATTTCAGTTCTCAGTGGCAGCTCTGTAGCTTAGTAGTACATTCAGGGCTCAGGCATAGATATTTTTTTATTTTTGTCTATGGATTCACAGCTGTAACCAGACCAACTTTCTTTTTTTACGTATAAAATAACATTCATACACGGAAGGGTAATTTCATTATCGTAAAAGTGATTTCTGTAAAAAGTTTAATAGTGGAGCAATTCTGTAGTCGATCTTTCATTGGCAAAATTGAAATAAAAATACTAGAAAGACCTACTCGAAATTTCCAGTAAAAAACGAACCTTTAATATAACATTTAATTTAGACATTTATAATAAACATAGGTGGATTTGTGGTTGTGATGTGAAAAATGCGCTTTTTTGTCAAAAGAAAACTTATTGCTCATATACATGATGGTACAGTAGTCATGAGTGGGTCATCTAACGGGGTGCAAGCAATTATTATTGATTAATGTTGGTGAATCTGACAATCAGTTTATATTATTATAAGATAAGCACTCTTGTGCAAAAATAGATGTTTTTCTAGAAAACATTCATAGTTGATAACCTTTAACCTATGTAACGTAACTTACGATCATAATAACTGGTACCTCTATAAATTGCAACCACCACGTGTCTACAGCACGAGCCGCCACTGGGTTATAACTTCTGAATAACTGTTTTTAATAAAATATCTCCTCGTCGCAGTGATTTTTAGAAAATTTCGAGTTTAGGAAGTTATACAATTGGTATAAAAAAAATATACCGAGGTCTCTTCATGAGAAGTAAAACAAACAGAATTTGAAAATGTTTAGATTTTCACGAAATTTACATTTGGGCATAATTTCTGTTAATAAAATTCTCTCCGTCGTCGTCTACGATAATTTCTCGAAAATTTGGAGTTTATGTTTGTCATAGTAGGCTCATGTTTCAAATATGGGCAACTATTATATGGAAGAAAAAATCGTTTTAAGGTACGTTTTCTTCCACGATCGCCAATCGCCGATGACCAGGACTGGGTAACGACGACTGATTCGCCAAGACATTAAGGGCTACTTATAGTTCACAAAACCCTTACCGGACTAAGTTATAGGGGCTGACAAGTAGAGTCTACCTGCGAAAATGGTGCTCGTACTGTTGGCTGTTGTGTTTATATCATCTGGTACCTAGGTTATGCTAAATACCTTGGAGACAGTTTACGGACACGATCTGAGATCAGCGACATGTCAATAGTTACGAACACGATGCACTAGAAGAATTTCACCAAATATGAAAGTTCTTTTGAATTCTTCGGGCGGGGTCAATAAAATCCAAAACTATTTGATTATTATTATTACTGGCGTGCACTATAAAATGGTATATGTTTCAACTCTGGGAGCTCTTGGCCCAATATAGGCGAAGTTCTTTAAATACAAGTTGTCACTTTCTACAACTGTAGAAAAAAGTAAATTTTCCTCTTCTGCTTGATAATTCAGCAGCAATAAAATTACAGTTTTTCTAGAGACATTCAATTGTGTCGTGAAACAAGGAAAACACACATACAGAAAATGCGTCGCTACTCAGTCGTAGTCGTCTGCGACTGGCGACCGTGGAGGAAAAAGTACCTTTGGGGAGTGGTAAAAATTTGAATGAAAGTCTGTAACAAATAAAAAAAAGATACTGAGGTGTCTTCATGAGAAGTGAAACACACTCATGCTTAGCATATTTCAAAACACATCAAAAATTAATCTCCATTAAAAAATAAATAAAATTGAGGACATGTTAATACAAACAAAATATATCGATAGTGGTAGAAGAAATGACAGACGCAACAGGCATTCATATGGCAAATATGACAGTAGGAATTCTAGATCCTGGTGAATCTTCGCCTGACTTTTTACTTACAGAATCTAGTTGTAACATCGTTGAAAGCAATGGGTATTACTAGTTCACAAGTGTTAATGCCAGTGATTGATCCAACACGGTATATGCTTAAAGCTGACCAGTTGCTAAAAGCTGTCTTTCCACATTTAATACTTGTAACACGTATGATCCACTCCCTACATTTAGTAACAGAGGAAATTTAAAAAAATACACAGATATAGACGCAATAATTGCAAATATAAAACACATGTTTGTGAAAGCCACTAAAAGTGTTAAGAACTTTAGTGTGGCCTATACCGACAACCCACTGCCACCACAACCTATTTTAACACATTAGGGGACATGGTTGGAGGCAGTTCTCTATTATCACAAGTATTTTAATGATGTAAATTTAGCTGTCTAGTGATAATTTTTACAAAATACTCGCACATCTCAACAGTGTAAAAACAATATCTTGTATCTATTTTATTTAACACTCATTCAGATATTCAGTCTTTACTTTGGATGATAATGAAACATGTGATAACCTATGATAAGTTCATTGATTGACTAATACCGATTTACAAAACAGGGAAAATTAACTCTCAACATTGTGATTTCCACTGCTCCTAATGGATGCCCAAAAGGTACTCTTGTGATGGTTATTGCATTCTTGAAGCCCTTTGAGGCATAAATTACCTTATTTATACAAATCTTAGTGTCTTTGAATTTCAATTATTTAGATACTTGAACGTTGGTTAAAAAATATTCTCTTTCTTGATAACCAAACATCTTAGAAAATCTTTTATATAAGATCTAAATCACATGTTTGTTAATAAATTTTAAGAAAAACATTAAAAAATTAAATTTGAAATAAAAAATTGTATTTGTAGGATTTGAACCACAACCAATTGCACTTCATTATACTCTTCGACGCTCTGCACTACTAGGATAACTCTATCATTTTGTAAACATTGAGAGGAAAGTTATACTTAAATATGGAAGTCAATTTAACTAAAACATTGTCATTGTTTACTTCTTTTATTGTCTAAAATTCTTCTTTTTTTCTTTCGACTATTATTTACGCATGATCACATTTTTGTCATAATATAGCATTCGTGGACAGACGTGGTTTAAAAAATTTAATCGGTCATTTCAAAAACAAATCACTGGATGAATCAAGTGATAAATTTTCAGTAAAACAGCTTCAAACGGATCAAGTTTATGATTTTAAAAGGTAGTGGCCATCCTTCTATAAAAAAAGATTGTTTGTCTGTTGAATCATACAGCAAGAAAGTTCCAAAGGACCAAAAATGTTCCCTCACGCCTTTCTCTTACATGATTTGAAAAAATGTGTAGTTAGACAGCATTTTATCGATGGGATGGTTACAAATACCTACCATCTGTTAAAAAATACTATAGCTAATATATCAACTGCTTCCATAAAGGCCTATAACAACAAAGTGCCAATGAATCTAAAAATAGTTGGAAACAGTATCATCGATGAGCATAACCAGTTTTATCAAGAAATATCAACTGACCAGTAGAAGTAGAAGAAATGTCGAATCTGATGGAGAATACGATTATGTATTATCATAATTTTAGTTTAGTTTTGTGTTAAAGGTTAGGTTAGGTTTTTGTGAGTGGGTCCTTGTGGAGCCTCCACTGCAGGCATTAGCAGGTCTATTTGACTCACTCCTATTTATATTTCATGCAATAAGTTCAGTCTCTTAATAAAATTGAGTGAGAATGTGTCCAAATCCTCTGGCAGCAGTTGCCCTTTGCCAAATATTGAGAATCGGATCCTCTCCACAGCAGGACAGGTGCATAAGATGTGGTCAGTCTTCTCATCATCCTTCAGGCATAGACGGCACTTGGCATTTTCCGCTAGGCCTAGCTTATGCAGATGATAGTTTAGTCAGCAGTGCCCGGTATATAGGCATCTTAGAGTTTTCAGGTTTACCCTGTTTAACTCTAAAAGTTTCTTAGTTCTTGATTTCAAAGGGTATTTTATAAACGCCTTCGAATGAACTAATCCTGGTAACTCTTGCCCATACTGGAGAGTTTTCCTTTCAGAGTGGCTAGGTATCCAAACCAGAGTCGCTTTATTGTTTTTACTCAAATGATTTAGAGCTTTCTGACAGTTCCATACCATTTTGGAATTACAGTGGTAAGAGCCAGGAGCTTATAGCTGCTTGGCTATCTGAACAAATTTTGATTGATGTGTAAGATGCATATATTCCAGCCTTCGCACACATAGTTCAATGGCATGAACCTCGGCCTGAAAAATAGTTGCGTTAATAACTAGGCTTGAGGATATCCTCACCCTTGGTCTGTAGCTATGTTCTCCGGCTCCTGTTCCCTCAGGAGTTTTGGAGCCATTTGTAAACCAGCAACTGTCTGCCCTCAGTAGGTCGGTTTTATTCCGGTCCCACTCATGTCTTTCTGGAAAAATAATGTTGAAGGTCAGCTCGTAGTTGACCATGGTAGGCATAGTATCCGAGGGCATTTCCAGGATGCTGTGACTCTCTATGTCATCCATCAACCTGTACCTCTCCATGATACTAGTCTGCGGCTTATTAATGGCCGCTTGTTGCAGTCTATATGTTGCCCTGTGTTAAAGGACTTTGTTTATTAAAATAATATTTGAACATAAATAATATATGTACATCTGTACTTAATTTTTTTATATTTATTCCTTTCAAAAACAACAGTCCTTAAAGATTTTCCGTTTTTATTTTTTTCAAACTGTTGTGCTATAGAAATATATCAATTGAAGAAAATATATGCCACAAGTCCCAAAAACAATAATTGGTAGGCCAAGTGTAAAAAATGTTGCTATTTATTGAGTTAGATTTCTGTAAAATTTTAGTTACGTGACATGTTGCTTTTAAAATGATTTTAATCACGTAATCACTTACATATAACACTTCACTCTGAAAACAGCTGAAAATATTTATGGAGGCCTCAAAAACGAGATGATATTTCAATTTTTTTTTGGGCAAGTAAATTAACTACCTTATAGTATGAAGACTGTAAGACATGGCAAATGGGAATATTAAAAATGTACAACAAAGACAGAACCATTCACACATTACACGTGTTGGAGAGGAGAATGGCAGTATCGACATTTAGATTAATAGTTAGTAAAAGGACTCATATGAATTAAGAGGTTATAACTTCACCGTAAATGAAAGAGGAAAACAAGGTCACCTCATTACACCGGGTGCATTTGAAATAGAAAAGATTTCTCAATATACTGTTTTTTTTTATGCAAATTTTAAACTGCACTATTTACTCTCATTCTGTTGTTTCCTAACATATGATTTTTGACAGTTGTCTTTGTTATACACATTTGATTTGCTCATTTACCATGCCTTAAGGTCCTCAGGTTGTATCGCCCTCAGTGGGAAGTTATAAAAAGGCAGAACCTTGAAATTTTTTAAAAAATAAATTAGGTAGGTATACAACATAAATTGCAAAGTATATAATGCCCATACCTGCCAATGCGGTTAAATATTGTGGAAACTTTTTAGGTTTCTCCTCTTGCAAAATTTGTACATTCTGGTTGTCCTAAAAACAGAATTTTCAAGATTTTTTTCTTAATAAATTGAAAATGTACTTACCACAGACACATAACCTGATTCTGAAGCATTTCTTTCGTTATCCACTAAAGAATATAGGTCCTGATTCATTGCCATTTTTAATTTTTTTTAATGATTTTCGTCAAAATATTTTGTCAACTTGTTACTTTTTATTAACTTTCGTGCGTTAAACAAAACAATCAAAACATTTCATCTAATCCTGAGTATAAAAACATTTTTATACTCTCATTGTCAGAATCTCAGATCTAATCACCTTTTTCTGTTCTGTGCTAATCTTCGATCATGTGATTATGATCGAAGGCACAGAACGATCGAAGGTGCTAAGTTGTTTTTTTTTGATTAAGCGTATTAAACGTGTGCTTACCAGCGCATTGTACGATGACGTCACGAAACTGATTTCCACAAAAAATTGAACGCTTCAATTTGACAAGTTTGACATTTCAAAAATACAGAAATCAATAACCTCACATTCAACTTCTACAAGAATAACAAGATGATTTATCCCCACTCCTGAATACATTTTATTAACGTTCTCAGAGGACGCTTGACGGCGTATTGAAGCGCATTCATATATGACGTCACTGTTTAACCAAGAAAAACTGCCCGCTTATAAGCATATCAATACGCTGAATAAAAAAAACAGCTCTTATCACTTGCAAATTGCAATCAGCCACAGAACAGAAACAGAGAAAGAACTCAGATCAGTTGTATCATCTGTTCCATATCTGTTCTGTGTTAATCTTCACGCGACTGTCAGCAGGAGCTTGTTCGGAATAGTGTACAGAATATATGCACAGTAAACAATAACCAGTAGGCAATCTGAGCCACATTTCATTAGTAAATCCGCTGAGCTCTTTGTGACCTCGAATGCAGGCGGCTACGTCAGGGGCATAGTATTTTAAAAAGATATCATAAGTGTACGAGACAGATTTAACATTAATTTGTACTAAATTTAATTTTTCCCAAGGAAGGATAATTTTATTTTGTTTTTATACGAAAAAAAGTAAGTTCTTCAACGATTTTCATTTATTTTAATCTATTTTACTTTAACACCACGCCATGTGAGTAAAAGCTCTGTATCGGCAATTTTTCTAAAATATCGAGAGAAAGTGCTTTTAAGAAAAAAATATAAATATTTTACTCTTAAATTTATTAACAGAAATTTTAAAACTGAACAATAATTCATTTTATAATTTAAAAAAAACTGCGTTGGTCGCCAATTTGTAATTTAAGAGGTTTAAATTATAATCGTTAAGGTAAAAGAGTTAAATTGTGTTGTCGGTGAAGGCAAAAGATAGACAACCCCAATTATAACCCCACGGCTAGTCAGCTATTCTAGGAGGCAAGAGTCGTGGGTAAGAGTTCAGGCACTGCTAAATTTGAGAATTCGTTGTTAAAATTCGGTGTTGTTATAGCAAGGTATTATTTAAGAATGGGAACTATTTCAAAAGGCTGTGGGCGCCATGAGTTAAAGAAACTCAAGAAAAAAACAGAATAAAATTGAAACTAGTTTAATTCAAACTACGCAAAAATTTACAATATATCACGACACTACTAGCCCAAAAGATAGGCCTAGTAGCGGCAACTAGCTTAATAAGATATGCGAAAAGTCACGCGTAATAAATCAAATTACTAACTAAAATAGCAGCTCAAGCGCTGACAGCGATAAGATAAAACACAAAAAAATACATAAAAGGTACAAAATGGGTTAAAAATATTCCAGAATATGACTACTTACTACTTGCACAAAAAGCAAACATCCAAAGCCCGATAAGCATAGGTAATAACCTACAAAGTTACATATACATACCCCTACGTGAGGTAAAAAAAGGTAAAGCTACTGTACTACAGATTCATGGCAAAAGGCCACTTAAATCAACCGTAGTAAGCAAAAAGTACTAGCACACACACTAAATATATAGTTTGTAAGCAAAAAAAAAATATCCTGCAAGCAGTAAATTACAACTATATAAGGTTCTACGCCTTACGCATTTAAACAGACACTAACACGGGACTGAAGGTCATAGAAATACAAAAAAAGGTAAAGGCATGTCCGCTTAAATGCACACGGGCACAAAACAACACATCTTAAAATTACATCAACGGCTACAAGCAAACTACAAGCATAAAAAGCAAAAAGCAAAAAAAGGCAAAAAAAAGGCAAAGTAAGGCCGGCTACAGGACCTCTAACAACGGTAATCTATATCCTGACTAGCAGACAAATGTAAAAGGTACTTATCTTAAACAATGGGGCTGAGTAACAGCTCCATCCGGATTCCGCTTACGTTGGCTAGGTCGGCATCAGGCTGTCGGTACCATCTCATAGTTACAGTAACCTCACCAGCTTAAGAATTCAGTAATACGTCCCAAGGCACAGTTGACCACGTGCGTAGTTTTCCAGGCAAACTAGTTAGTGCTCCAAAAAAACTCCTTGGCCGACGTCAAGTTAAGAAAATATCACTATCCCAGTTAAAGGGTAGTAATTACGGTGGTATTCCCATAAAAAACGTAAAACTCCAGTACCAAAAAAAGGTGCCTCATGAGGAATGCATAAAATAATGCCTCCAAAAAAAATTAGTGATCGTAATAAAAAAAGATCAAAAAGTAATAATATAAAAAATATATTATAAAATAATGATAGTAATAAAATAATAAATAATCAATAAAAAATAATAAATAATCAATAATCAATCAGGAAAATCTGCAACTAACATCCAATAAAGAGATTGAATTATTCGAGCCACGAGGTATTTCAAGAAAGTGTAAAAGCCGACCGCTGCTTGCAGTTGCCTCGTTGGAAATGACTGTCGGAAATGAGATTAAACTAAATTCCACGCCGCGACCGCGCAAAGGATACTCGCAATTGTTGAGTAGCTAAATTAAATGAATTGTCACCATGGACTAATATTGTACCGATCAAAAAGGTATGTATATTAAGTTTCAGACCTTACTGATAATCATTTTCAAATTCAACAGCCTGGGCGTATTACGTGAATTAACAGGTGGTTAACAATTTGTTAGTTGACTAGCCTCGTGCCTAGAGAGGGTGTTCCGAAATGAAAATAGGTAGTAAACTTAGTTGTGACAGAAATTAAAAATTTACTGTTACAATTTGTTTTTTTTATATCTACTATTTTATGCTGTAAAAATGTTTAGCATTTATTATTCAATTATTAACAAGAAAATGTTTTGCCTATTGATTATATTCATTATATTAACAAAACAAATAACTATTACTTTACTTAGAAAAGAAACCATGGGTTTTTAATGTTTGTAGAGCCCGGTGTATATGTTATTTTTTAACACTGTGACACCACCCTGTATAAATCATGAATATGAGCCGTCATACAATGTAAGGCCGCGTAGGTGGAAAAGTAATTTGCAAAGTTGCAGTTGCTATGAGAAAGAACTGATAAAGAACCGGCGAGCGGATGTCGGGGAGAAAAAAGAAGAGATCGGGTACGGACATCGAAGAGTAGAACACGCGGGCGGTGTCATGATTTTTGAATTAATCTGAATTGAGATCCAAGTAAATTATTTAAAAATTATTAATAGAATTAAAAATTTGCCCAAAATTATAAATAAAGGATAGGTAATCAACTAAAATTAAACTAACTGTTTCATCCATGTGTATGAGTGAACATTTGAACATTTAAAAGATAAAACTTAAAGAAATAAATTCGTGAGTAAAATATAAGTGTGTTGATGCACCAACAGTGGCCCCGAGAGCCGAGACGTGTTGGAGGAAACTGATAAGTATACTTTTTTTTTAAATTGTTGTTTTGTAGTTTTGAATTGTTTTGAATCCCATTATACTCGTAATCGAGATTTGGGGGTGGGTTTTTTTTTTGTAAGTCACACTTACTTATTTAAAATACTGATCCTCTGAGACAAAAACAGATTTGTTATAATATATTTTCTTTTTTTTTTCAAAATTTTTAATTAAAAATTAAATCTTTGTTTTATTTGTTTATTCCGTTTCATATTTTAACAAGTTTGAAGTTTGAATTAAATTAAATAAACCTGACAGAAAACGTAAAACGAGTTGTTTTTTCCATTTAATTCTTGAAATCCTGTAGTTCTTGGTGTGGCAAAACTGGGGTTGAAAAATCAATATTTGGGCTACGAGCACCGGCTCTGAAGGCTTGGGGTTCGGTCCACGTTACCTGCAGGCCCTACTAAGGGTTTGTAACAACACTACACGGTTAAAATAAACAATCTGTAGATTATCTAGATAAATGAAACAAAATACAGAATAGGCAAAACATTTTATTATTAATAATTGAATAATAAATGTTAAACATTTTTACAAAATATAAAACAGTTAGGTAAAAAAAAATCAATGAATTTTGTTACCTCCAAATTATTAATTTTGTGTTTTGTTTTAGTTTTAAAATTTCTGTTAATAAATTTAAGTGTGTAAAATATCTATATTTCTTTCTAAAGCACTTTTTCTCGATATGTTAGAAAAACTACCGATACTGAGCTTCTACTCACATGACGTGGTGCGGAAGTAAAATATTAAAATAAATAAAAATCATTGAAAAACTTACTTTTTTTTTCGTATAAAAACAAAATATCGTTGTCCTGCTTGGGAATAATTAAATTTAGTACAAATTTCTTTCTGCATTATCCTTTTTGTTCTTACTAAAAACAACCCAGAAAATGTAAAATATGATTTGAATATCTACATAGCAATTATTTTTTTACTATCGAGTAACCCCTTTAATAATAATTAATATTAGTGTAAATAACAAATTTATATTTTATATTTTGCATAGATAAAGAGTTACTCAAACCTATCAGGATCATGAGGAAAAGTAAAAAAAAAATCCAATGTGTATCTTTTATTTTTTAAGTTTTTACTGTTCTTGTGTCGAAGAAATGACAAAACTTTTTATAAAATGACTAATTTGTAATTCGTCCACAACATACACACATTTTATAAAATTTATCCTGTAATAGTTTTAAATTATTCAAAGTAGATACAGCATTCGTCTAAATAAAAAACAAAAAATCACGCATTTTATTCTATTTCTATTCTAAAATAGTGAATATTTTTCATTAATGCTCGTGGAGTCGTTAGAAGAGTTGATTAAATTAGTTTTTAAAGTTTTTCAAAAACAGTTTTTTAAAATTATCATATCTGTTTGGTATATTGTATAATTGTCGCGCTTCTATATAATTTTTTCCTTTACAGGTCAGACAGACTCGGGAGGAGAGGTGGTGGAGTGGCCATCCTGGTTAAGAAGGACGTCCCCCACATCCCTGTCCCCCCCATGCCTACCCCTATCGAGAATATAGGTATCGAACTAGGGGATGGTACCACCCTTACGGTGGCCTATAACCCGCCACGTAACCGTATCACTGACAACGACCTGGATTTGCTTTTTTCGAAAAATAAAGTTTTAATTGCAGGGGACCTAAATGCCAGGCATGTCGTCTGGAGGAACAGGCGCGGCAACGCCAATGGTACCGTGGTGCAGGACTATGCACTCAGGGCAGGTATTGCGGTAGTATCGACCACCACACCTACACACTACCCCGCAAACAACACTACACCTACATACATTGATATTATCTTAAACAAAAACTACCAGCACATCGAACCAGTGTCTCGGCCGGAGTTGGGCTCGGACCATAATCCGGTAACTTTCAGCCTTCTTGACGTCGACCGGAATGTGCTTGCCAGAAACACCTTCGAATATAAAAAGGCCAACTGGGGTAAATTCCAGCACCTTTTGAATCTATACACGGAAATAAATCCCAACATTCCAAACAATGCCCAACTCGATTTTGAAATTGAGAAATTAACAAATAACATTATTAAAGCTCGACGCAAGTCAATCAAAGAAATCAAACTGGGTCCCCGCGAGGAATCTACCCCAGTTGACCTTAAAAACATGGTAACCTTTAAAAATCGAATCCGCAGGCAGGCACATCACCGGCCGATTGACAAAAGAAGGTTGAAAGATTTGCAAACAAACATTACAAATCAATTCGTAAATCATAAAAACAGAGAATGGAACGAAATGGTGGCCAAGCTCACGGTCAAGGACAATTCCCTGTGGGTTATGTCCAAACTTTTAAAAAGGGATGCTAACCCCATCCCTGTTCTCATACACGAAGGTCACGCCGCCTTAACCGACAGGGAAAAAGCCTAGACCATGGCCGGCCACCTTTTCCGGACATATACGTCCCCGCCTAACGAGACCGAGCACCAGGTGGGCGTCGAGGCTGGTTTAGCGCACATCCCAGCATTCACACCCATCCCTCCACACAAACTAGCCAAGCTCCTAACATCTCCTAGCACACTAAAATCCATACTTAAAACACTACCTAATTTAAAAGCCCCAGGTCCCGACACAATCCCAAATTTAATTTACAAAAAATGCCCACGTAAAACGATAGTCCAAATTTGCTACATAATAAACGCGTCGATACGCCTGCAGTATTTTCCCACAACGTGGAAAACATCCATAATTGTGCCCTTCCTGAAGCCAGGTAAGGACCCTGTCCTTGCAGCAAGTTACCGGCCCATCTCATTGTTAAATACTCCAGGTAAAATAGCAGAGAAAATCCACCTAAATAACCTAAATAAAATTATTAATAAAGGTAACTTGCTGCCAAACATACAATTTGGCTTCAGAGCAGGGCACAATACCACGCTGTCGCTGTGCAGAGTTGTGCACGACGTTATCGAGGGCTACAATAAACAACATTGTACCAAAATGCTGCTCCTGGACATCCAGAAGGCATTCGACACAGTTTGGCATGGAGGCCTCCTGCACAAACTTACACATAATCACAAGCTTCCGATACACTTCGTGTCTCTTATTAAATCATATCTTGATGACCGTACTTTCGCGGTCAAAGTAAATAATGCAACTTCTAACTTCTATAACGTCAGAGCGGGGGTCCCGCAGGGGACGGTGCTCTCTCCTGTTCTGTTCAACCTATATGTCTCAGATATTCCTACACATCCCCTAACACAGACAATAATGTACGCCGACGATACTACGATTTACGCCCAGTCCTTCTACGCCGAAACCGCAACCACCAAGTTGCGGTATTACTTGACAAACGTATTAAAATACTATAAGGACTGGAAAATAGTAATCAACGAGACTAAAACTGAGACCATTAATTTTACAAAAAAGTTTACAAACATAAAAACGTTCACACCACTGACTATTAACAATCGAGTTATTGAGGAGACCAAGGTAGTCAAATACCTAGGGGTACACTTAGACCAGCGGCTCTCTTTCAAGCCACATGTTACTAAAACGCTTAACAGGGCCTACATGGCCCTGCATAAATTATATCCGCTGGTAAACAGGAGATCTCTCCTGGATACCAGCAATAAATTGCTCATATACCGAGCAGTTATAAGGCCTATCCTCACATACGGTTGCGTCGTCTGGAATAGGATGTCGAACACACAGTTCGGCCGCCTCCAGACGACGCAAAACAAATTGCTACGTCTCCTCACTAACTCAAATCGTTACATAAGTACACAACAACTCCACAAGACGGCTAATATGCCTTACATTAGAGATTACATAATACAGACGGCCACCAAATTTTTCAGACATAACATTCAAAAGTCCACTCTCACCGCGCACATCACCGACATTAGGAACTACCACGAATTTCAACATACACACAGACTAATACACGAAAACTTACCTTTGTTTTTTGAATAACTTTGCTTTCAGACACACAATGACAGACATCTCCAATTTTAGTACCCTTTCCAAATATATATTTATTACCTACACCTAACCGTAACTTTCCTAGATGACCGCCCTATTGCCTTTTCACCCTATTTTCGACAGACAATCTAAATTTCAATTCTCTTAAGCAGGTTTTTTCTTGAGCTTTTTCCTGCATGACTATTACTATAACGATATTTCTATTATTTGATTGCTTGTTAATTTTTATGATGCTTTTTGCAAAATATTAATTATTTTTCTTTACGCTGTTGATAGGAAAGCGTCCGCCCTATACATAACAACAAAAAGGATGCCGCCTAGCCACATCGGGCCCGACCACCTGGCCAGACGATCAAGGACCCGCCGACAGGTGGAATATTGATCTTTTGCTTTTCGACCTGGACTCGTCCAGGTCGAGTATACATTGTAAAGCCTATTGGCTAATAACATTTTGTGTTTTTATGTGAATATACTTATATTTATTGTAAAGCCAGAATGTGGCGCCTAGTTAAGTTTTTATCATGTATATACAATATTAAATAAATCTTTTAAATTGGAATTGGAATTGGGCTTCTATATAAACAAAAACAGTATACGCTTTCTTGGCAATTAATCAAATACCAATGTTGATACTTTGCAGCAATGCAAAACAAATAATTTAATTTTTTTATACTTTTCAGAAAATTTGCATTTTTATTCTACAAATAGAAAAATATTTTATAGGATTCACTGTGAAAACACGTTCACTCGTTTCTAAAAAAATTTGCTCCGCACCCCCCTGGACATTTTGGAGGTGACGACCATGGAAATATGAATAAAACTTTCAGTAGTAGCTTTAACGCTGAAAAATTCCAAGCCATGGACGACGTGTAAATGAGTTTATTAAAGGTACCTATTCGAAAATAATTAATTACATTAAAAAAATTATTAGTGTGTCTAGTGATATGAGCTTAGATATACGACACGGCACGTCACGGTCATAATGAAAATGACTATCATGTAATTTTGTATTGTAACGACAGAATGCCAAAATTGTCACGTGTCAAATATTAATACGACGACGTCATTTTCATTACGACGGTCAAAACAAGCTAATTTCTGCTTTTGTCGAATATGTAAGTAGAAGAAGCAGATTAATTATGGAATTAAAATGGTTATGTTTTCCCAGTTGTTGATTTTTTTTAATTAGAAATTTAAAATGTTTTTGTTTATTTGATTAGATAGCTCATACAGGGATTATTTATTAGGAGCAGTACAAACTTCATCTCAGTTGTATTTTAAATTTCGTCTTCACCAGATATTCAACTTAAATCTATAAATCACTGTTAAATTTTTTCTGTACTACTAATATCGGAAAAACGAGGACATATAATATAATTAGTATAATAATTAATACTGATGCGTATTTTTTCATTAATAAGAAATACAATTATTCAGCTTCATAAAATGACACCAAATAAAATGTCTTCTTATTAATAAAAAAAAATAGGTATCAGTATTGCCTGTAATTTTATATAATAATCCATATGGTATTTAAGATGAATCATGTCGTGGTCTCATTTTTTGTTATCTTCAATAGAAAAATTTTAATAGCGATATGAAGTTTTTTGTTGGCTGGCGACGAGGGCGTGCTAACGCCGCGTCAAACGAGTGTAATAACACCTTCAAATTTATACTTTGAAAATTATTTAGTTTAATTTCATTTTTAAAGACATCAAGACATTGATGTTATTTTATTTATAATAGTTTTTACACAATTTGGAGTCAGTCATAAATAATGTTTTGTTATGTTTTATTACTATATAATAACCGTCATTTTACATCACCAAGTATGTCGATTTCGAAAAAAAAACTTATTTAGTCATTTAGGTAAATTATTTTAAGGTAAAATGCAATTACAGTAGAAAATGGTCAAAATCATCAAAGTAGGCGGATCTTCTTAAAATGTTGCATACAAGTATAACTTTAATCTGAATAACTTTCCTTACTGATATTTTGTCGTCTTTTACACAAAATGTACTTTACCTAATAAGAAAATAGTTTTTGCTTAACTACCATGGTCTACGTGGTTAAAAATATAACAAAAGTACACCAAAAATTTCTTTTCAGGTGACAAGGAATGAATTGCAAAAAAATCCTAAATTTGTGGTCCATTTCACTTATTGCCCACTCAATCGGGGCACACTGTATATGTATTTTTTTTTGTTCTGATGTTATATTTTTTTACGAGCTTCGCTATTTTTATGTTTTGTGTTTTCATTCTTTGTTGTGATATAGGTTTTTTTAATATTCAGTTATTGTTCTGTTTTGTGTAGTAATTATTGTTATAATTTTTTTTATATTCTTAATTTTTTTAAAAACTAAGTGTTTTTGGTGCGTTTTATTTAGTTTAATTTTTTTTCAATTATGGCAATTTTTAGTTATTTTATATATTTTCATGGGTAATAATTATTTTAATCAATGCTGACTTTGATTTGATACATATATTTATATTGTAAGTGATTAGCCTTTCTCTTATTTAGTCACCTGCTTAATATATGCGACGCCTCTGGCAGAACAAGTTTAATCGCGGCAGCTCGTAAGCGGGTCTGTTTACAGGGCCCGCTTTAGAGGCAGACGACCCGGACCCTGTCCGAGGCGGCGAACTTGAGGGCGGCATTTTCTTCCCCTGAATGTAAACCTAATATTGATAAATTAAATATTCTCAATTAATATAAATTTTACACCACTTGTTGATTTTTTTCCTAACTAAAACTAAGTACTATGCAATTTACATTTGATCTTTATGGTTTGTTATGTTATAAAGCTAGAAAAATATTAAAACAACTTTTTACAAAAAGCATATTTATTTTTTGAAATAAAACAAGACGTATAGTTAAAAGACGCACATGACTCTGCATGAACTTGTAGGTATATAGTTATTTGTTTTAAATAGAAACTACAAGACATAACATGCATGGACATGTTTTCGCGCTTTACTATATAAAGAGTTATCTCAGCGTAATAATTGTGTTATAATTGCAATTGCGTCGGTGCCGGTGATAACATATCCTTGAAGTAAGTTTATAAATATTAAAAATATTTAACAGTTTAGTTCGGGATAGTGACTTTTGTATGTTTTGTCAATTTCTAAAGGTAAGTACTTCCGCAAATACCTATATTAAATGGTAAAGAATTATTTTTCAAAAATACTTTCCGCAATACGCACTTATACATTTTTAAATAGTTTCTGTATGTTTGTTGTGACGGGTTTTTATTAATTTATTTGTGGTTTTCGCCGCGAAAAAATATAAACAAAAAATCCATCTTAAAAAACAAATATTTTAGATAGGTATCTATTTTAAATATTTAGTTTTTATATGTTCGTTGTGGTGGTTCGCAATTTGTCCATTTTGTTGGGATCCACCACACCTAAAAAAAATCTTTGAAAAAATCCTACTAATTAATAAATTATAATTTTGTGTAGTAATAAGCCAATGCATTGCATAAAAAGATAAAGAAGAAAAATCTTCAAATACGATTAGTCAGCGATGTTGGCTTAGTCTGTCCCACAGATTAAAAAAATGAAATGCCTAGTTTTAATTACTAAAAGTATTAACTATTTTTTCCAAAAAAGGGGGATTGAAAATTATCCCGAAACGTTAGAGAAATTCGTTTTTATATTTAAAAATAGTTTAAGTAAGTAATTAAAACTAGGCACTTTATTTTTCAAAACTGTGAAACAGACTAAGTCACTGACTAATTGGATTTGAAGATTTTTCCAATTTTTATTTTTAGCAACGCCTTGGCTTATTTTAACTAGCGTATTTTGCATTATTTAATTTGTTGTTTTAGAATGTCTGACGCACAAAGAAAATTGTCCGGCATCAGTACAAACAGCGACGGCTAAAGAAGGAAACCCAAAAGCAAAAACAAGCACAATTATTTACAGGATAGATCCGGTAGTACCATTAGTACTAATATCTCCAAATTCTGATAAAAAGGAAAACGCGTAATCATCAGTGTGTTGGTGACCAAGACCAATCAATACACGATATTTCTAAACCAAATGTCACCAAATGAAAGCAGCCTACCAACTGACACTGCCTTGTCACTTAAAGCACTAATAGCACACTTACTAGCACTAATAGCACTCTACCTCTACAAACTGACCTCATTCTACCACCCACGGAATGCACTGTACAAACTTTAGGTACAGATTCAGCATTGTGGCCCAGAATTTTAGAAGATGCCGGAAAGAAGTTTTTATTACAACAAGGTCCACCTAAACCATTGTTTAATTACAAATTTCCTTATGATAGCACTGGTCGAAAATTTAGCGCAAATTACTATTCTAGAATTTTAAGGAATGGAGAGCAAGTTTAAGAGACTGGCTAGTGTACTCCAGTTCAAAAACTGTATATACTGTTTTGCTGCAAAATCTACGGTCGTGTGTCAAGTTCCCTTTCAAAAGAAGGTTTTAAAAGCTGGAAGCACATCGTTGAAACTTTAAAGGATCACAAAATTTCTAAAAAATCATATTCAGGCTCAAAAATCCTGGCTAGAACTCAGTCAAAGGTTAAAGTGTTGTATGCAGCTGCCCAAAGACTTCTTAATGCTAAAACGAATCACTGGCATGAGGTGCTTCTAGCACCTTTTTAAAGGGTGGTTTGGAGGGGTTAAATATGGCAAAAATGTCTGCCAGCCAAGATTAGGGTTTTTAGTGCCTTGTTAACCCTAAGCTGGCTGGGCAGACGTTTTTTTAATTCCAACTATTTTTTTTCATTTCAAATTTTGATCCATTTTTCGCCTCTTTGATGGCAAATTGCTCAAAAATCGACCAATAGAAATATCTGCCACTATAGTACAGTACTGTGCACATCAAAACAAACATTTTGCGCTAGGTTTGGTCCGGTAACTAAAAATTTTTTTTCAATTTCCGGTTGTCGCGCGCCGACAGGAAGTTTTGTCTGCCAGCGTAATTGTGGTGTGGAGTACATATACTAACTACCTACCCGGACAAATATTGGTAACCATTCAAATAAAAAAAATGTTTCTCCTTTCTGTATCCGGCTGCCATACCAAAATTTAAAAAAATTAAAAGTATGGTTCTCATATGGTCTTTTTGATTGCCAACTGGCAGACGGTAACCTTTCATCAGCGAATTTACACGTTATTGCTTAGACTGTTAGTTATATTTGTTGTTCTATTTTCACTGTATCCATAAAGAAGTGTTCAAAAGGTTTTGTTGCTATTGATGTTAGATTTAAAGGTAACTTAGGTGGATGGCGGTTGTATTTAGCCTTTTGAAAGATTTAACAGTTGTTTACATAATTCTGTATGGTAGGTAGCATATCATTGAAATAATATTGTCAATTCTCAAGATTTATAATTTATTTTATAAATCTTAATCAATTCTAGTTCCATCTATTCAGTCTACACAGTCCAGTGGCATAACAATATCTGTTTTAGTTTCTGAAAAAATTTCAACTGAACCTCGTGATATGTTTTGATGGCTTCGGAAGTTCTTTTTCACTGATTTGTAGTTTTTACCTTTTCCGTGCGCCAAATTAGTATTAGTATTATTATTAAAAACTTTAGAATATATTTTCCGTGTACAGTTCTTTTCGTATTGAATACAGATGAAATATTTCGTCCTTATTAGTATAAATTTTCAGGATAGCTATGAAGTCTTTCTTAAGTAATTTACTTTTTAGGTAGCATTCAGTTATTCTTTTATTTAATAATTTGTGCGTTTTAGATCTCTTAGAGTTTTCAAGAACTTTGCTTACCATTTGACGTTTTTCTTTGTTAATCGGTTTCTCAGTAATTCATATAATTTCCTGGGGTTCATTGGTTATTGTGGTATGTATTGTGTTGTTGTCATCTTCATGGAGAAGGTTTTCTACATTTAGAGGTGTCATATTTCGTTCTGGTCATCTCTATATGGTTCCGGAATGTTCAGCTCTTCTCTTTCTTGTATTATTTCATTTAATAGTTTGTCTATATCTTCGTCGGCGTTTCCAGCTATAGAAATGTTTTCTAGTGGGTGCAGTTCTACAAGTATTCTGGACAAGGTGTCGGCATTGCTATTTAGTTTTCCCTTTTTTGTAAACAACGTTATAGCCATAATGTTCCATTTTGATTTACCTTTTCATCTCATTGTTAGTTTACCAGTTTACTGTTGGGTTCCTATGCAACCATTGTAAAGGTTAGTGATCAGTATAGATGGTGAATTTTCGTCCATATAGCTAAGGTAAGTACTTTGTGGCCAAACAATTCCCAACAGTTCTTTCTCTATGGTGGAGTAATTTCTATCCGAGTCATTAAGGTTTATTTATAGTGGTTAAAGGTGGTCAAAATGAAAGGTTTACTGACATCTGAAACCGTAGAATGGGACTGTTTGTTAATAGTTTCTTGCAGGTCTCAAAAGCTTCAATGAATTCTGGCGTGTGTTTTATTTCATTTAATTCTTTCAGGCAAACTATTAGTAATTTACTTTTATTTTGCATAGTTCTTGATGAATTGTCTGCAGTATCCTGTGACTTCTAAGAATCCTTTAATTTGTTTGGCGGTTTCCGGTATTGGATTCTCGAGTAGACCTTTATTTTATCTGGATTTGTTGATGTGTCATTTTCAGTGATGATATGACTAGGTATTTAACTTCTGGTTTTAAAAATGCCGATTTGTTTAGTTGGATTTTAAAGTTTGTGGTTCTTTGTCTGTCAAATATCTTATTTAAGATTTGTGTGTGTTCTTGTAGGGATGTAAAAAAACATGATAACATTATCAAAATAAATCATATAAATATCGTGTAGTCCTCTTAGCACATTATCCATTGCTCTTTGAAACGTAGTGGTGGCATTTTTAAGAAAAGACATACGTACGTATTCATAGTACCCTTTATCAGTGGAGAACGCGTTTTTTTTCAATGTGTTAGGTCATTTCAATCAGGTGGAAACCACTAGCAAGATCAAGGGTGGTAAAATAGTTACATTTTCCCAGTTTGTCAAAAATGTCTGTGATGTTAGGTAAGGGATATTTATCATCTATTGTCGTCTTGTTTAACTTCTTGTAGTCAATTACAATTCGCCATTTCTTACGTCCACTGGCATCAAATTTCTTAGGTACTATACAAAGAGAGGATGACCATGGGGAATTGGATGGACGTATAATACCTGCTTGTTCCATCATAGATTTCATTTGACCTTCAATTTCCCGTTTATGTACAGGTGGATACCTATACGATTTCATATAGATAGGAAGGTTATCTGTTGTTCTAATTGTTTGCTATACTTGGTTTGTAACATTACTACTTAAAAACAAAGCCTCAGTGTTACGGTATGACGTCACAACTGCTGGTCTCAGCCGAGCCAGCGTAATTTGCTGTAGGTACTGTAAAAACCACAGACCACACTGTGGTAAAAACGAATAATAAACAGCGCTAAATTATTTGTAGCATTTAGTAAGGGATTTCCTGTAAAAATTGGGTTGCCAGTTGTGAACTGAGTTCTTGAATTGCACCCCCATTAGTTTTTTGCACGTTAAACTATTGTAAAAGTGAAAATAAGAATAGTTTTTAGGTTTAAATGTCAAAGAAATAAATTAGAAAATCGATACCATATAATAAAATATATTTTAATGAGAAATCTTAAACATAGTTTATGAGGCATTAACTCAATAAATAAGAATTTTTATACTAGGGTTAACAAACAAGTATTATAGTTGAAAAACATTAAAGACTGAAGATTGATGTATGTCTAAATTGGTCATTAAGTAAATAATTGCCTTGACTATTGTCAGATTTAAAAAAATCTGTCCATTACCCCGTCGGTAGCTATCGAGTGCGGACGCGTGTGACACTGGTGTGCTGTGAGAATTTTCAGATTCTTTTTGGGTTTTTTGACATCAATCAATCCTTGAATTGTATCACATAATTTAGATACCATTACCATGGACAATAAGGGCCCTCCCGACACGGGAGGTGGTGGTAATAATTATAACATTAGAAACGAATATATTATTATTAAGTACAGAACAAAGCAGTAGAACTGCCGGTGAGTATCACATTAAAAAACCGAGGTAAAAACTGTATACTATAATGTTCAGGTAAATAATAAAAATAATGAAGTTTTTTCCAATAAACACGATTTTAAATATTTACATTTATATGATACACCGCATTTTGTATACATACAACATAGTGATAAAAATACAGGGCGTCTGCATCTTATGGCATATGGTAAATTACTATATGAAAATTTTAAAAACCCTATAGCCGTAATTCAAAAAAATTACGAAATTAGGGACTAATATAATTAAAATCACAATTACAACAATTTCAAATATCAATAAATTAATCGAAAATACTATTTTAAAAGATATGGGATATATTGTTTACGTATCCAAACATTTAACGGAACGTCGGGGTGTTATAAAAGGAGTATAGGTATACATTTTTTTTACTGAGAAGTATCTCTTGGAAAATATGGAATGTATTCCAAAGTTAAGTATTGTAAAAGAATTAGTAAAAAAATAATTAATGATTGGCAGGTTGAATATAAATCTATAGAAACTGTAGTTTTAACATTTATGGGTAACAAATTGCCCTCGTACGATGATATTAATGGTGTACGTTGTAGAGTAGAGCCATATATAGGCAACGTAATACAGTGTTATAATTGTTTGCACTTTGAACACGTGTAAAATCAGTGTAAAAGTAAAGAAAGAATATTTAAAAATTGTGGCATAGGACACGATGAGGAGTGTAACTTGCAAGCGCTGCAGTGTATACATTGTAAAACAACCACTCACAATTCCTTATTTAAAAAATGTCCGGTTTATGTTAAGCAGCAAGATATAAAAAAATTATGGCATCAAACAATTTATCATTTAAAGATGCGGAAAATGTAATACCTTTGCTCAGGTATTATCTACAAAAAATAAATTTTCGGTCTTAGATAACCTGAATGATGAAGTGTCTTTTCCAAGCCTCCCTCCAAAGAATAATTAATATCCTTCCACAAGCTCCCAACGTAAAGAACCTTCCTCTCCAATCCCCAAAAAAACGTAAAACCGTCTCTCAACAAGAAAAACATTTTTTAAAACCACAAAGAGATTATAATGCACAAAGTTTACCCTTAACCCCTATAACTGTTAACTCCTATAATCGTAGTTCAAGTAAGGATACTCCAGAAATTATAATTGACAACCTTACTTAAGTATATCGGTGATATTTTTTATACATTCAAAAATAATTAAAATAATGAAGACAAAGATAATGTAAGAAAAATGGTCAGTGATATGATCAACAAATTGACATATAGTGGACAAAATTAAAATTATTCAAATGCCATATTATCGGCTCTTGCGTATTTGATTTTTTTTAGATTTCTGGTTACATAATTTTTCTTCTTTTTATTTTTTGTCTCAATGGATAATAGGAAGAATACAGATAAGCAAATGTTAAAGATAATTCAGTGGAATTGCAGATCTATCAAATCCGATATAGCTAGTTTTCAAAATTTCATTCAAGAAAACAATATTGATGTGCCAATTTTGTCGGAGACATAGTTAAAGCAAAGCCGTCTGAAAATTTTAATATTCCTGGTTTTAGTATAATTAGAAAGGATCGTTTGGCTATCTTGGTATTTAATAAAATAAAATTTGTTGTTAAACAATTAGTTAATAACTTCCATGATGACATTTTGGTGTTTGCTGTCACTCTCATTGAACAATATAAATTTGACATTCTGTCAGTTTATCGTGCGCCACATATTACTGCATCAAGTGGTGACTGGAAGAATATTTTTTTCACAACTTTCTTATCCAATGCTCGTGGGTGGGGATTTTAATGCTCACAACAATATGTGGGGGTCATCCAAAAATGATAACCATGGTAATGCACTTTTAAGGGCAATTGATGAATGCAACTTGGTGGTTCTCAATAATGGTGACGTCACGCATTTGGTTAACCCCACTTCTAATGTTAGGTCTGTAGTAGATATTACAATGGTATCGCCAAATTTGGCTGGGTTAGCGAGCTGGCAGGCATATGAGGATACATTATGGGTTCAGACCATTTTCCTATTGAAGTAGAAATGGATAATTTTTAAAATCCTTCAGAAATAATTTTTCCTAGTACTAGTTGGAACCTTAGAAATGCTAACTGGGATTTGTATTATTCTCAGTTAAGTGATTATTTTCAAAACTGCCCGTTAAACATTTCAGGACAGCAGATGTATAATTACTTCATTAGGGACGTCATCGAAGCTGCCGATAGTTCTTTTGGAATAAATCAGCCGTTTTTACCTAATAATAATAAACGCCCTGTATATTGGGATAACGAATGTTTTCAAGCAGTTGCTAGCAGATAATTAGCAGTTTTAAGACAGTGCCATCCCAAGGAAACTATCTTAAATGTAAATCAGAATTTGCCAGAGTTAAATTATTACTTAAAAATAAGGCTAGAGACAGCTAGAAAATATTCTGCTATGACTTAAACAAACATAAAATCATAAAGGATGTATGGAAACAAATAAAACTAATAACTGGGATCCATAATAAAAGTGGTGGCAACAAATTTATCTCTGAAGACACATTGCAGGATCTCTTCGACTCGTTGGCACCTGATATGGTACACGCAGAGACGATTCCTTTAGTTCATCTAAATAACTAAATAACCCTTTTACTTTACAAGAACTTAATGTAGCCTTAAAAAATAAAATTAGCACGGCTCCTGGTGAGGACAATATTACCTACCCTATGATAAAAAAATCTACCTCTTTCAGCCAAACTATATCTTTTAGAAATTTTTAATAAAATTTATTTATATGGAGAACAAGTTACCAATTTTAAAAACCGTATCATAGTATCAATTCCCAAATCTAATAGAGATCGTAATGATGCTACGTCGTTTAGGCCTATCTCCCTGATGTCTTGTTTATTTAAAACTTTGGAAAATTAAATTCAGATTAGAATGGTGGGTGGAATATAATAAAAAAAAATTCAGTATGGCTTTCGTAGAAGTTACGGAACCCACTATGGGTTGTGTCAACTTATTTGCGAAATAAAATCTAATTTTTCCAGAAATAACTATATGGGGGCTATCTTCTTAGATATCTAAGGGGCTTATAACTCTGTTCATTTAAATATTTTAGAATGCAAACTGAAATATATTCAACTTCCTCCATTTTTGTGTCACAACATTGTTACAATGTACAGAGAAAGAGATATATATCTTAGAAAACAAAATAACCTTAAAATTGGACCTAGAATGGTATCTCATGGCATTCTTCAGGGTTCCGTACTAAGCCCTCTGCTTCTTAATATCTATACTGAGGACTTTAGTCCTAGTATGGTATATAAAGTGTAAGAATATGCCGATGATTTTGTTGTATCCTCTGAAAATAAAACACCAAATATTTGTTTAGAATAAATGAATAGTGCAATGGGTATGATATCTTCCTAGTGTGATGAAAACTGCCTAAATATCTCTTTTGAAAAAACTTCTTCAACAATCTTTACTAGACATCGCCGAACTATGAAGCTCTAAATTTAGCAAATCATAATAATCATTTCCATAAGGAAGTGATGTATCTCGATATGATTCTAGATAAAAAAATATTGTGGAAGAGCCATATTAATTACATAATTGGAAAATGTGAAAAATGAATAAATCTTCTTCGTTTCTGCAGTAAAGTCTCCTGGAGTGCTTATATAAATGTTTTACCTTCTAATGTACAGATCCTTAGTTAGGGCTACGATAGATTATGGGTCCATATTTTATGATTCAGCGTGTAAAATTTTGACAGCTCGATTAGACATTATGAAAAAATAAGGCCATTAGAATTTGTTTCGGTGTTATGAATTCCACACCTATTGGAGCTATGGAGGTTGAGGCTAAAGAGCCTCCGCTTAATCTTAGAAGAGAATACTTAAGTATAAAGTTTGTTTTAAAAGTATGCTGTTTTAAAAGTATGGCTAATATAAGAGATAACATATCCGAAGTTTGTATCCAAGATCTCACCAGTCCTTTTTGGAAAAAGAAAGAAGTCCTCCACTTGCTGTTGCTTTGGCTGATACAGCAAATCTAGAAGAACTGATATACAACCAACCTTCAACACAGCTTTTTAACTATAATCTAGAGGTCATTCACTATACGGCCAAAACACTATTTCCTTATTTTTCATTGCTTCCAGTATTTGATAAAAACTTGTTTCAAAATATTCTCAATGAGTATAAAGAAAATCTTTCAATCTACCTAAATGATTATGAATATGCCTATGTTATGCTACCTTTGTGAGTCTACCTATGATCCGTGGTTCAGGTCATGTGTATGGTTAAGTCGCCTTGACGAACCATTGGGTGTGAAACGTGTAAAAATTCGGTTTATTAATAAATTTAACTTGAAGGTTTCTTGTACAAGTAGAATTTGAGGATTTCTTAAATTTGGAAAATTGTGACCTGACTAAAATATGGTTTAAAAAAAGTTAGAACTGTTTTTTTGAAGTCAACAAAGTAAAATTTGTTTTATTATATCGTAATGATGAATTATCAGTTATAACCAAGTAACGACTTATACAATTTAATTTTTGAAAATTTATACCTATGTACACTTATTTTTTTTTATATTGACCTACGGTATTGAATTGCAAATATACTACCAAATATTGAATTGCAAAAATTTAGTGTATCAGGCTGTTTTGAATAATTTTATCTGTTAATGTATTCAATATTTGTTTTTTAGTTTTACCTAAATGATCAGTAGTTTTGTCACAACAGTTTTTAACTAAAGTATTTGTTGTGCGTTAATATGGTGATATGCGATATGTTACGAATATTGCAATCACTAAAATCAAGTTTTACCGAGATTTTTACTGAAATAATTTAAAACAAAATGTATATTCAAAAATTCTGTTTCATAGCCTTGCAGTAATTTATTAAATATAATATAAATAGATTATACTATTTCTACTACTTTTCGTGTGAAAACAACAAACCTCCTCGACTTAAATTTATAATGAGACTATAATTATTATAAATTATGAAAACGGCATAAGATAGTTGGTCCTGGAGTATATGTTAATTTAAATATTGTGGCTTTATCCTTATCATGAATATTATATTGTTACGTGTTTGCTATCCACATAAACACTTCATACTGTATTCGTTGATTGAAAGTCCAGGTAACACTTACTTATTCTTTTATTAATTAATTAATGACCTTATTTCTTCACCCGTCCGCTTTCAAATCCGGACTGACTTCTCGGCCCACCGTTCACCTTATATACATTCATGCACGGTCTAGAACATTCCTGAACATTCCTGGCCCTTCTCGTACAATTCTAGTTCCATCTATCCAGTCTACACAGTCCAGTGGCGTAACACTGCCCCCTGCTTCAGCTTAAACGTCCCGGGCAGGCAGTTCATTGTTCCTTGCATTATTTGGTGACGACAGTCCCAAGGAGGGTCAAGCTTCACAGACCTGCCTTTCTCTCGTTGTGGGTTATATAGCCAAACCAGGTCTCCCGCTGGGAATCCTCCTGAATTAGCTTTAAAATCATAATGAGCCTTCATGTGATCACTTGCTACGGCAATTCGATCTCGTACCAGCTCATGGATATTCCTCAGCCGTGCACAAATTTCAAAAAATGTCCAGAAATTAAAAATTAATTGTAAAAATTAATAGAAAGTTGAAGAAAAGAAATTACAGGGCAAAACACCATGGCCACCTTAAAAGGGACGCCCATAATTTTAATAACCAAAAATGAAGTAGCACATGTTATTCAGTATGAAAAACTAAGTGAATGCCAAAAATATTGTCTATTTATCTTTCATAGTTCCTCAAGTAATAAAAACAAACTAATTTCATCTGTACTTAACTCTTTAATGGCCTCTAATCCCTAGGGGTGCGTTTTATGATACATGTTTATAAGAATTTTTTGACTTATCTTGATGAGTCTACACACCGTAAAAATTTGGAACCTTATTTCAGAAACACCCTGTATATTGACTATGTATGCATATTGCTGCATACCGGGTGTCACTGAAATATGGTTCAGCCCTTTTTTTTTGTAATTTTAGAAAAATTTATACTATATATAGTCAATACACAAATAAAAAGATATTATTTGACATAAAAAGAAAGTGTTTATCACTTCCGGTTTCAACGAAACTGATAGCAACTTTCTAATTTTTATCATAACTCACTGTATATTCTTACATTTTTAGATAGACCATTAAATTTGAGATGTACGTTTCAAATGAAGTTCTATTGTCTATTTTCTATTGTAATATGTACAAAGATATTAACAACGGTTTGATATTAGTTATTTTTCTCTGTTTCTATGAAGTATCTTTTTTTGAGGGTTCTGTAATTTAAAATTACAATTCTGGTGTTTCACATATAAACCTATATTACGTTATTTTTTAAATATGTTCCCACATTCTAATTTTTTTTTTATTATTTGTTGAACAAATAAAATAAAGCTTTATCAAAATGCACTTAAAATTTATAATAATGTAGTGATAACAAAAAAAAGACAACGATTTATTAGAAATCAAAGTAGTGATTATTAATGTATCTGCACAAACGCGTTATTTTAACAAGTTCATTCATCACATTGTTTCATTGCATCAGGGTAATATTATTTTTTAAAAACATCTCTTACACTATTCTTCAAATTATGTACTGTTGTTAAGATCTCTGAAAGCGGCAAATATTGTTGGCAAGGAAGAGAAGTTGTTGTTATGGTAACGGTTCTTTTTATCGCCTACTAGACAAGCTTCGTTTTTAATAAAATAATATTTAAGCAGATTTAGTACCAAAATGAGGGAATGCAATAAAATATGTTTGTTTACGTTATCAGATAAAAAATTGTAATACGTAAAATTGAACCTAGGTTTATATGTGAAATATCAGAATTATATTCGGAATTTTAAATTACAGAACCTTTACGTTACTTAATAGAAACAGAGAAAAATAACTTGCCATTGTATTTAATACCTTTGTACATAATGCAATAAAATAGTCCTTAAAGAAACAATAGATTTTCATTTGAAATATATATTTTAAATTTTTACAAACCTACTGCGTTGTTTGCATTTAATAATATATCTCTAATAATAACGAAAAACAAAAGCCAAACACTCAAATGTTGCCGAACTCAGAATATAATGGTCTATCTAAAAATGTAAAAATATAAAAGGGATTACGATAAAAATTAGAAAGTTGTTATCACTTCCGTTGAAACCGGAAGGGATAAATACTTTTCTTTTATGTCAAATAGTGTCTTTTTGTTTGCGTATTGACTGTAATTAATATCACTTTTTTAAGTTAAAAATCAAACAAAAAAAATGGGGTGATCCATTTCTCAGTGACACCCAGTATATTTTTTAGATAAAAAAATAGAAATGAGTGAATTATATTCTAGTTACATACACACATGGTGCATAGTTTATTAAAATGGTTATATTTTTTTTGGTATAATATTTTTACATCGATGATTTAAGAATGTACGATTATCCAAAAGTTTTTTATACTGCTACTTTTCGATTCGTATTTCTTAAAAAAAATATATTAATATACTACATTCTTTGCATAAACAGAAATAAAGTAATGAAAAAGAAATATTTTTATAGACTATATTTAATACACAAATTAAAAGATAAATAATAAATTAAATAAACTAAAATATAAAATTCTTAAGGCTAAGTGAATTATGTACCAGTAGAATATCTTTCTGAAAATAAATTGTAATTGCATATTTTTGCTATTTTTTACAGATAGTATAATTCTTAGTGTAGACGACCATGTATATGGAAGTATATATCCCCCTCCTGAAGAATTTTCAAGTTTACATGAAACTTTACAAATTTCTAATGCTGGAAGTTGGCAAAGTGGTACAATATTAGCACCTTTTGATCAAGAGGTAAATCATTTATCTATTAATTTACAGTCAAACTAATGTATTGGATACTACGCTAGGTAGATGTAACCAAAAATTTAAGGATATAAAATTATATCACGATGATAAAATAGTTACAGAAACAAACCAGATAGTAGACATTTTTGGTTCACATCTTGTTACTGTTGTACAAAATAAACAAAATATGCATTTTGGAGAAAATTTATCCTTACTCTGTACAGTCTCTAGCACAACCTTAGTAATTTTTTTTACACCAGTTACAGAATTGCAACATAAATATAATTAATAACCTTAAAAACAAAAATTTTTCTGGAACGACAACCTTAACTTTTTGAATTTTTGGACGGACATAACATGATGACCCCGTGTCAACATGTATTCAGAGAGGGTAAGTCGGTGGAGAGTGCTTGCTTCCACCTATTATGCAGTATTCTTACCAACCTAGACAAAGGTAGATATGTAGTAGTGATTCAATTCCACCTCTCTAAGTCTTTTGACATGGTGGACGCCGATTATGTTCTGGCCAAACTTTCCACTCTCGATATTCGTGTAAGTATACTGCAGTGGATTCATTGGTATTTAGCGGAACGTAAAATAATGGTAAAAGTTGGTTCCCACTATTCTAGAAAACATACTGTTCCAACGGGAGTACCTCAATGGTCGGTATTAGGGCCACTATTTTTTCTACTCTATGTAAATGATATGCCAGACTACATAAAAAATAACTCAGTCACCATATATGCAGATGATACGACTATATAAGTCACAGACTCTGATATAGAGACATTAAACAAAAATTGAATGCGTTATAGACGAATTTACTACATGATGCGATCGTAACAAATTAATTATAAATACAACCAAAACAAAGTATATCAATTTCTTGAACAGAAAACCTGTAGTCCCAGACCATTTAATATTTTGTAATAAAGCCAATTCCTGCGAGATACTTTGGATGCAAACTTATCTTGGGGATCTGAAATTGATAGAGTCTGTAAGAAATTAAACCAAGCCTCCTTTGCTATACAAATAAAAAACTGTTTGCAACGAAGTGGACTTTTAAGTTTCTACTATTCCCTTGCCTACTCACACATAAACTTCAGCATATTGTGTTGTGGTACGGCCTCAGAAAGGAACAGAATATTTATTTGCCAAAAGAAACTCATACTCCTAATATTTAATGTAAAACCTCTTGAAAGTTGTAGGGGAACCTTTAAAGCAAATAATATTCTTACTACTCCATCAATTTATATCTATAAATGTTTATGTTTTACAAAAAAATCCACAACTTCTTTCAGAGTTTATCTCCGCATCACAACTATGTTACAAGAAACAATGATTTGCTGAGACCACCCATAACACTACATTACTAGAAAAGTCGTAATTATACTCTTGTGTCAAATTATATGACTCCTTGTCATCTGATATGAAAAAAAATAAATAATTACAATGCATTTAAATATAAGATCAAGAGTATGTTTATCAATGGCACTTTTTTACAGCACTGATGAATTTTTAAATAGATAATCTTCCTTTTTAATACTTTACATCATGTTTTCAACAGATAACTGTCAACTTGTTACTCTATATGTAATTTTTAAATTAACCTTTAACATTTTTAACTTGTCCACAGACAATTATTTTTTGAAATAATTTATTTCAAACCATTTTAGTAATGATTGTATACTGTTTTGACTTCTGTGATGTTTTATACATTAATTGTGTCGTACTTATTGTGTTTTACATGTACATTTTTTCTTCTTTTACCTTGACATGTATTATCTGATTGCGATCAGCCAAAAATACAAATAAAATCAATAAATCAATCAGTCAATCTTTATTTGAAAAACTGCTTATATGAGGTTTTTCCAAATTTAAATATTATGCTAGTTGTGTATTAGATTCACAGTATACGAAATTTGGACAGGTCACAAACATGATAAGTTTTTTGATATAATCAATTGATCATCGATCAGGATCTACGAATCTATCGTTGTTTGACACAAGTATCAGCAGGTAATAACCGTCGCATGAATTATATCAGCACTTCCCACAGGAACGGCACTGAGTTAGCAGCTTTCGCCGTAACAGGGTAACCTGATACCCTAAGATAAGGAGCATCTTCATTCCTTTTGTTTTATATAGAATCACTAGCATTAGTCAGTAATTATACTTCAAGATTAAAACATCGTTTTATGTATTAAATAAACTTATAATAAAATTTATAATTATTTTTAAAAAGAGACTTTGGTTTATCGGATATATTAGTCAGGGGAACCATGAGGTTCTAAGCGACTTCTCAAAACAGAGATTTTTATTATAACCTACCGTAAATATTTTTCTGCATTTTTTCTAGCTAGGAAATTTCACTTCATTTCCATATGAGCCTAATTAGGATCATCTAACTATTTGCTACAATTTATGTTTTTTGTTACTCTTTGAAATTACAAACTTATTTATTTTTATCCCCTTTCTACTGTCTGTTTAATGAATAAAAGTTACTAAACCGTATACTATATTTGCATTTTTCATACTAAAATATACAGTACAGGTTCTAAGTACAAATGCAAAGGTTAGTTAATTTTCCTATAATAGGCTCATGTAGTGAAATATTATATTTTTTTTCAATTTTTATAAACTGTTTCGTATATAAACTGCCTCGAAATTTCAAGTTGATTGAACTAAAATTGAGGGAGATATTTGCATTTGAATAATAAAATGTTTTCTGCGGCGAGCACGCCAAAGTGACGCTAGCAGCCCCTATTAATTAAGTTCTCTCGCAATAAGTGCACAGGATTAGTATATGACCGACGTATTTAAGGTGACCACGCTAATTTTACGTAGTTTGCTAAGCATATTATGGTATTCTGTGTCATTAACAATGTGTGGTATTAATTAGATAAAAGCAGCTTCTTCTAATTTGCTGAAAAATGCTGTTCCAAGAATAGCACTGTGCAACCGTGTTCAGGTTCCCTGATAATCAAAGATATGTGGTCTCAATTGATTACCACATTTTTCATTAACTTGAATTACATATAATTTTCCATGTCTTCTTCGAGCTAAAGATAATTTCAAATTATCTCTTTCCTAGCAACGGTAGTCGCAGGCAGTAATTTGTAACTTCAAGTGAGACTTGGCGACCTTGTCCCATCTTCTAACTGCTTGTATATCAGCAGAAGCTATGCATTAGACGAGGGTTGTGTATGTGATATATCATTCTTCGGAAGGGATATCAAGCAGTCGGTCCCTTGCCTATTAGATGTTAGGCAAGTCAAAAATCTTTACTATTCGATAGAGAAGATTCTGCAAATCCAAGTTGGGGGTAACTCATCTTCTGAAGTCAGTGATTGGCCTTGGTAGCGGATATAGGCCGACATTAAAAATGAATGATTAAAAAAAATCTCTTTTCTATTTAAAAATTAAGAAAACTTACGTTAAAATGATCCTCATAACAATATTTAATCGTTTTGCTGCCTAAAAGATCAACTCTGCGCATAACTTTTTGCCACACAACTAAAATGAAACTTTTCATTCTAGTCAATGGGGTGAGTTTGTTCATATTACTGCTCTTGATTATGTTATTTTTTTGTTCATGTTGATGTTTAAGTTTTCAGAAAATGCATATCTTTACAAGGAATACTTAACTTAAATAGTCCTGAGAATATGTCAAAACTAAACGTCGACTAATTAAAACCTGGTTTTCTCCATGCTGCCGACCTTACATCAATCGATTTAAAAATAAATATTTTATCTGGCGTTATCACAGTAGTATTTTTGCACTTTGAAACTACACGCAGATTATTTAGTTTTTTCTTTTATTATTCGTTTTACAGTAAGTATTAACCATTAACAAAATATCGCTGCAAATTACTAATTACTTGGGGATCAGAACTTCCTCACCGTAATAAAATTCGATGTGTGGTGGAGTTTGTAATAAAAGTAATTTTTGACGTTTCAAAAAAGTCACATTGGGGGAACGTCACTAATATTTTTTTTAGACATTTCAAATTTTAAGAAGTGTCAATCAAAATGCAAATTTTATGGTGTTGCCAAAATGTTTACGAAATTTTAATTTATAGATTTATTTAAACATTTGAACACAATATTATAATGGGTTTGTATAACAGATTTGATTTATAATCCTTCATCACGAATAAATTTTTTTGTAAAGTTAGAAATAGAAATGTTGGGGCCCGGTAGACCCCGATCCAGGAGACCGATTTTGTTCATCAACGAACTCAATCTCTTCCTTGACCTCTAGAATGTGTGTATCAAATTTGAAAGCTTTATCTCGAAAACTGTAGCTGCTATCGCGAACTAGACAGACACACAGACAGAAAATTCTTTGTCTGAAATTTTGTGTATCGTCATAATTTGTCGAGATTCGTCCAGAAATGCAATAAAAATTTTCAAAATTTTTTTTTTTAGTTTTGCAGTTGTAGGATACATGGGAGCTGATGACGGCACCGTTCAACAATGGAGAGTTTCTCAGCTTGCTGATTTTAACAATTTTTTCACATGAGGGTCTGATAAATAAAATTTTTTTGCACACTTGCTAAACACAGTGTAAACTTTCAGAATATACAATAAAAAAATAATGCTAAATGAGCATATTCCTACAATTTTGGTTAAATTTCTACATAATTATTAGGCAAATATGTTGCACATATAAAAATGGAACAAAACTGACTTTTCTAGATATTACAATCTTAAATTCGTTCTCCTGTAAAGACAATAAATTGTTACTTAGAACCAGGTAATTCGCATGCGATGAAATATTTAACTTAAGAATCTGGCGAAGGCGCCAGCGTGAATCTCGAATCTTACAAGGTGTTTTAGAAAATGATAGTTAATTTATTGTTGTTATTTTTTATATATTTAAGATAAAATGCCCAGAATCCAGATTATAAATATATCTTATTATAAATTCATCTATTTTAGTTACTGATAAATGTTTAGATAGTTGTACAGGGTGAGCAAATTTCGATGTTTGTATAGGGTATCTCGGTAACTCTAAGAGATACAAAAAAAGTGGAAGACATATTCTTGATCTCTTTTTTGAGACAAATTCACTGGCGAAAACAAAAATTTCCTATCGTCTTTTGTTTGCGGGTTATAAACAAAAGTTCGATTTTTCGACATTTAGATATATGTCAATATCTTGATTGTTAGTAAAGTTATGAAAAAACAACTTTTACATTCTAGAGGCACTTTTTTCTGTATAATACAGTGGTGTCAAGAAAATTTTAAAAAGGTGCAATTTCGAGTTATGGCATAAAGTTTTATTTTTTTAAATGGGAATCACAGTTGGCTATGACTTTGTTAAAAAGGAAATTTTTTTCTCTTTCAATTTATATATCATACGTGGGGTCGTTTTTGATGTGTAAGTATTTAACAGCGGAAATAATAATCTAGTGGATTATTTTTTGGGTTTTCTTCAAATATATTTCAATCGCTATCCAGAAAGAAGACAACCTAATAAAGCTATTTTTAAGAGGTTAAAAGATTAATTGTGGGTTCTTCGACAAGCTAAGACCAAAAAATCAGATATTTACATCTAATTTTATAACACATTACAATTAAAAGTAAAAATTCAAATTAAAGTAAATGTTCAATCTGATGTCCGTTATGTTCGATACATAAATTACATTTCTTCATAACACTCAGAACTGCATTATAAATATGAAGATTATAAATAGAATTTAGAGTCTATAAGATTTTGTCTGATATCATTTATGTCGGTACTGGTGTTCTGGTAAAATTTGTCTTTAATGCGACCCCAAAAAAAATCCAGTGGCGTTAAGTCAGTTGATCGTGGTGGCCACCTCACTGGTCCGTTACTTCTCATCCAGTTATTTCCAAAATTGGTATTCAATAATTTTGAAACGGTCCTGATATTATGAGGTGGTGCACCATCTTGTTGGAATAACTGAATTTTTGCATCAATTAAGGGTAGATTGCCCTTAAATTCCTCAATAATTTTGTGGTTTAAGATTTCGTACTACCGGTGGCCATTAAGATTTTCTTGATATATGTGTTATGTTAAAACATGATTGCCTCATAGAGCACACCAAACACTGAAGACAAAGCGTCCTTGATATCGCACGTCAACGGTACGGTGAGGATTCATATCAGACCAATAGTGCTCGTTATGCCTGTTGAAAATTCCTGCACTGCTAATGTAGCCTTCATCTGTTGAAACTACATTTTTACCATATGCGTATACGATACCATATGCAAAACTCCAATCGTCGTTGAAGATCAGTTGCTTGCAGGTGATACTGTTTCCTTATTATATAAGGCTTGAATTTGTGTGCCTTCAAAATACCCAAAGCTCGACGTTTTGAAATCCTAGAATCATCTTCAATTTGACGACTTGATATTGAAGGATTTGCAACTGCCATTCCAATTACAGTTATAAAAGTTTCTTCACCATCCTCAATGTTTTAATTTTTTGATCTTGGCTTGTTGAAGGACCACAATTAATGAGATTTTCTTTTAACTTATTAAAAATAGCTCTATTAGGTTGTCTTCTTTCTGGATAGCGATTGAAATATATTTCGGATGCAATATCACAATTGTTATTACTTTCAATAAAGCATTCTAGCATATCATATTTCTCGTAATTTTCGTAAGACAACTTCACTTTTACGATTATATTAGGACTAATTATGACGGAAACAAAATTATTAATTTGCAATTTACTGACAAACGGATAAACACTGTCATAGATGACATACGCGTACTTGGAATAAATATAAAAAAACGCAAAATTAATCTACTAAAAGATTATTTTCGCTATTAAATACTTACACGTCAAAAGCTACCCCACATATGATATATAGTTTGAGTGAGAAAAAAATTTCTTTTTAACAAAACCATAGCCAATTATGATTCCCATTTAAAAAATACAACTTTATGCCATTACTCGAAATTGCACCTCTTTTTTTAATTTTCTTGACGCCACTGTATTATACAGAAAAAGGTGCCTCAAGAATGTAAAAGTAGTTTTTTCATAACTTTACAAACAACTGAGGTATTGACATGTGTCTAAAAGTCGAAAAATCGAACTTTTGTTTATAACTTGAAAACAGAGGACGATAGCAAATTATTGTTTTCGCCAAAAAAAAAAGAGATCGAGAATGTGTCTTCCATTTTTTTTGTATCTCTTACAGTTATCGAGTTACCCTGTACAAACATGGAAATATACCCACCCTGTACATTAGACTTACAATACGGAATTTGGACATGTTCGACTCACAAAAAATTTAACTGTCTAAAATAAGTTTAAAATATATAGAAAAAATAGCTTTAATTAAAAAATTCGTTATACTCAAATGAGACATTACATGTGCTATTTAGACAATTATTTTATAGACACATTGTACATGAATATATAATATAATACATGAGTAAATACACCATAACCGTAAGTTTAAAATTTGCGTATTTTCAAAAATAATCAAGTTAAATGTATACCATGCGATATTTTTAAAAAGGCCAAGAAGTCCTCTATCCAAATGTGTAGAAATATACAGGATTTTCTTTGATAAAATATAAAGTTTAGTTGACACAGGGAATCCGAACGCCCAGGATAAAAACTATGTGAATTTTTTAAAGTTCTTGAGCGAAATTTTTTTGATACGATCGATTAATCATCTGGGACAGGAAACTGGACCAGAGTCCAGGACCGGTAGTTGCTACTGTCTCATAGTTGACAGAAGGACATACGTAGACAAATAAAAGCAAAAGTGTAAAATAAGCAATGAAATACATATCGCTTGATACAATGTATTATACAGAATGATTGAAGTCTGCCATCGCATTAGCATACATGGTCACAACAAATATTCGTTTTGCATTCGTGGATATTAAATTTGAGCAATTTGATCTGTACATACGTTTGTACAAGGAAAATGAACGTTCCACATCTACAGACGTTCATAGTGCAAACTGTAAATAGTTCATATCGGCAGGCAGTGCAGGCACTGACAAACCGCGCAGATAATTTTTGCAAATTTTGCACATTGTTTTGTATCCCGGTCTCCTGTTGAAAGTTGCGAAAAAAAGTTTCCAACACTGTGTGCCCCAACAGATTATTTTTTAGACAATTTGTACAATATTTGCAAAACCTTTTATTTTTTTCAAAATCAGGTGGAAAATATAATGACAGATTTCAAACTTACTAAGTGTGTTATGTTGTTATATTTGATTTTGAGATGCCCTAAAAAAGTATATTTAAATACTTTTAATTATTGTTGATATGTTGTGATCTTTAATATCTATTTATATGTATGTGCACGTGTTTTGTGTATGTATGTAGGTGCATATATCCGTTTATTTATTATTTTTTTTATTGTTTGTTCCACATGCTGTATTATATACATATTTTTTAATTTACATTTTTTACAATTTTTATACATACATCATAATTTTATATATTATAGTGCCCTGAAGATGGTAGTAAAATGTACAGAAACATCAGCAAGTTAATAAAGTAGTTTTTCTTAAAATAAGGACCCTTACCCAACAAAATTTTCCAACTATTAATAAGCCGGTCTAAAAACTTTTCCATTTTATATAAAATATAGATTTTTTATAAATTTACTCCTTTTTTGAAATTTGCGCGGCAAAAAAGGAATCCAAAATAAAATATCAAACCGTTGTAACTTAATAAAAAAGCAATATTTTTTATGAAATTAGAAATCTGTATATTTTCCACCTGATTGTAAAAAAAATATTTTGCAAACATTTTACGAATTGTTTGAAAAATAACCTGGGGATTGATAAAATTTCTTCAACTTTTTTTCGCAAATTTCAATCACAATTTTTTTTCTGCAAAACTCTTTTATTTAGTCTTGAGAGTTATGTCATAAAGTATCGCTTGAGCCGCATGCTCCAATAAAATATGCCGTAACCAAATTTCACCAGTCGCTACTGGTACATTATTATTTTGAACACACACAAATCATAAAAAAATTCCGCTTTCGTAACTGTACTGGCAATTATGGTAAGAGCGTTTTATGCAATAATGTCATATGCCAAACACCACCATATACTGCCGTGTTGCTGAGTTAACTAAGGCATAAGTGCCATGCTACGTATAATGTTATAAGTACAGAGAAAGAAGCTGTATCGCGTAATTATAATTACAATTTGATTTAACGGGCACGCCCGTATAAAGAATAATGGGATCTCCGACCCAGAAGAATATATAAGTACAGAGAAAGAAGCTGTATCGCGGGATTTTATACATTAAAGTACAAAACAATTTGATTTAACGGATACGGCCGCATAAAGAGTGCAAGGTGGAAGAATGCAAAAAAATGCAAGTGGTAGAAGAATGCAAACCGTGGACACGTGTTTCTGACTGATTGGTTGTCATCAGCACGGTGTAACTAAGTTAAAGTGATGGATATAACTTAAAAAAGACATTGAAGAAAAACCACTGACAGGAAGCCAGTCGCACCTTTGTGACTTCCACTTGGATGGCTCTATATGAGAGCATCAACCAAGCATTGCACACGCGGGCAACTATAGTGTTATATACATAATGTTATATTCATTTATCCCGGTTTCCTACAAGTTCCAATCTCAATACTCCTTATACTGGATGCGTATATTACAGGTATATAAATAAACATACCACATACTGTTTTATGTGGACTGTTTATTTATATGCCTGTAATATATTTTTTTCTATATAACTGTCGGACCCGGAAAATGGTAAATATTTCCGCTGTCTATTAATCACCGATCAGGATATACGAATCTATCTTTGCATGACTGTTTGACCGAGGATTGATGCAACTGGTCACAAGTATCTGTTGGTAATAAATATGTAGGACTTAAAAATCTGGCGGAGGCGCCAGTGTGAATCTCGAATCTTGCAGTGTGACTTTCTGTAACACATAGAGAAATCTATTTATGTAAGAAACTAGTCAATTAAAAAGTCAAGCTATTAATGTTTTTGCTGATCGTTAGTTCAACGAGATAAGAGTTATTCAAATGTAACACTTGCCGTCTTGGACCTTGCATCAAATTTTCACATGGTTTAGGAAATGGCAGTTGATCTATTGTCGTTGTCGTCATTGTTGTCGTTATTTTGCACATATTTATGGTATGCCAAGATAGAATGTCATGAATCCAGACTATGATTATAAATTCATCTATTTCAGTTACTGATAAATATTTATGAACCAAATGCTTATTGCGTCATTTATATTTAGCATAAACTTACCTTTCCTTTCGTTAGCCAAACCATAGTTCGCTAAATTCACTGAGAGAACTTGCTTATTATTCCTCGGCATAATAAACAAATTTTTAAAAGGTGTTTCTTCTACAACATTGTCAATTGCATTAATTCGAATAATTTGTCAAGTTTAGCTCCCTTGAACCCAACTTATAAATACAAATTTAAAAAAATGTGAATTTTATTTTACGTTACATTTTATTTACATTTATTTTATAAATATGGGTGAACATTGGTCTTTTGTTCTCCAAATTATTAATATTGTATTTATGTATGTAGTAATAATATCGAGATTTGTAATTTTGGCGGAAAGTAAATGCGATATTATTGTTATTACTGTATTTATCGGATAAAATAAAATAGACTTTAGTGGTCATATATGTATACAGTTGTGTTTGGACAAGTCAGAAACATACAAAATATAATAAAAATATTAAAAAAATGATCTAACATCTAATAGGTTGTCATAGGTAAAACAATAATAAAATATTTTAATATTATAATATATATATATATATATATATATATATATATATATATATATATATATATATATATATATATATATATATATATATATATATATATATATATATATATATATATATATATGTTCAGTTGGAGGAAGTCAAAAAAAATGAGAAATGTTTGGTGGAGATTTGAAGGAAGGTCAGAGAAGTTAGTGAAGTCTTATTCAGTTTTTAGGCAAGCATTTAGACAGCAGTTTGTCCTACAATATTTTATTTTTTGTATTACAAAAGTAAAACCTTGATAAGTAATTAATAAGATATTCACTGTATTTTTATTTCTTTAGTTTTCTTATTGAGGAGTGATTTTCTCGAAACATTCGTAACTGCTTCACTGTTATTTTTCAAAGATATCGCTATAAATCTTTTTATTTCAGTATTTGCTATTCACTTCACGAATTATCAATCATCAAAATCACCATTTTCTTTGCAAAAAAGAAGGCTATATTTAACATTTAAATTTAAAGTCTGTAAATAAATCTAAAAATAACAGAGTTAACAAAAATTAATTAATAATAATAGAAAAGGCACTATAGGCTTTGAACCTGCTTAGAAGATTTTAAATCTTATGTAATCAAATGAATCACACTGGCGACTTCACCAAAACATATGTACCTGCCGTTTATTATTTCATATTTCAAATGAAATATTAATAAACCTTTATTGCAAAGTTAATGTACTTGCCCTTTTATTAATATCGAAAAATGGATACAATAATTATATAATAAAAAGAATATGCGTAGTAAATGATGCAACGGTTATACAAGTAAATGGTGTAATGTAATAATAACACCGGCACACAAAAAAAAGTTGTACATTTGACGCCACCTACCTCCCGACATGCATTTCGACCCGCTGAATCCGAGTTTGAAGTCAGTTTGGACGGTACACGCTCAAATATCGAGTAAATTGAAAAACCGTAAAAAATAGCGAAAATTGGGTGTTTCGGTAATAAAAAAAATGTTGTGGATCTAAACCAAGCCTAATTTTTATGTATTTCGATCCGCTGAATACGAATCTAAAGTATATTTAGACCATAAGCCGTTTTAAATCTAAGTAAATTGTAAAAAACCCTCGAAAATTGCTAAAAATGGCAAAAAATTGTGGTTATGTTGATGAAAAAAATTTTGTAGACCCGGATCGAAGAGGATTTTTATGTAATTTGATCTGCTGAATCCGAATCTGAAATATATTTGGCCCATTAATCCCTCAAAATCTCAAAAAATCGCAAAAAAACCGATAAAATAGCAAAAAATTGCAGTTGAAAAAAATTGAAAAAAAACCTATGAAACACGATTAAATACGTTTCTTGTATTTTTTTATGCATAAAATACAAGTTTAGAATCTGAAAATGTGAAAAATTGTAAAATCTATAAAAAATGACGTATAAACAGAATGAAAATTTTTTTTATCAATATAATCACAATTTTTTGCCATTTTTAGCAATTTTCGAGGGTTTTTTACAATTTACTTAGATTTAAAACGGCTTATGGTCTAAATATACTTTAGATTCGTATTCAGCGGATCGAAATACATAAAAATTAGGCTTGGTTTAGATCCACAAAAATTTTTTTATTACCGAAACACCCAATTTTCGCTATTTTTTACGGTTATGTAATTTACTCGATATTTGAGGGTGTACGGTCCAAACTGACTTCTAATTCGGATTCAGCGGGTCGAAATACATGTTGGGAGGTAGGTGGCGTTAAATGTACAAACAACTTTTTTTTTGTGTGCCGGTGTAATTAATAATACAACTTTTAGTAATTCTGTCCTAAGTTCATTTTTCAAAACATAATGTGTTTAACCGGAGCTGATGAAACTTTTATACAAATAAATATAAATAAGTATAAATAAGTTTAAATCAATCTTTTAGATGTTATAGACCATATGTTTTAACTCTTCGATCAGTGCTTGTACTTATTGGGCAGTACATTTTTTTAAATAATATTTATTTATATTTTTTTAGGTAAATTAATTAGAAATTTTCTCTTTTCGAAAGTCACTGGTTTATTTTTAAAAATAATGAACTTAAAAATGGTGAAATAGTTTCTAATTTGACTTTTCAATTTATCGGAAATTTAAACAATATCAAATCACAGTAAATCGAACAACCAGGGGTGCAAAGTGCTAAGTAGCGCAAGTGCATCATCTTTGAATTTCTGAGTATAATAATAATAATAATCAGTGTCAGGATAATACGCCAGAGTCCAGGACCGGTAGCTACTACTGCCTCTTGTGGTTGACAGAAAGACATACGTAGACAAATAAAAGCAAAAGTATAAAATGAATAATGAAATACATACCGCGTGATACAATGTATAATTCAGAATGACCAAGGTCCGCCATCGCATTAGCTTACATGTTCACGTCACAGCAAATATTTGTTCTGCATTCGTGACTTAAATTTAATCGATTTGGTCTGTACATACGTTTGTACAAGGCAACTGAACGTTCCATATCTAGTGAGATTAGTGGTGCAAATTCTAATTAGGTCACATGGGCAGACACTGACAAACCACGTAGATAATTTTCACGAATTTTACGAACATTGTTTTGTATCTCAGTATCCTGTGTAAAACATTTTTCAGTTTATTGTTTATAGCCCGACTTTTGCTGCATGATAGAGACGAAGCCATTTAAATACTCAAAATTCTTAATTTAACATTATTAACATTATTACACCGAAAATCAGTTGATTCATCCACTGTCACCCACAAAAAATTTATTTCGTACGTCCTCTATAATTCAAAATAATTTTATATACACTTGGTAAATATGTTTTATGCAATGTATGGGTACTAGGTTAAGGAAAACTACATACACAGAACATAATACACAAATCATAAAAAAATCCTCATTTGTAACGTCCCGGCAATATTTTGTCGATAGATAGCCGAATTTAAATGTCTTTCACAATCATGGCTTGTATCAAATACACGTATCGTTGGTTGCATGGAGTACATAGAATATGTGAACCATCTCTGTTGTCTTAAAAAATATAATATTTTATTTGCTAGTTGTGTATAAATCTCCTATCACACATATTCAATAAACTAAATGCATGTAAGCGCGGAGAAATATGACAGTATTGGGGCACAGTTGTAAAATATAGTTAGTACACAGCAGTTTTAAATTTTTTGTATTAGGTATTTGTCATCCTGTAATGCATAGTTAAAGTGTCTGTACAGTTTAAGTGCTATAGTACCATAGTTTCAGAAAGCAACATTTTAATATTTGTGTCAAGATATTTTTTAAATGAATGTAACTGTTTCAGACAAGAATAAGATTTTTGCAAATAGTATTTACGTGATTTGAAAAGCTTAGTAAAACATTAAAATGGACACCAAGACTTTTGACACTATTGGCTGATGCAATGACCACATTATTTACTAGATTATTAATTTTGCCGAGATTAAATAACTGTTGGGGAGTTCCAGAAACAGTATTTGGACTTTTGTTAGCATTTAATTTAAGAGTATCTTGGATTGTCCATTCATATATAAGACTTAAATCATTTTATATGTGAAGTTTAACAATTTGAAATTCCGCAGGAGAAAAACTATATATCAGCTGAATATCATCAGCACACATATATAATTTTGAATGTAGTTGAAGTCTCAATATATTTGCAATAAATATATTGAAGAGAAGTGGCCCTAAAATCGATCCTTGTGGAACACTGGATTCAACTGATTTATATTGCGATGTTTGTAACAAGTTTCCTATATTCACACTAGTAAACTGTTGTTTGCCATGGAGATAATTTTGAAATCAAGTACTTCCAGATATATGTCATATTAACTTAATTTTGCAATTAAGCAATTAATATCTAATGAATCAAAGGATTTGGTCATATCAAAGAGGTGATTTGAGTGCTGTCAATAGCTCGCAAAATTTTTTCAGTTATATTACTTAGCGGTGAAGATGTAGTCTGACCTTTTCGGAATCCAGACTGATTAGCAGGAATTATTGAGTTTATAAGGACATATTCAGAATGTTGAACATATATAGCTGATTCTGTGATTTTAAGAAGTACCAAAAGTAAGCTAATAAGGCGCAGATCTTCAAGTTGTCAGGATCTTTTTTCTTGGGTATTGATTTAATACATGATATTTTCCATTGTGGAGTTCTAATAACATATTAATAATATGTGTCAGTGGGGCCGATATTCACTGTAAAGCAAGCTGCAAGATTTTAACTTATATTCTATCCGGGCCTAAGGTGTGAGCTATATATCTATTACACCCTCTAATGGTGAGTAAAAGAAAAATTCAAGCGGGGTTCAAATATTGGCATATGCAGATATATTTCGTTAAAATTTTATTTGATGCTGGCTTTAAGAATTACATATTATTTTTATTGGGGGATATTTATATCTTCTACACCCTCTGAAGAGTGCAAATGATTATTTAAACAGCATTCAGTTATAGACATACTGAGGAATATTTCAATCAAAATTTTAAAATTATTTTATGTTGGGTTTAATATAATGTTCTTAGGATGATGCTTATGTCTACTACACCCTTTAATGGTCATTGCATGAAAAAATTCAAACGGGGTTCAATTATAGATGTATTGAGGAATATTTCGCTAAAATTTTACTACTGTTTTGTGTTGGTTTTAAGAAATATATACCATTGTTAATGTGGGATGTTTATAGACATGTTAATTAAGGAATATTTCAAATAAAATTTTAAAATTATTTAATGCCGGATTTAAGATATACAAATTATTTTTCTTGGGAGATGTTCATGTCATTACACCCTCTAATGGAGAGTGCAAGAAAACATCAGATGTGGTTGCATTATAGACGTCTCGATAATTTTAATACTATTTTTTGTTGGCTTTAAGAAATACGTATTATTTTTGTTGAGGAATGTTTATATCTACTACAACTTTAAATTTTAGAGATATTCAAGAACCTTTCGTCAAAATCTAAGAAGTGTTTCGTGCTCGATTTTTTTTTTTTTTTTTTTTTTTTGCATTTTGGCTTTACATACAAAGTGTTTTAGCCAATGTGCTCGATTTAAAAAATATGTATTATTATACTTGTTTATGTCTTCTACCCCCTCTAGTGGTAGGTATGTGCAAGAAATAATGTAAGAAGAATCCAATTTGAGATATATTCATAGACATTATAATCAGAATTTCTAAATTACTTTATGTTGGGTGTAAGAAATAGAAATTATTTTCCTTTAAGCTGGATTTAGGAATCACAAACTATTTTTCTTGAGGGATGTTTATATCTACTACATGCTATAATGGCTAATGCAAGAAAAAAATTCAAATGGAGTTCAACTGTAGACATATTCAGAAATATTTAGTTAGCATTTTAAAACTATTTGATGCTGGCTTTAAGAATTACATATTATTTTTATTGAGGGATGTTTATATCTTCTACACCTTCTAGTGGGGAGATTATTCAAACGGCGTTCAATTATAGACATATAAAGGAATATTTCGATCAAAATTTTAAAATTATTTTATGCTGGATTTCAGAAATATAAATTATTTTTCTTGGGGGATGTTTATGTCTACTACACCCTCCAATGGCGACTGCAGGAATAAATTTAAATTAGGTATAGACACATCACACAGACGGCCTTAAAATTTTTTAGACATAACATCCACAAATCCACACTTACAGCTCACCTAACAGACATACGACACCACCACCAATACACACACACACAGACTACTACACGAGAACCTGTCCATATACTTTGAATAACAATAATTACTTACATATAATGACAGACAGACACAACCTACTCTCACCCTCATTTTTTTTACCCACCCCTAAATCATAACTTCCTCCGATGACCGCCCCTTCCGCCCCTCCACCCCATTCATACAGACAATCTAAATTCAAAATTCTCTTAAGCAGGTTTTTTCTCTAGCTTTGTCCTGCATATCTCACTAAAACGACATTTGTATTATTTATTTTCCCTAATTTTCACATGTTTCTACAATGCCACTTATTAATACATTGTTACAGGAAAACGTCCTATAGAAAACACCAAAAGAGGTACCTACGAGCCACCAGAGCCACGCCATCGGCTAGTCATGTGGGCCTCCCATAGTCCAAATGGGAACACCGCATCTATGCTTTTCGTTTGTTTTTCTTATAAAATAAATGAGTATATCTTGTAAAGCCTGCTGGCTACATATACATAACTATGACTTGTTATTAATGAATTTATGTATTGTAATGAGCGCAATATGCCTGTGCCTCAAATAAGATCATGCAATGTATTTGAATTTTAATAAATGTTTTAAATTGGAATTGGAATTCTCCCATTAGTTGTTGACCATCCTGTATAATAAACCAATGATAATTATTTATCCACTGGCCTGTGGATCTTTATGGTAAAAAACTGGAAAATATTTTGAAACTGATATTTTTACCTCAATTTTTCTTATAATTTATTGTATGTATAAAGTTAATACTTGGCCAATTTTAACTAAAAAACATTATTGTTTTGGCTTTAAAATGGTTGCAATAATCAGCTATTAATTACTCATCCTGTATATATTGACAGTTTAAATTAACATTGTACTTATTTAATAATACTGATTACCAAAAGAATGCAAAAAATTACCATACCAACTAAAACCTGAAATGAATAATGTTAAAGTAGATAAGATTTGCTAAATAACAGTATTATGCATATTTTACAGAATGTTGATAAAATAAATATTGAAGATATTTGGATAAATATTGCATTTTCGTATAATCGAAAATAAATACCGCAAATTTTCACAATTTTCACTATATAAACGTTGAAACAGCTATTATTTGTAGTTCAAAATCGAAAATGAAGACTCAAATAACTTCGGTTTTGCTATGTGCACTACTGAGTAGCACACTGGGTCATGGTAAGTACAGCTATAATAATTTTCGGTTTGTTTTCTTTATCTGCACTTTAGCGAGAAAGTGTGGAAATTACTGTACATTTTTTTAATAGAGTTTAACTGCCACTTCCGCTAAAGAGAATGTTTTAAGTGTGCAGTTTTGTGAAAAATAAAGTTAGTACGTTAACTGATACTACGTACTGTTAAATATTTGCTCAAGTTCGTTATTTGAGATAAATGCTAGTTAGAATTAGAATAAAGAAACTAGTTTCTTTAGGCACGAGAGTAGGCAACATTAAATAATATGCTTCTCATTAGAAGATTTAATGAAGCTTTTTATCTTGCATTTGAAACATTTTGTTAAAGGATACGTTGAAGGTAATTACTGTAATATTATTGCCAATTTATGGATTTATTTTCAGAAATAATGAAATATTTTTAAATCAACTATGGACTTTTTCCGTGATTCTGAAAATACAAAAAGAAAAACAAATGAGAATCAAGTTAAAATGATAATCTAAATAAAAATGTACAAGCAACCCTCGCACTTGGAGTTAATCTTTCATTCCTTTGAAAATGGTGCCTTCTAAAGAAGTGATAAAAACATTCATAACCAACAGGAGTGAAATAAAAAGTTTAAATAATTAGTACAAAATTATGTAGTTTGGTAAGGCTTAACTGATCAGTATTTTTATTGTATTCGTCAAGTAATAAAATTGAAGTTTTACCAGTACAAAATCATTTACACACAGTATTATATCACCAGTAAAGCAGCCTGACTCTGATAATTGAAAAAGCTATTTGATCAGTGAGTATGCTAATTCATCAATTTATTTTCCATTCAGCTAGTATTACCTGATCGAGGATTTAATTCTATGTGTATTTGTAATATAAAAGAAATTTATCAGTATTTTAAGCCAGTAAAAAAATAATATAAGAATTTAGAATTCAAACATTTTAATTAACAAATAAAAGGAAGTTTTTGTAAGAAAGAAAAGGGGAAATATAATTTCTCGAACACAAAAACCCTAAAAACGATATATTATTACACGACATTGTCAATTTAACCAACCCTCCCCCCCGCCCCGTTTTAACCCCATCCTTCACTACTTTAAGCAACAATATTTTCTATAGTTAATAACTATTCACCAACTACCACTTATAAAATAAGAATGAAACTCGACAAATGCAAAAAAAATATTCATCTCTCCTTTTCTTACCCATTTTTTGTGAAGGGATATTGCTCAAAAGCAATCCGAATCTTCCTTCCCTTAAGTTCAATATGTGAACTAAATTTGAAGTAAATATCTCTAACTGATCGAATTTTATCGCGGGAACGCACAGACTAGCACTCCGATACAGACAAATAGATCATATAGTTGTTTTACTGGTCTGTTATTTTTATATGCAAAGAAGCACTTATCGAAGAATATTTTTTCAATTATCATTTATATAGTTGTAGTTTTATTAATATTTTATTACATATTTTTGAGGAGAATTTAAATACATATTTTTTCAAACGGGTAAAAATGTACATGGTTCCGATTTGAAATGCATTACTTTTTTTTAACTTTTATTTTACTAGGTTTTACTTATTTTTCCTTTTTGAATTTTTTTTATCTCTGCATATAAATTCACAAATTGGGTGAGGATATTATATTATGCATCCTATACATTTAACATTTTTAGAATCAACAAAATAAATATGAGTTTATAACAACAACATTTCGTAACCAAAATCGTAATTTTAAAATTAGTGTATCAAAAAAAAATCAAGCGTATCTTAAGTTATTTAACAAACTTCTGATAAATAGAAAAAATACACTAGCCTAGTATAAATGTTCCAATCGTCTTCCATTGACATCTATGCATTTTTAACAACGTCTCTTTATAGCATTTATATTCATGATATTGTTTGTTATGTGAAAATAACTAATATTATGTTTTAGAATTATTTATTGGAACATTTTCTAAAGAAAGGTTTCTTAAAATATTGTCTTAACCACCTCTCAAGTCACCGAGGTAACCACATGAAAATTCTACGTTTTTACGTTAGGAAAACAAACACGACACCCTACATCTTATTGTGGAGTCGGAACCATATCTAGGGCATTGACAATTTTCTCTCCTTTCTTAGGCCGAAATAAATTACAAATTAAACTTGTAAACTGCTTCAGAATAAAGTCGAACCAGTGACATTTGGTACTGAGTAAATAATTATAAACGCCTCACTCACTCGCCTACCATGCTTCCAATATATAATAAATTTTCAGATAACCTCAATGTTAAAAGTTCGCAGGGGTTATATCGGGAAATGTGGCTGGCCACAAAATAGGACAGCTATTTTCTAAAAAAAACACTATCTAAACTCATTGTTATTCATTGGGTAACATATATACATCACTCAATGTCGATATCGCACAGATGTCAAATCGACAATGAAACAAACAATTATTTAAATGCCAAATTTTAGTAGGATCGAATAAGTACCTATCTAACTATCCAGGGTGATAATTTGAAAGCTTGCACTCGTTGTATCTCTGGAAGTAATGAAGATATCAAAAGTCGGAACTGTTTCGGTGATATGAAATCGAACAATGTAATAAGTAATGACATGACTAATAGACTGTATTATTGTCTAGAAAATGACCAAAATCATTTTAAAGTTATTATAAAGTTATATTAAATAAATAATTTTTGAAATTTAAATCAGTCATTCATGAATTAATCGAACACTACTAAACCATAATAAACTTTCTTAAGTACCCAATGAGATATCACAAGCAGGGGGTTTCTATTTAGGATTTTTAAGTTGATATGGCAGGGGCAGAGGGGGTAGGTGGGGATGCATTACTTAATATAGTATTTGAGTTCTCCCTTCATATTACCGAAACGAATCCAAGCGATTCTTGATATCTTCATTACTTCCGGAGATATAGGCAGTGCAAGTTTTCAAATTGTCACCCTGTATAAGTATATATACAATACTCCCAAAATTTAGCATTTAAATAATTGATTGTTTCATGCGACGTGTGGCTCGGGACACCATGATGTTAAAAATATACTCTTTGAAACTCCCTTATAGGCACATTGTCTACAAAGGACTCTACTTCTTGTCGCAGAATTGAAGTTTTGATATTTACGAAAGAAGTGAGGACGTGTTATTTGGTTTTCAATTAAACCACAACATACACCAAATCAAACCGTCCTTGATGATTAACTGTAGAGGTTACGTGGGAATTTTTTTAAGCCCAATGATGGTTATTATGCAGTTTAAAAATTTCGGTATTGCTTATGTGGGCCCCGTATATTTCACTCAAAACCGGGCACTTCATTGGACTGCCCCAAAATCCTGGCAAAAATCGAGACGCTTTTGATAATCATTTAGATATAGGTAATGATTAATCCTAATTCTGTAAAGTTTGAATCAAAAAAATATGTTAAGTTGCATTTTTAACATAATTTCGCAATTTTCGCATACATATTTTTTTAAAAAATACCATATATTTTATAACACTTCATAATCGATGAAAAGGGAAAGGAAACTAGACCGGAGTCCAGGACCAGTAGCTACTGTCTCATATTGTTGACAGAAGGGCATACGTAGATAAATAAAAGCAAAAGTATAAAGTGAATAATGAAATACACACCGCTTGATACAATATATTATTCAGTCTGTCATCGCATTGCAGACATGATCACAACTAATATTTGTTCTGTTTTCGTGGCGGTTAAATTGAGAAATTGAAAATTTAAGAAATTTGAGTTTTATGTTAATCAAATACGAGTATAAGACTGCATTGTTTACAAAACTATTTAGCCAATAAGGTGCATAAGTTAGTATTTTCCATGGTAAAGTAAGTGTTAAAATCTAACTCAGATGAAAAATTCGGTATGTGTATGTTTTTAAATAACTTATAAATAATTTATTCTATCAGAGCTCTTATAATTCTACTTCCTAAATTAAGCAGTTTTTAATATTATTTGATATCTTCCAAGCACATTATAAAGTATCAAGCGTGTGCCCCATCATATTGCTATACACTTTCAGGCAGATGGTTGCACCTTTTTTTTAATTATGAAATAACTAATTAAAGTTGTTTAACTGTTTTACTGGTATTTGCACATTTTATTTGCCAAACTTGGTCTTTACCTAAGGTAGATGTAGATGCAAAACATAGTTTTTGAAACCTTTAGCTGCAATAGATTCTTAATAATATGATTTTTAGCAAAAATTCAGTCTTCTAATCGTAAATGTCTATTACAGTGTTATTTTTAACACAATGTAAGTGGTGTGTTAACTAAATTATTTGAAAAAATGTTTTGCACCTAATTTAAGTGTCAATTTACAAATTGTGGTGTTAAAAATGTACACTAATATAAGTGAAACAAGAGTTAGGGTCTCTTGGGTCGGCCTTTAATCAACATTACATGTTAATTTTTTTCTATATTTTCTTCACCTCTACTTTTCTACATTCTACATTTCCACATTTTCTACATTTGCATTAATTTCTCATAATTCTCATAAATTCGATTACATGTTAAAATGTAATATTCAAATTACCTTTCCTATTACAGTAATATTCCAAAAACAAACATAACACTGAGCACAGGGTTAGTCAAATTCGAGCCTCATCATTAGGATCTCGTAAACTGTAAGAGATACATAGGGCAAAGGCAAATATGACGAAAAAAAAATCCGAGTTATTTTGTTTCGTTTTCGAGATTTCTGAAAAAAAAACTGAAAATTTGAGTTTTTGTTTTTATTTGATAATTTGGTTGTGATGAGACTAATGGAAAAAGTAAAGACACTTCGCTGCACATTTTTCTCCTCTATCCGCAGGTGATCACCAATTTTCTGTACGACGTTTCGTTGCTTCAGAATCATCACCAATTTATTTTTTTTAAATACCCACCTGGATATATATTTTTTTTTATTTAACAACTTTTCACATCCAAAATACAATGGCATATGGATTTTTGGTTTTCTCACATTTTGTTTCAAAATCCATTTTTTTTAAGTAAATTCAAAATACGGACCTGAATTTTATTTATTTTAATAAAATGTATATGTAATTGAATAAGAACAAGTTTACGACCTTTTGTAAATCTTTAGTGATTGCCTAAATTACAAGCTTGCCCTACTGCTAAATTGCTAGTACAAAATAAAGACTAAAATTTGATTTTTTTATGAAACCTGCAATAATATTTTGCACATATTTTTTACAGCACATCGATTATTTAGTGCACGTTCATCAAGAATAAATGCGCACGGTACATTTGAATATCTTATATTAGATCTGATATTAGAGGCAAATCATTATTATTACTGCCACTCAGAAAGTCAGTATTTTATTTATTTTTTTCATTGTTTTCCATGTTTTTAAGATGATTTTTTGCAATAAACTATAAAATAGGTTACGTAAGTTATGTCTTTATAAGTATTCTAATTTTTTTATTTTTTCGAAATGAAAACCAGTCACAAGTTAATTAAATGACAACTTAATGAAAATCTAACGTTTTTTGACATATTTTCATAAATAAAATTACAATGTTTAAAACATTTATTGATGACATAACCCTCGGAAATTTCGACATAATTTTCATCTACAGAAGAGTGCATATTTACCTCAATGAAGTGTCCCCTTTGACAACAAAAAATCGAAGGGTCCGAGCATTTTTCGAAAAAATTAACTTAAATGCAAAAAACGCCTGTTTCGTTTTGTAAATTTAAAAAGTAAATACCGTTATAAAGAGAATTTAAAGTTCTTTAAAACGATGTGCTATTTTCCCTTTGCTATTTAAAATTTTAGGGGTGGATTCCACCACCGCTTAAGGGTTGAGGTGGAGCGTGCGAAAATAACTAACAAAAGTGTTCTCCTTGAAAATTAAATAGAGGGGTCTGAGCGTTTTTCAGTCAAATGGGCTTAAATGCAAAAAGCAGGCCTGTTTTGTTTTCGGTGGCCCACGTTTTGAAAGTAGCAATTCTATGTAAAGTCTGTTCACTTAAACTTTACAGTGGTGGGTTGGACTTAGTAAGCCCGATTTACAATGGGTAAAGTAGCGAGTGTATTGTAAATTGCTTATTTCCAGGCGTAATAAATATGTCATTGTGGGTAACTTATTTATTACCAGGCGTAAAAAAATATTTCAAGGCATTAGAATTAAGATAAATGCCTTTTAGGTTTATTGAATCAGTGGAAAAATATTTCAACAGAGTGTACATACGTAAATTTATTTACAATAACAAAAAATGCCTTTTATTGGTTAGCAGTGGAAAGAAACAAAATAACAAAAATAAAATTGACATATTTTCTTTAAAGTTTTAAATAAGAAACTAAAATGACTGGTTACGCCGGAATAAGAACATCCTAATTTAATAAAAAATTTCGATTTAGCTATAAGAAAGTCAAACGTCTTAAAAATTTCCGTTACTTTTTATTTTGTGTACCCATAAGAAATAATGTCAGAAAATAAAACAATTTTAAATTCTACCTGCTTTAGAGCACATAAAAAAACTGTACACCTGGGCTCGCCGAGCGATCCTTTGTCAATCGCAGGTCTTGTGTGGTTATCTTAGGCGCGCGGTGCATTATAAATGCACAAAATGTATTTATATAATACCGCGCTCCTGTGAAAGAATTTTTTATGTGCTAAGTTAAGATGAAATAAATTTATATCAACAAAAATCCTCATTTCGTTGAGATCTATCGACTGTTAAAATTTTCGCTATTAAAACTGAGTCACCTCGTATAATAAAAAAATAATTTAAAAAATAGTATATCATTAAAACATCAAATAGGTACCTTGCCGATTATTATTATAAAATCAGTCAATAGGCAATATCAATAAAGGTAAATAATTTAATATAAACATTACACAACACATAAGTTAAATAATAATTGTAAAAGTAAAATTATAGGTATAACATACAAACGTCCGATGCCTATGAAATAAAATAAACAATGAAAATTGAATTAACCGGTATCGTAACTTTGCACCTATGTATATCTGCCTGCCGTCTGCACCGATCATCTGCGCGCATTTTGTTCCCTATCCTGGCTAACGCTGCAAAGCTTATGTGAACAAACTATGGTATATACATAATTTATTTTATTTCAGAATATCTATCAGCAAGGCATTTTGCCAATGAAGCCAGGGCGTCGAAATATTTGTCTCATTTTCAAGAAAAATCAGCAGCACCTCTACAATGTAAGTTCACCTGCAACGCTACAAACACTAACACTGGAAACACTGGTGGATTACAAATTGTTTTTAATGAAACTACCAGCTTGGTAGGAGTTGTCAACGTAACTGCAAAGGCAGCCTTTGTGTTAGATATAAAAGCCAATTTAGTTGCAGTTTTTAATGGAAGTTCTGGTGCAGTAATAGTAGTAAACTTTCAGACTGGTTCCGGAGTTTATATTGCAGCAGGTCAATCGTCATCTCTTTGGTTAAGCGCTCATGAAAGCTTCGAGGTTTATTTCAATACTTTAACATCTCTTCAAGTAATTATTGATTTGAAAGTGGGTATATCGTTTGATAAATCTTCCGTTTCCTCTGCTATTTTGGAAGCACTAGGAAATCTATTAATTCATCTAGTATCACAGCTTAAATTAGAAATTCAAGGAAACATCAATGCCTTAACCATTCTCTTGAAAATATCTTCTTCACTTTCTGTTCTATTAAATGGTACTCTGCAAGGGATACTTAAACTTCTTGGTAAAGGTCTAATCTCTATTCATGGAGACCTTGTATGGCTTGTTAGTGTTTTTGAAGGATTAGCATTATTCCTGGCTCATGTAAATGGTGGATTGGCAGCTTTAATTAAGGCTGGAGTTGAGATTGACTTGCCACTTCTTCTTAGAGCAACGAATGGTATTGAATTCTTAGTTAATCTTTTACTAGCTATTGTAGCTCGTATTGATTTATCCATTCTCAGCGGACTGCTCAATTCAGTAGAAAAACTCTTGTCAGTAATTGTGAAATTAGGTGGTAATGTTTCTGTAGGAGTAACTGGATTAATTAAAGTAGTAGCTGAAATTGTTGCTTTAATTCATGATCATTTGGAACTTGATGTCTTAATACATTCTTTGCTTGAATTTCTAGTATCTAAAAGTACTAATGTTGATATATCCATTTATATAGAAGGTTTGCTAAAAGTTATCGAAATTCAGGCTAAAAATTATTCTTCATCAAGCCTATCAGCATTTATATCATTTGTACAAAACTTACATAACGGAAAATTGGTTATTGCTGGAATAGACATATCAGAAATAATCAACCTTCTAATTAAAGGAGCAGTTAATGGAATAATTGAATTAGTTGTGGTTATTTTACTAAGACTATCAGTTGTGGTAGAAGCCGTAGTAGCAATCCCCAGCCTACTTTTACACTTATTACAACTTGTTAACTCTACTGCTGGAATACATTTACTTCAACAAGCGATTCCTGATATATCTATTGATATTAATATTTCCATTCATGGCAATATTGTTCAACAGATATTTAAAGGAGTAAATATTAAAACAATAATTTCACTAATAGCTAAAGGTTTTAACATTGAGGCTGTACTGAAGGCTTTGCCAGTACTTGGTCAAATTTACAGTGCAGTATATAGTGCAGTACATGCTGCAAGCGGCGGTTCTCTTAGTCTGGCAAAAATCTTTAAGGAAAATGGCGCCGCCTCCATAATAATTAAAATACAAGCTTGGATTCGATCAGCACTACATATTTCTGGAGGTATTACTTTGCCAACTTTACGACCAGGTGGTGGCATTTCTGGTTCAGCTGGCAGCGTATCTACCCAATCATCCAGTGGATCCTGGCAGTGGTCTATAGGTGTTCATGGAAAGTAAGGTAAATAAGAAATTCATTTGTAATTTACTCTTTGCATTCATGGTGAACCATACTTCAGTAACCTATTACAGCTACTGCATTACTTGAACAGATCTGAGAACATTTCAGTAGATTCTGAAGTTTTTGGAAACAAATCGTTTTTCTTAAATAATTAATCAAAAATTACTGATATCTAAAGAAATAAAAAAAAATGTATTTTTTCATTTTTATTTAAATGTCTAGACTGGGACGCTAGACTGGTAACACATAGAGAGTATTCATTTATCTAACTTAAAACAATTCTTACTAAATCGACGTCGAAATCCACAGAGGAAATTTGACGTAAAATTCAAAACAAGTCGTTATTTTCAATATTAACAAAGTTATAGATATTGCTAGGGTAATTTACATAAAAACAAATGTTATTGTTATTATTGCTCAAATAAATAAATTCTGCTTCAATTTATGTCATTCCTCATTTTAGACAAAATATTCATAACCACACTAGTGCGGTAATAAAGATCTTAACCAAACTCAAATTAATTTATTTAATAGCCTATAACAACACCGACGTAATAAAATAAACAATTGCAAATGATATTATTTGATTTGAATGGAACTAGGATTAAAATTATTTTGAAACAGTGTAATATTTCAAAGAAGCTTGTCATTATCAAAACTACAGTTTAAGTATTATGAAGCACTGGAATTGTAACTGGTTCACAGAAAATTGGTCTTGGTCTTAGTTAATGCAGATCCAAATTAAACTTGTTAAAATTGATAAACCATGGACGCGATAATAAATGGCAGAAAAAAACTATTACTGTTTCAATTAAATCTAAAAGTAAAATGTCACAAACCGGGATAATCATGCACAGAAATAAAATGCAATTTAATATCTGCAAGCAAAAAATTTAAATAAAAGAAAATAGTATAAAAATATCACAGATCTACTTCGTTAAAAATTCACAGAATGAAATTAATAATTATTTAGACAAAACAAAGAAAACAATTCTTTATACGCAATAATTTGATTAAGCTCTAAAAGTTGTAACAAAAGTTACTGCTAGGAGTGCGTTGCCTCTGACTTTTGTTTGAACAAATCTAACAACAAAATTTGTCACACAGCATCTACCGTCATCCCATAACTGACCTAATATTAAATGGGTTAACAAACTTGGTCATGTAAAAAAAATATTAATAGAAGTTAGGAAATATCAATTTTCAGTTTTTACAGGTTACATCAGAAATCCTCAACATCTTTTCAAGTTTATTTATAGAATCAAAAATTCTGTTTATATTTTGTCCGATTTAATTCCATCTCTAATTCCAGTTATCAAGTATTATATCGAAATTTGAAACATATTTATTCATTAATAATATTTATGTATTACTAATATAAAATACCTATATGTTCCAAGTGTAATTTGGATTTTCAATTTTTAGGATCTGTTAACAGCCACCATCACAAACTTGGAGAAAAACATCACAAAGAACATTATTAAAGATAATACAATTATAAATTATATGTAAATAGTAAAAATAAATGGTATGCATTTTTTAAGTATTTGGTTTTTTTAATATGAATTATCCTGTCCCTAAAAAATCGAAATTCTAAAGAAAGTGGTATATAATATATATCCCGTGAATTGGAAAAACCTAGTAAGTCACAGTTTTAATGAAAATTATAGTGCATAGTTATCCTGTTATAATTTTCAAAATATACAGGATGTCCCATAATTAAGTCCTTTTCTTAAGAGGGGTTATAAAACTATAAAAAAGTTGAGTTTTGTATATAAACATTTGCCTTTAATTAGTTCATAAGGGAGCTACAACCACTTAAAGGGGGTAAGTACAACATAGTTAATGCCCCTAAATTCGAAACGTCTTAAGTTGCAAAACCTAAATTTGGACTATTTATTAATTTAGTAATGTTACATATTTTGTAAAATTTTTATCAAAATATCATGATTTAGGGAAGTTACAGAGGGTGTGGGGGCGAATTTTCGCCATATTTTTTTTGTCTAATTTTTTTATTTATTTATTTTTTTAAATATTCTAATGTTCCTGGAGACGGCCATATGTCAAATTGTGCTAAATGTGAATTAAAAAAGCGAGATAATTTGGTAGGGTGTGAAGCAAATTGTAAAAAATAGTTCCATACATCCTGTATCAACTTAAACGACAACGATTTTAATAATAATAATAATGATTGATAAATGTCATAATCTGTTTTATTTATGTGATATTTGTAAAGTAAAATGCGAAGTTGTAGATAAAACTACTAATGATAAGATCATGTCTGGCATCGAAAACATAAATTCCAATTTGTCCAAATTATTGTCTGATGAAGTCTGTAATAAATTATTCGATGATTTGCGTAATGAACTGATGAATAAACTCGAAACTTCTTTTGAATCTTTGAAGAATAATGTAAGTGCCCTTATTTCAACCAAACAGGATCAAATGAATAAAAATATTACTGTTGTTAACAATAAATCTGCAACCACTTATGCAAGCGTTACAAAACCAAAATATTGATCAACCTGTAACTACAACCAAAGCTGATTGATGTATTACGTAAAATAGATCCAGTCAACTCTAATAGTATATCTAATGTAAAAAAAAATACGTAATAGAGCACTCTTTATCAGCTGTGATACTGAGACTGTCTACAAAATTCAAGGAGGCTGCTAAACACCAACTAGGAGAAAAGTACGACGTTAATCAACTATCATTCTTAAACCCAAGAGTCAAGGTTACAAATCTATCAAAGAATATGGTGGACTCAGTGTTAATTAAATGCATAAAAACACAAAATAAGCAATGTTTCCTCGAAAACACTGTGTGTGAACTAATATATAAAAAATTTCATCTTAAAAAATAAAAATCTATATCAAGCTGTCCTGCAAGTGGATATAGGTACATATCATAGAGTGTTGAGAACCGGTAAATTAAAAATAGGCTTAGATTTTAATTGTCCTGTGTACTGTGTCATTGAAATGAGGCTTTGCTATAATTGCTGTGTTTTCCACCATAATTCCAAATACTGCTCCGGAGAAACACATATTTGTCCAAGGACTTGTCCAAGGTGCTCAGGATCTCATCCCTTATCTGACTGTCATTCACATGAACTTAAGTGTATACAAGTCTGAATTTAAAATTCGTCCAAAATACAGATATAAAAACTGACCATGCTGTCTGGGACCCTAACAGCTATGTATAAAATAAAACTTTTTTCAAATTTAAATCTACCATTCCCAATACAGAATAGCAATCAATGCACAAAAGGTCAGATGCAGAAAACACATGTACAAATAAAAATATATGTAATCGTACCATGCTCTGTTACTATAAAAATGTACGTGGAGTTCGCACAAAAACATCAACTCTTTTTAATACTATTTCAACCATTGAAGACTGCCAGATTTATGCGTTTACTGAGACATCGTGTTCGAATAATATAAGAAATTCAGAATTATTTAATCTTAACAGTTACAATGTTTTTAGAACTGATCGGAATATTAACGCTACTAATAATAATAAGGGGGGCGGTGTCCTTTCAGCTATAAATAATAATCTCAATGTGCTTCAAATAAATATTCACTCAGTATGCGACAAATTTAAGGATATACAAGCCATATATGTCCTGACAGTTAAGATTAAACTTAACTTTTGCTGATTATTTATTATAATAAATAGGTATATAAATATATACCTCCATCACGCAGTAACAATGAATATGAAATCCTGTATACGATTGTTTAGTGTCACTGTATTCTTTATATAATCAGGATTTATTAAGTCTGGGACTTTAATATACCGGAATATTTAAATTGTGTCAATAATAAGATTACCACTACTAATTTTTCGCAGGATCCTTGACCTTATATTTTCCAACTGTAATTGCGAAGTAGAGCTACAGAAATTGTATTATTAGAGGACATATCACCCAACATTGCCAATTGGTACAGAAATCTCTAATCTGACCACAATAAGTTCTTACTCAAAACTGATGCTGGGTTTAACTTTAAAAAAAGCAAGCTTCGTAACACTGTAAGAGGAACTGGCTAGTTTTGACTGGACTTTTTTTAATACCGATACCGATATAGAACCTAATGCCATTGTTCAAACCTTCTACAACAAACTCTATAATATATTCGACAATAAAATACCTAATAAAACAGTCACATCTAAGTTATATCCATCATGGCTTAATGTTCAAGTTATACATAAAATAAAACTAAAATACAAACCATTAGACAAATACAAAAAAAAAAAATTAACGTCAAGCATTTGAAGAACTTTAAATTTAGATCTCAAATAAAAACCAAGCTAAATAATTCTCATGCGACATATATCCAATTAATTGAAAATGGCATAAAACGCAATCCCAATAAATTCTGGCCTTACATCCAAGCAAAAAACAGCATTTCTACTATTATGACAATAATAACGTACAATGACGTTGTTATTAAAGGACCTCAATCATTGGTTGACAATTTTTCTAAATCTTTTACGGCACCTAATAACAATAATAATAATAATAATACTCAGTATCCCATTGAACATAATACATTACCTTTACATATTTTCTCAATTACGGAAGTAGATGTAAGAGATGCAATTAACAAAATAAAGGCCAACATGTCCATGGGACCGGATATGATGCCAGCATTTCTGGTTAAGGATTGTATATCAGTATTTGTAAATCCCCTGACTACAATATATAACTTAATTTTAAAAACTTCAAATTCAATACTTATTTCACTCTACGGTCTATCAGTACGAAAAGCGGCGTACGGTAAATAGTTAAATAGGATATATTGTTTTGCCAATGTAATTAAAGTATAACGAAACATATATTCGACACCGCGCCCTCGGAGCAATGGCACTCTGATTTGCGCAACTTGCACCCTTGGGTAGGCACGGTTCTGCTACCTATTTTTGAATGCTATATTTTCATTTGCCATCACTATTAAAATTATGACATTTAACGCACATTACATATTATTCTAATTAATTCACGTAGCAAAATTACTAATTTTTTCCACTTTTCCATAATGTTACAGTGTATCATTGATTTTCCCTTTGCATCATTATGTCTTCATCCGAAGATGGACAGACAGTGTACACACGATCAACTATCACAAGAAAAGCTGGTGATGCTCGATAACGTGTATCAAAAATCAAAATACGCTCTGAAAAAAGCTTCAATTTGCAGTGTACAATTTCAATTAGAAGAACCACCGAAGAAAAAAATGAAGTTCTGCATTAATAAGCAGATGCCGCTGTTATTCAATTCAAATTGCAAATAAAATTTCTAACTTGCTTCAGGATGGATTTGAACCATCGATATTCGGTACCAAGTAAGTAGCTATAAGCGCTTTATCCACTCGGATACCATGCCCCTTAAGTTATTCAATATATTCTTAATATCAATTTATGAGCTATCCGGCCAATTCGAAGATTGTTTTGGCCAGATAAAGCACAATATTTAATTAATAAGATGTCTCCAGATTATAGTAGATGGAATAAATATTGCAGCGCATATAACAAACTATTGTTCAACTCAAATAATGTAAAGTTAATAATTATTGCAAAAAAATATTTTAAATTTATTGATATTAAATCTATTTTTATAAAATTCACGAATATGAATTTACTTTTATAAATAAATTAACTAATTATTGATTCACGTATACAAAACGGTTTATACTCTCATAACTGACCACCATACGAAACTAGCCTATTAGTTTGTTTAAAAATATTTCCAACTGTATTTTTTTAGTTTCTTAGTATTTTCTTTGTAGCTCTTTCAAAAGGGGCATGGAAATGGAAATGGAAATGGAAACGTATTTATGTTAATAATAGAAACAATATTATTCATAATTGAAAATTAACAAAATAAACATAATACATCAGTTCATTTATTGATACATAATATTTGAAAACATTTATTTCATGCAATTCCTAAAATCTACTTTATATACAAGATTAGTATAAATATTCAGGAGATTTAAAATTAATGATTATTTAAAAGGTTAATCATCACATATAAAAATAAATACATTAGAGTTTATTTAAATATCAAATAATAATACTCGTAGTGTATTATTCAACGAGCACGTAATAATGATGGCTATTATTCTCGAAGGTGAAAGGTGAAATCGCCCTAATGAATAATAGTTATTACATGCAAATAGAATACTATACTTTATCTACGACTATTAAATAATAATAATTTTTGGTAAAATATCGCGATAAAAATTATGAAAAACTTTGACTAAATTTCAAATCAAATAGCAATTCACACTTTGACAGATATGTCATTATATATTCAATAACATTTAATAAAAAATTTGAGAACCAGTGAATAATGAAATCATTTTCACCGCAGTGAATAATGGACACCATTATCGATAATGAATATATTATTTAATGGTCGTGGATAAATATTTTTTTTATTCAATTATTACAGTTATAATAATAATCAACATAACTATAATTATTGTTCTGTAACTTTTTTGATATTATACAGATTCAGTTTGTTTTACGTAAATGCATAATTCATAATATCCTTTTAGGCAGTCAAACAAAATGATGTTGTCCCAAATTGTAAAACCTTTAAATCTGGTAGCCTCAATGAGGATTTCATTGTGTTTCCACCAACTGGTTGTGTGGGATACGCATAGTTGAACTATTAATCAGTACACTTTAAAATTGAAAAAAAAAATCATGCGTCTTCTACCAACTTGGGGTGTAACATGTAGCATTAAAGATGGAAAAATCGCTCTTTTTTAGTGATAAATGATTAAAATTATATAACTGTTTGGAACAAGCCAGTGAATGTTGTTAGTTGAAACATTAGCTGAGACTAAATCTACAAGATTCATACAGAGTTAAATTAAACAAAAAATCGCCAGAAATCCGCAAAAACTAAAAAAACAGCAACTTTGCATTCCCAGTTGTAATATAAAAACAAAAATTTAATAACTGCATGCTACTTCGTAAGATGTCTGTAGATAACGCATGATATTTTTCAATTTGAAAATCCTGTAATAAATAACATTAATTGTGATGTCATATAATTAATAATAATTATGCAATCTACGTGAAAGAGTCATGACACACTGGTTGTCTTAACACTAGACCGTGACCCTTATGCTCATGAATATAAAAGTGACATTTCTGACAGAAATAGTAAAGAATTTGTTTTTTCTTCTTTGAAAGAAATATTTAATATATTTTACTTACCTTATACAAGTATAGCGCATTACAGTAACTCTATTTTAATTATTATTAACAAAATTGTGTACCCTATTGTACATATTCTAACATATTTTGTGCATGGTAAAAGTTCTTAAATATTTCTTTCAAAGAAGAAAAAAATGTTGCCTTTAGGTTCGTGAGCATAAAGGTCAAGTTCCAGTGTTACATATGACAACCAATGTATCATGACTCTTTTACATAGGTTGCATAATTATGTGAGATCACACTAATATGGTCCGTTAATGTCGATTTTAAATTTTATAATAGGCCGGAGCACAGGGTAAATTTACGTGATGTTTCACGCTGAAAATCCGAGAACAATCATTAGAACATTTTTCGTAAATAATTGTATGCCTGACAAAATTGTTCATATTCATTATTGCCATATTTGCATTAGTTTCCGAAATATTCAAATGGAAATCTCAGAATAAGAGTTGTTATTTGTTTATATGTATACTCTTCATTAATTCCACACTACGAGATGACGGACACAAAATGAGATTCCATTAGGAAGCACTAGACCTAAACGTTTTTACTGGTCCCGTCCTTTACAAAATTCGTGGAACCTATATTAATTTGATTATCCTATTTTTTACATAGATGTATTGCACTTTGGTCAAAAGCCCTCAAAGCACTAAACATTTCAGTTACCTGTTTGCACTGAACTGATTCTGCGGTTGGCTCCTTGTGAAACATCATTAAATATTTTAAATATATGAAAGAAATTTGCTTTTTAATGTTTCAAAAATATTTTATTAGAAACTCTGAGTTTCTAATAAAATATTTTTGAAACATTAAAAAGCAAATTTCTTTCATATATTTAAAATACCTGTTTGCTTTCAACTTTCGAATTAAATTTTAATCTTACTAAATACTATTTATCCAAATATAATTTTTACACACTTGTTACAAAATTTATATGATACCTTATTATTTTTTTGTTATTCACAGCTCATTATTAATTATTATTTACTTTACTTTTTTAATTACATAAATATCCCAACTAGCATACTATCCTTATAATCATTTGGCTAAGAAGGAATTATGGTATATAAAAGTTGTATAGAAGCTGTGGATTTGCAAATTTGTTGTATATGGATCTCCCATAATTCAATTTTGTTTTTGTGATCAAAATAACTCCGCTTTTATGTTGTAAGAATATTGTTAATATTAAATTAAAAAGCCATTTTATAAAAGCTTTTTAAATTACTATAAGAACACATCCACAACTTCTGCTATAGAGTAAAATTGCTTTATAAGCATTTTTGCTCCATAGCTTACTTGTAATATATTTTAGATGTAGCTATAGGACTTTTTTAGAGTAAGTATGTAGTATTTTATAAGACTCACCCTTATCTACGTTAATACGGTAAAAATGTTGCCGAAGCAATAATTATGAGATAATTCTCACACCAAAGGTAATGTGAATAGGCAAAGATTGTTCTGCAGAACATTTAAAAAAGAAATATGTCTCTTTTGTTACAAAGGCTGGACTTTAATAAAACGCTTTTATTTACATTCCGCTGTAGTAAGTTTTTCACCCACTTTTGTACGAATCGCCATTTTATTATGACATTTAGTGCAATAATGTAATGTCGTGTAACCTACAAAAGAATGTGGAAATATCAAAGTGGAAAAAGTTTAAAAAATCAGATACATTTCACAAAAAAAGTGACGATTTGCCAACGCAGCTGACCGATATAAAAATATAAATTTACCTGCTTGACTTGGTATATGATTAAAATGGCAGCGTCCGCATCCGGACACCCTCAAATAATGGAATATCTTGCATTCCTGGATTTTTTAAATAGGGACGCGTCATTTATTAAAAGGTACGTTTTTAATATGTGCTAATTCCTATTTAGAAATTCCGGGAAAGTTAAATATTCCATTATTTGAGGATTTTCGGGTGACCGTAAACAAAGGTTTTTCTGCATTAACAATAATGTCGTTGAGCCACAATAAACACAATTTCAGAGTAAAAAATTTGTCTTAGAAACAAATTTTTTTTCAGTGTGGAATGAAAAGTTATACCGGAAAAATTACAATCAACTTGCTTCCTTATAATGGTTCGCTTAGTGTTCCATGGAGATCTAAAACGATTCGTTTACTGCATAATTATTCTATAGACAGTAAATTTGTGATGCTAATGTTTATTGAAAGGCAAATTGGAATTATGTACAGGAGGTCATTTTAGAGTGTAATATTTTAGACGCCATATTAAGGACATTAAATATTTTATTTCAAAATACACTTAGAATTAAAAAAGATGTTTTTTATTAGAAGTGTTACTATAATTCATCATCAGGGAGATTATTCTACTAAACGACTTTTTAAGGTTAAAATTATTTTCGTCTTTTTCAATATATTTTTATTAACAAACATAAAATCATCAACTTGCGAAGGTGCATAAAAATTTTATTCAATATTTAATATCGATGGTAAAGAATACCAACCTCTTATGTCACCATTTACAGCGAAACAGCAACCTCATATGTCAATTTCAACAGATTTGAAAATTAAGGATCTAATTAACGATCTGCAAAAGAGACTTCCTTCATTTGGCAAAACTACAATATGTCAATAATGAATTAATACAGATTTAGATCACAAAAATTTCAAGTCAAGTGAAAAATAACAACCTTCTATGTTAGAGATAGGAGGTTTTTGCAACCATTACGTATTGTTTCCACAACGACAACCTTCTATGTCAGACATGATAACCATAATAATATTGTAGGTATTGTTAATTGGCGCTTTGTCTTGTTTTCGATTATAGTTAATAATAATTACGAATATTTGACAACCAGTTTAATATTTAGTGTTCCATGTGCTGAATTTGTGATAATGGACGGAACCAAGCGAATAATTACAACAAAGATAATCTCACTTCACTGAATGTTCTTTATCTAGCTATTTTGTAATTCAGCGATACTACTTTAATGGATTGGATGATTTAAATACATGTACACGTAATTCTGTCTCTGGACAATTTCAACCATCGGCAGAAGCTACAGCAGATAGTCGGGACAGGAGCCACAAATCCGATAATAGGGTGTGAACTTGAAGATATAGTTTTGAAAAATACATACATTATCTGGAATGACCCTGTCGATCGAAATGTGGTGGGCGCCATTAGTCCGCGATTGCAAAAATGCGAAACAATTTTTGTCCGAAATTTTTTTTAAATTTTTTGGTGAATTTCAAACCAATGGAAAGAGTATTCTTTCTAGATTCGTATGCTGCCAAACTATTCTCGAAATTGTTGTTAACAAATGCTACAGAAATTGTTTAAACAAAGCGTACCTAAACTTGAAAACAATTTTGCTATTCCTCTCTGCTATTACAAGATTGATTTGTTCCGAAAATAGAAATGTTCTCAACTTTTAAAAGTGTTTTTATGGTTGCTTGAAGTGTTATACTTGCTTTATACACAACCTTTTTGGGAGTGCTCTATTATATTAGCTGTATAAAGGTAGATAGATAGATATTTACAAAACTAATTTATTATTTTTAGAGCTACACTAATACATATGTAAGTGAATTTATAGAGCACTTTTGCTTTATAAAGTGGTGTCCCCTTTGCACTTACAGAACTCTTATAATGGCTGTAAGAACATTCCGAAGAGAAACTTATACAGCTTTAATACTTATAATATTTGCTATAAGATTATTTTAAAAACTTTTATAAAGATATAAAATGCTAGTTGGGATATAATCTTCATATTCAAGTCTTTTCAAATTCAACTTATCAGTAATATATTTAATAATATCTCTACTCTATTTATTTGTAATATATAGTATTCTGTCTCATTATATCATCTTGACGATTTGTAAGGGATGAAATAAAATTTTGTAACATTCTTTGTGTAGTATTTGTTTTACATTCCATATTAAAATTTTCCTTGTGAAGTCAAAATTAGAATATATAAATGAAACAATATTTACCTTAAGAAAATAATGAAAATATTTACTTAAGATTTATTTGATTACAATAAATTGAAAAACATGTTTGTGAAAAATAAGTATTTGAAATTGTCATGGGTTTTCATCAACGTGGTTTTCGAACATCGTAATTTTTCCGAAAACTAACATGGGCATAATTAGTAAAAGAGAGAGAAAAATCATGTATGGCTACCATACAAATACATGCAATAAACAAGAAGACGCGACATTTACAGATATGATGTTTTAATTAAAAGGGCAGTATTGTACAGGGTGAGCAAATTTCGATGTTTGTATAGGGTAACTCGGTAACTGTACAAGATACAAAAAATGGAAGACACATTCTCGATCTCTTTTTTTTGAGACAAATTCACTAGCGAAAACAAAAATTTGCTATCGTCTTTTGTCTTCGAGTTATAAATAAAAGTTCGATTTTTCGACTTTTAGACACGTCAATATCTTGGTTGTTTCTAAAGTTATGAAAAAATAACTTTTACATTCTTGAGGCAGTTTTTTCTGTATAATACAGTGGCGTCGAGAAAATTAAAAAAAAAGGTGCAATTTTGAGTTATGGCATAAAGTTGTATTTTTTTAAATAAGAATCATAGTTGGCTATGATTTAGTTAAAACGAATTTTTTTTTCTCTTTCAAACGACATATGTGGGGTCGCTTTTGATGTGTAAGTATTTAATAGCGAAAATAATCTTTTAGTAGATTACTTTTTGCGTTATTTTTATATTTATTCCAAGTAGGCGTGAGCCATATATGACAGTGTTTATCCATTTGTCAGTAAATTGCATATTATTAATTTTGTTTCCGTCATAATTACAACCCATTTAATCGTAAAAGTGAAGATGTCTTCCGAAAATTACGAGAAATATGATATACTAGACTGCTTTATTCAAAGTAATAACAATTGTGATACTGCATCTGAAATATATTTCAATCTCTATCCAGAAAGAAGACAACTTAATAAAGCTATTTTAAGAGGTTAAAAGAAAATCTAATTAATTGTGGTTCCCTCAACAAGCAAGTCCAACAAATTACAACACTGAAGATGGTGAAGAAACTTCCATAACTGTAATTGGAATGGCGGTTGCAAATCCTTCAATTTCAAGTCGTCAAATTGAAGCTGATTCTGGGATTTCAAGACGTCGAGCTTTGGGTATTTTTAACACATACAAATTCAAGCCTTATACAATAAGGAAACAACATCACCTGCAACCAACTGATCTTCAGCGACGATTTAAGTTTTGCATATGATATCGTCAACAAATTCAACAAGATCCATTCTCCTCTAGAAATGTAGTTTGGACAGATAAAGCAGTGCAGGAATTTTCAACAGGCATAACGAGCACTAAAGATCTGATATGAACTCTCACCGTACCGTTGACGTGCGACCTCAGGGATGCTTTGGCATTAGTGTTTGGTGTGCTCTACGTGGTAATCGTGTTTTAACATATCACATAGGTATATCAAGAAAATCTTAATGGCCAATGGTACTATGGAATCTTAAACCAGAAAATTATTGAGGAATTTATGAGGCAAAAAATCAGTTCTTCCAACAAGATGGTGCACCACCTTATAATATCGTTTCAGAATTATTAAATACCAAATTTGGAAATAACTGGATGGGAAGTAACGGACCAGTGAGGTGGCTACCACGATTACCTGACTTAACGCCACTGGATTTTTTATTTTGGGGCCAGATTAAAGGCAAAGTATATAAGAACACCAGTACCGACATAAATGAACTCGGACAACATTTTATAGACTGTGTGAATTCCATTTCAACTCTTCATATTTATAATGCAGTTCAGAGTGTTATGAAGAGGTGTAATTTATGTATCAACATAACGGACATCAGTTTGAATATTTACTTTAATTTGAATTTTTATTTTGTAATTGTAATATATTATAAAATTAGATATAAACATCTGATATTTTCGTCTTGGCTTGTTGAAGGACCCACAATTAATGAGATTTTCTTTTAACCTCTTGAAAATAGCTTTATTAGGTTGTCTTTTTTTCTGGATAGCGATTGAAATATATTTCGGACGCAATAGCACAATTGTTATTACTTTGAATAATGCATTCTAACATATCATATTTCTCGTAATTTTCGTAAGACATCTTCACTTTTACGATTATATGGGGTGTAATTATGATGGAAACAAAATTATTAATATGCAATTTACTGACGAACGGATAAACACATGACGCACGCCTACTTGGAATAAATATAAAAAATAACGCAAAAAGTAATATACTAAAAGATTATTTTCGCTATTAAATATTTACACACCAAAAGCGACCCCACATAATGATATATAGTTTCAAAGAGAAAAAAATTTCCTTTTTAACTAAACTATAGCCAACTATGATTCCCATTTAAAAAAATACAACTTTATGCCATAACTCGAAAATCGACCTTTTTTTTAAATTTTGTCGACACCACTGTGTTATACAGAAAAAAGTACCCGAAGAATGTAAAAGTTGTTTTTTCATAACTTTACAAACAACCAAGATTAACATCTGTTTAAAAGTTGAAAACTCGAAAACAAAAGACGATAGCAAATTTTTGTTTTCGCCAGTGAATTTGTCTGAAAAAGAAAAGAGATCGAGAATTTGTTTTCCATTTTTTTGTATCTCTTACGGTTACTGAGTTACTATATACAAACATCGAAATTTATCCACCCTGTACATACGTATTTCTTTACGCGAAAGTTCATTTATTAATGTGCATACAGGCTTTCAGTTAAAAATTTTACTTAACAGGTACAATAAATTATTAACTCAAGAGTTCTACATATTCTTAATTTACCTAAGATAATAACTTTTAATACTACTAGTTATATTGCGCCACCTTTTCATTTATGACAATAAATTACAGCCAAAGAGAATTAATTTTTAAAACTTGGATTATCAATTCCTTCCTTCTCACTTGCTGATTTACCACTAAGCAACTCCTGGACTTCAGACAATGACTTACCTTTAGTTTCTGGAACTATTAAGAATACAAAAACAGTTCCTATTAATGATATTCCAGCAAATATATAAAATGTCGAATCTCCACCAATACCATCTACCAGATTTGCATAAAATCTAGTAACTATGAAAGCTAAGAGCCAATTAAATGTGGCGGCTGCAGAACAAGCTACTGATTTAATTTCTGGAGGCATAAGTTCGGCTGATATGAGCCATGGTATTGGCCCAAAACCAATTGAAAATGAAGAGATAAAAACTATTAAACATAATATAGGTAAAAATGAAATTTTGTTAATTCCGTCCTCATCTAATACATTCCTGTCCTTAAGAGTAAAAAATATTCCTAATATCAGTCCAGACAACATCATAAAAAATATTGACCCTAAGAGCAATATTTTTCTACCGAATCTATCTACAACTATAGACGAAAGAAAAGTTGCTACAACTTGCATTATTCCAACAATAATTGTTGCTGTGGAAGAGGCAAGAGAAGATCCTGCTGACTCAAAAATATTACCAGTGTAAAAAATTACAGCATTTACACCACTCATTTGTTGAAAGAACATAAGACCAAAACAAATAATTAATGCCCTCTTACTCGCTGTTGTGTTTACTGCATCAATAAAAGATATTTGAATGCTTGCATCTTTATCTAAGGCATCTTTAATTTCTTTTATTTCATTGTCGCAATTGTACATATTTCCTCTTAATCTTTGCAGAGAATGTAACGCTGCTTGATGTTTATTCTTTTTCGTATAATATACAGGAGTTTCTGGTTGAAAAAAAAACACAAGTGCAAAAATAATTGGTATTACTGCACACAGTATTGACAATGCTTGAGGGGACATATAAGCTCCACCGACATAACTAATTAAAATACCAATAACCAATAAAAATTGAAAGTAACTTCCTAAGGCTCCTCTTATTTCTTTTTGAGCTATTTCACTAGTATAAATGGGAGCTGCTACACAAAACGCTCCTCCAGCTAATCCAGTCAAAAATCTTCCAGCATAAATCATGCCCGTATTATTAGCACATATTATAAGTAGCCATCCTACCGTGAAGGGAATTACAGTCATTAAGCATCCCCATTTTCTGCCAATTAAATCACATATGTATCCTATAGGAAAGCACATTAACATTGCTCCTATCGTTGCAAAAGATCCAATCCATCCTAATGCATCTTGATCAATTGAGACATCATTTAGTTCATAATTTTTTAGTTTATCTGATATATTGCTAGTCCATCCCAGCACTGTGCCTGCAGCTACAGATCCCAGACATACTGAAATAAAAAATATGTATAAATATTACTTAATTTTACGAAATGACAGTAATTATTAAAAATAATTATATTTCGCGCCATTTCCTTTAGATTGTATAATTGTACTAAGCCTACTCTGCGTAAGATGGAGCGCGTATGTTTAAAGTTAAAATTTTTCCTACTTAACCGAGCTTCATTGGGTTAATCCACTTATTTGTTATTGCTTTTTTTACGTGAGATTTAGCAACGCGTATATATATTTTTTACTGTGACAATATAATGGTATTTTTAAGAAGATAAGATGGGAAACATCGTAAAAGAAGACGACATTCTTCAAATAGCTCCATAGAGAGTGAAGAAATAGAAAGACAATTGGAAAAGTTCAGATGATAGATTAAAAGAAGAAAAACAATTCGACGCGGTCGCTCCCATCAAAATGACGACTAAGTGGATCCTTGCCAACTCTTGATTTTTTTTCGTAATAAAAATTTGAAAAAATGGTAATAGATTGGGCAGTTTGGGTAATAGATTAATATAATTAATTATATAATAATAGGAATTTTGCTCAAATTCGTTTAAATCATCAGTTTTTTTAGGTTAGACTTGAGTTTTGCACACTTATCCGTTTTAAATTTCCACTTTGACAAACGCTAACTACAAATCCTCAAGACTAATTTTGTAATTTTATTCAGCGAAAGTATCAATCAAAGCGGCCGGCCGGGTTTAGAGTCGAAAACAGTAAGAAGAGACTAAAGGGAATAAGCTCCATGAAATACGCATGTGCTATATGCGCACAGGCGCCGGTGTTAGTAACATAACGTCTATTGTCTATCACAGGACTTATCTATTATTTATGTTTTGTGACTTGTTTGCTTCGATTTTTTTTGTTCTTCTTGTTCATTAGTTTAGTTTGTCAAAGTTTATCTATATTTCAATAAAATGTGTTTATTACCCTTTTAAGTTTCCCTTTTTCATTGTTTAAATACATTTACATAGTAGGTATATGGTCTTACTTTTTATTTATAGTTTGTGTTCATTTTGTATCATCAGTGAAATAAATTTTGAATAAAACATGCTCAATTTATGTTCCACGTGTTTTCCCACTTTCTTTAACGATAATCCACATATTTACTAGGTTTCTTTTTGGGATTTTTGCTACATTTAATGTCTTCAAAATAACTTCAAGGAAATAATAATAAATAAAACATCAAGAACCCTATAGGAGAGGGATACATCCAATATTCGAGTATACTGAGATTATTTTCTTTTTTCCAAAAAATCCCAATGCCACGGGTGGGAATCGAACCCGAGACACTTGGGTGAGAGTTACCTCACAACAAAGCACAAATCTTTAAAATAATTGAATAATCCAACATATTAGTGGGAAGGAACTTGTATGATTGTGACTTTACGTCAATGGAACAGTTATAGAAGGTGTTTTTTGAAATATAATAAAAAATAACATTTTCTGAAGATTTTGGAAACTAATTCCGTTTCCTTTTCCAAAGTTTTCTTTTTAAATCTTTTTAGCATGTGTATGTATATATTGAATACACATCAATATAAGATACTTTACTACTTGTACACAGAGCTGGTTACCGATGTTAAAGAACTTAGCAAAACTAATATTATTTATAATCAACAGGTTTCTTCGTGGTGTGTGGCTATATTATTCAATCCATTTAGAACAGTATTTTTTCAAAATTGATGTACAACGTTTGTATTTCGAGCGATTATGGCGCATGCGTAGATCTTGGAGCCTATTCCTATCTTCAGCCGCTCCTAAATATTAGAGCACCACACACTGGAAACACAGACACAGAGTCGACCAGGCCAGAGCCCAGTGTGAAGTACAGAGTAAGCAAGTCAGCTGATAGAGAGAAAAGACATGATATGATGTGCATTTTTATGAACCGGTTTTAGGTTCAAGGTTGCGGAATAATTATAGTGCGAATTAAAGATGTTGAAATAACTACAACTACCCAATTTAATTGAAAAATATTTATATTTATCACTATAAACGATGAAATATGCATTTTATTAATTTTTTTCTGAAGCCTAATAGAAAAGTAATAGAAATTGGAAAACGTAATAGATTTTGCTTCGAGAGTAATAGCGTAATAGACAGAGGCTTAAAGTAATAGATCTATTACTATAGTAATAGCATTGGCAACACTGAAGTGGATTACCGCCAAGGTGATCAACTCGCACATCCCTCATAGTCATATCTCAATGACGATAATAAGTGTTCAAGTGATGAAGTGGGTGATGTGAGTTTGATGGATAGTGGAAACGATATTGTGGTTAGTAAGTTTACGATACGCTTATAAGTGTATCGTGAGTAAATTCTTATTAAAAAAATACATGTCAATGCATGTCATATCAAAATATGACAGGATGTTTCTTTTCCACACTTGACTTTTACAAATCTCTCGATGAGTTAATTCTATCTTACAAAACATAGATTCAACCTCACGGTAGGCTTAAATTCTACAATAAATTTCACTTCTATTTTGCAAAATAAATGATTGATATAGCCTAACGGAGGCTTAGAATCTCACAGTGGATTCCCCTTGATTTCAGTGTGTGGCTATATTATTCAGTCCATTTAGAACAATATTTTTTTCAGATTTGATGTACCACGTCTGTTTCGCCCGAATATGGCGCATGCGTAGATTATGGAGCCTATTCCTATCTTTAGCCGCTCCTAAACACTAGAGCAGCACATAGGGGAAACACAAACATGGAGTCGACCAGGCCAGAGCCAGCGTGAAGTACAGAGTAAGGTAATAAGCTAATAGAGATAGAAGACATGATATGATGTGGATTTTTATGAAATCGTTGTAGGTTCAAAAATGCGGAATAGTTATAGTGCCAATTAAAGATGTTGAAATAACTACAACTACCCAATTTAATTGAAAATATTTATATTTATCACTATAATCGATGAAATATGCATTTCATTTATTTTTTTCTGAACCCTAATAGAAAAGTAATAGAAATTGGAAAACGTAATAGATTTTGCTTCAAGAGTAAAAGATTCATTCAACCTCACGGTAGGATTAAATTCCACAGTGGATTTCACTTCTATTTTGCAAAATAAATGATTGCTACAGCCTCACGATAGGCTTAGAATCTCACAGTGGATTTCCCTTGATTTGCAAAATAAATGATAGATACAGCCTCAAGATGGGCTTAGAATCCCACAGTGGATTTCATTTATATACATATCTCACCTGAGGTGAATGCAGCCTCACAGTAGGTTTTTTAATTACTCAGATACCTGCATAATTTCAGTGCGTCTTACTTCACACACTTGATAATTTTATTCCAATAATAATTCATTTATACCTCACGGCAGGTTTAACTGATTAATTTGGTTTAAAGTCTCATATAACGACTGTTATGTTTATTAAAAACATTTTTTGGTATTGATATAAAACAATACTTTTTAAAAATATTCATAACCAAGTCATCCTTCATCATTCTAAAATATTTGTAAATATAAACAATTTAAGTTAAATAAACATCAATGCTGAATACTTTAGGTATTACGTGCTATATCTATGTTTAATATCCTTCTTTGTGAGACAGTCAATCAGCTGATCGGCCCATTATTCATACAACTAATTTGTTGTGACAAGATCGTAAAAATATTAGCTACATATGTCTCGTTTATTTATTTTTAGGTAGTTTTACCTATAATAGATGATAATTATAAGTCGTAAAGTTAAATTAACAATTGGATTACAGGTTATTTAAATTTCAACACTAGATTAGTGCAGTAATATCTGCAATTGATAAAATAATTAATACGTTAAGGAAAAGGAGTGGGGGGGGCTGAACACCTAAAAATAATAGAATATTCGAATGATGCTGTAAAATGCTATATGATTTGTAACATGATTACATCGAATCAAGGTGCGTGATGGTAATGGTAATGGTAATGGTGGGGGAGGCTGACGCCTGGCAAGTAGGCCACAGACGGGCCCTTTTTACCAACCCCCAGCTGTCCCCTCAGCCATGTGCTTCTCTTGCTCCCTCATCGAATCTTTCCGACCTTCTGATGAAGGTCAGGATGTCACTCATTGCGAGGGAGCTCATCTCCTCCCTTAGAAGCGCCTCAGAACCGAAGATACTGTGTCTCAGGCGCCCAAACGCTTCACATTGTCCCAGGAAGTGGTAAGATGTCTCTTCATCACTCCTGCATCTTGGACATGTAGGGTCTTCCTCAATACCTATCAATGATAGATGCCTCTTAAGTCTGCAGTGGCCTGTCAGAACACCGATTAAGAGATTCAGAGTCTTACGACTCCGTCCCAGCAACCAGGCCGATCTCGATTTGTTCGGCCCCGTCACAAAATCTCGGGTTTGCCTGCAGGCCCTGTTGGTCCTCCAGTGCGTCCTCAGTGTCTCGTGGGCCCACTCATTGAGGGCCGTTGTGACCTGCCTTCTTGAAATACCTAACATAGGCTCAGGCCCGTGACAGGGTTCCTCGGCTCCGAGTCTAGCCAATTCATCGGCCTTCTCGTTGCCTGGAACTCCCATATGTCCCGGGACCCATACCAGTCTGACTTGTTTATGCCTGGCCAGCTCTTCTAGGGCATCCCCACACTCCTGGACGAGAGCTGATCTCGTCCTGGGGGGAGCACACCGCCTTTAGAGCAGCCTGGCTGTCGGAGCAGATGTATATTATCTGTTCCGCCCCATTCCTAACCTCAGCCCTACCTGCCACCGCTAGGGATGGCGTAAACCTCTGCCTGGAAGACCGTGGTGTACGAGCCTAGAGCAAAACTCTCCTGTACTTCTTTGCCTTCCAGATATATTCCCGCCCCGGAAGACGATCTAGTGGCCAGCCGAGATCCGTCTGTATAACACACCAGAGAGTCCGGGCGGAAATCAATTCTTCCTTCACTCCACTCCTCCCTACTAGGAAGAGTGAGAGTGTAATTCCTTTCCAACCTTAGCTGATCTTTCGCTTCTCTCACCTTCAGGACAGAGAGGGATTTCCCTCTCCGTCAGTCCAGCAATTGCTGCGTGACCTTCAGCTCTGCCTGAACACTGCCAGCTCCCAGAATCCCGCATTCTCAGATAGGCCGCCATAGCCTCCCTCTTTATCCACGAGGGAAGCGTTGGAAGGCCTAGCAGAACCTCCAGAGCAACTGTCGGTGTCGTCCTTATTGCGCCAGTGATCCCTAGGCAGGCTAGTCTCTGGACTTTTGCCAGCTTTCGGGATGTCATCGCTCTGTCCATGCTCGGCCACCAGACCACGGATCCATATTGGAGCCTAGGTCTGATGACCGCCGTGTACAGCCAGTGTAGGATCCTTGGGTTGAGGCCCCAGTTCCTACCTACCGCTCGGCGCAATTGCCAGAAGGTCGCAGTCGACTTTTTTGATGACGTTGTCGATATGCGGCCCCCATGACAGTTTGCTATCTAGGGTCACTCCCAGGTACCTAACCTCCTGCACAAGCGCAAGAGGTTTACCGTACATGGTTGGTGCCCTAAAATCCTCTATTTTCCTTCTCTTGGTGAATAGGATCATCTTAGTCTTAGATGGATTGACTGAGAGACCTGTTTCGCCGCACCATCTTTCTATTATTCTACAAGCTACCTGCGTTCTGTTGCAAACGACATTTAAGAAGCGGCCGGTCACTAGGACCAGCCCGTCGTCCGCATATGCCTGCGCATAAAATCCTTCCGAAGTTAGGCGCTCCAAGAGACCATCCATTATTAGACACCATAGATGGGGTGATAGGCAGCTGCCTTGTGGACAGCCGCCCCTCACCCCGACGTCCAATTGGCAGTCTCCTAAAGCCGCACTAACTCGTCTCTCTTCCAGCGCAGATTTCACCCATCTGACCAGTACTGGAGCAGTACCTCTAGTCCGAAGGGCATCGCAGATAGTAGTAGTCCTTGCTTTATCAAAGGCACCCTCTATATCAAAAAATATTGCTAGGGTGACCTCCTTATGCAGGAGGGCCCTTTCTACCTTATGCACGACGGCGTGAAGGGCTGTCTCCGTGGACCTCCCTCGCCTATATGCGTGCTGATTCTTGTGGAATGGGTACCTGGTTAGGTCCCCTTCCAACAGATATCTGTCCACTATCCTTTCCAGTGCTTTTAGCAGGAAGGACGTGAGACTGATCGCCCTAAACGATTTGGCAGCTGTGTAGTCCTTTTTTCCCACTTTGGGGATGAAGACCACTTTAGCTGACCTCCAGGTCAGGGGAACATATCCCAGTGCCAGACTGGCCACAAATATTCCTCTTAAATGCGGTAGAAGAATATCCAGGCCCTTCTGAAGCAGAGCTGGGAAGATCCCGTCTGGCCCCGCTGCTTTAAAGGGCTCGAACTCATTCACTGCCCAGACTACAGCTCCGTCCTTTACAATCTCCTCGGCAAGCCGCCAGTCAACTGGTGGCATCGGCCGCTCCGAGAGTACTGCAACGGCAGGGCGTTCGCCCGGGAAGTGAACCTCTAAGAGGTGTCTTAATGACTCCTCCCTAGAATTAGTCCAAGTCCCATCTTGCCTTCGTAGTGATCCTATTGTCTCCCTTGTCTCGCAGCTGAGTATTTTCATCAGTCTGGCGGTTTCCGGTAGGGAGTTCATTTCCCCACAATACTGCCGCCAGCTTTCTCTCTTGCTACGCCTTAGTTCCTTTTTAAAATTTCTCCTAGCCTCCTTGAAGTCGTCCCATGAGGAATCCGTCCCTCTCTTGTCATCAAGCGACCTACTCCACCATCGGGCCCTACGTACTCCCACGGCCTTGAGTGGGCAGGCTTCCTCATATGCTGAGACTATATGACTTTCTAGGCTTTCTACCTTTATGTCCAATTCCTCAGGGGAGATAATCCTCCCCCCCGGTTCGTCTTTAAGACTTGCCAGAGTAAGGAGATACCTCTCCCAGTCAGTTTTCCTTGGATTTCTTCGGAGGGTGTCCTCTGTCCTATCGGACCCAATCTCGAATCTAATCATCCTGTGATCAGACATCGAGATATCCTGAGTTACCCTCCAGTCAGAAATTCTTTCCATCAAACTTTGAGAGACCAGCGTAATATCTATCACCTCCTGGCGGATGCGGTTGATAAACGTTGGCTCTTTTCCTCTGTTCATAACCTGTAGGTTCGTCGACGCCAGGTACTCTAGTAGAGCTTCGCCCCGGGTGTTGACGTCGGAGCTGCCCCACACTATATGATGAGCATTGGCGTCGCATCCAATTATTAATGGAAGACCTTCATTCCTTGCAAATGCGACTATATCTTCTAATTCCTGAGTAGGCGGTAGTCGCGCGTTATCATATGGAAGATAAATACTGCTAACTACCACCTTACATTTAATATTTCTTACCTTATATTCTAGGACGACTGTTGTAGCATCCTTGGTTCCAAGTTGGGGCAGTGGCACTAACTGCAGATCCTTGGAGGCTACTATACAAGTTCTTGGTCGGTCGTCCCCTCCTTCCTTTCCGACTATCACCTGGTAGCCGGACATTCCTAATCCCCTAACTCGATTCCTAAAAACGTAGGGTTCCTGAATTAGTACAATTTCTCCAGTTTTACCTGTCAAGATGTTCACCAGTTCACCAGTGGCATCCTGACTGACCTGGGTGACCTATTTCCCTTTCTCCTCGGTCGGCCTCGACATGTCGACCCCGGAAGGCCCCTGGCGAGTGGCTCCACCCCAAGCCGATAACCTGCGCACTGTCAGAGTTACCAGCTCATAGTAGAGCACCCACCCAGCGTCCTCCAGGTGTCTGATCGTGTCTTGGCCAACCATGAAAATCAGGTGCCACCCACCAGGACCTCCTGTTGTCTCCAGATGCCGCCATGCCCCAATGTTGAGGGAGCGGTTCTGGAGAGCCAACACTCTAAGGACTCGGCTAAGGTCGACCTCTTGGCTTCTCAGCCAGAAGCCGACCCTCTCCGGCCATGGGGCATCAGCCGCTCGCAAAGCGCGGAAGCTGACGTCTCCCTCGACCAGAGTTGCCGAGTCCTCTAGGAGCCAACGTCTGGAGGTTTCATCCTCGGCAGATATCAGGAACCAGCCCGGTTCTACCCGGCCCGAGTTCCTGAAATGAAGTTCAGGACCCTGAGGACCCCCTTCGGGGCCCGCCATGGTCCGCAACATCTCCTCCACGAGATGTCCTCTCAGACGTTCTGCCTCTTCAGGTGTGATAATACCAGCCTCGCGGCTAGACATTATAACGACCTGATTTTCTCTCCTGGCAGCAGAACTATAGCTGGCCAGTTGTGGCCCGGCCCCAGAAGCCCGCAGGTTTGCAGCCCCTGTGCTTCCCCTAAGTAAGGGAGACACATGGACCGCATCACCTGCTGGCTTCAAAGGTGTCCGGACCGCCCTGGCCCGCCTGTTCCGCCGCTCTGGAGGGGTGGTCTTTTCCGCAACCCTCTGCCGCTTGGAGCCCTTGGTTGGAGGCTGAGTAGTTGGAGGTCTTTGCTGACTCCCAGGTTCCTCTACCCCCCTCACCGAAGCAGGAGCAGAAGGGAGTGAGATGGGTTGCCTTTTGGCTTCCCTTCTTACCTCCCTTCTTGCCCACCTTGCCTTAGGGCCCCTCGTGTTAGAGGGTCGGTCTCTGTACACCTGCCTACCAGTCCGGTGCTCCTGGCTTTCCTTGACGGTAAGCCTAGAACTCGGGGCCGGTTGGTTGGCGTTCACCGAAGCAGAAGAGGCTAGAACAGAGTCCTCCAGCTCTACCGGTCGAAGTGAATCGCCCGGCACTGAACTCTTGGCCTTCTGCTCCTTCTTCCTGCTTCCGACTTTCTTCTTATACGCCTTTCTCCTTTCCCTCTTTTTTCTGAGGGCATCCTCGGTGACTTCGTCCGTGGTAGAACCTTTCGGTCCCTCCTCAGACTCATCACTAGGAGACCTCAGAAGATCTTCCTCCTGGTGAGGTAGCGGCTCGGTGGCCACCACCTCCACTTCTGAGCTAGGGAGCTCTGATTCAACGGGCACGTTGACTTTTTCTCCTTTCTTTTCTTCCATTGGTATTTGGGGGGGGGGGTGTCTAGATGTCTCTGTGTGTAAGTGTAGGTGTGTGTGTGTGTATAGTGTTGATGTATGTGTATGCTTAGGCTGTCCGACTCCTCGGATTCTCCCTCCTCCCGGAGAAGCACAAGGCTAGGCTTTATCCCGGCGAGAAAGGTTGGCAGCCACTAGTGAAGCCCCCCGAAGAAAGCAGCAGGGCCCTATTCCAGGCGCCACCTGGCACTACTACAAACTCCGAGATTATACATCGGGTGAAAGGGCAGCCCCCTACGCTGGCTATGCAAGGGTGGGCCCCTATACTATCCGGCGGCACTGGGTGTACCATCCCCAGCTTCTTTCACTGCTACCTCTCCAACACGATCCCAATCCAGGAGCCCCGCCTCGAATCTCCCCCCTGGAAGAGGGCGAACCCAGGAGTCTTTCTGACCAAGCATTTGTGTGTAGGTGTAAGGTGTATATGTGTGTGTGAGTGGATCTCTCTTAGTCTGGCTCTTCCCCTCGGCCTGTTCGGCATGGGAGTCCCTGCCGGTAGCTGAGCTACCGCCGGCATAGCCCTCAGTTCATTAGAGCACGCAAGCCCCCTCACCGCGAGCAAGGTGAAGATCCTTCGAGGGAGTGCGTGATAGTCGCAGTTATTTTTAGCAAAAAAATGAAAGGGATATTAAATAATGAAGATGCCGATGAATGGTTATTTGGTGAGGATTACGACACCTAAAAATATGGAACGGTCATCATTAGACTTAAACAAAAAGGGAAGAAGACCATACAAATTATAAGACATTAAAAAGTGTGTGTTGGCAAATTTATTAAATCTTCAATTAAATAAATTGACAAGATTTCGACTTTGGTACCTATTTAGGTATTATTTCTAGTATTTATTACTATTTTGTAAATTAACTTTAATAATGTTTAATGGACATTTCCAGAGGGTAAAATACTTGTTTAATTGTTTATTAAAATTTAATTGAAGACAGCAAACAACACGTTTGACTGATTACACTTGAATTCTGTTGATCTTAATTTTATAATTAGTTTTATATGAAATATTATTAGAGTTGTGGTTTGATGCGGTTGGTTTTTATTATCATGGTGTTTTTCATTATGTATTACTAATGCAAAATAATTCATTATGAGATAAAATAATAAAGGATGATCAAATGGGTTTTACATATTACTCGTTTATCTTCCCTATTGGAATACTTTGGTATTATAATTTTTATTATACCTTTATGAGTAGATATCGCTTATCGGGCTTTTCCAATTTATATTACATTGCGATTGACACTGGTAGATGGAGTTGACTTCAACTCATTATTATTCTGCTTTCATAGAGACTAGTGATTCTGAAATTTCTCTCGCTGTCGTTGTGTATATACCTACTTCAAACTGATGAAGGCAAAAACCAGAAACCGGTCTGCGAATGGTATGAACTAGAGGCCGAGAACTATCGATAGTCGGCACCATCGATATTTATTGATATTCCAACTCTTGACTATCGATAATTATCGATAATTTTTGGTAGTCAAAACTAACTAAGGCCATTCTAGATTGGGTTTCAGTGGACGGTAGGGATGGGCGATTATTTGATGGAAAATGGAATAACCTGCGTAAGTATCATGCAATAGGGAATAGGATATTAGCATCTGACGTCACAACACACAAAAAATAGAAAATTCTTTAGATTAACGCTTTACTACATCAGTTTATACTCAAATTTCAGCTTGGAATCAGTATTTCCTTTAAAAATATCCTTTAATGTGATGTCTAAAAATTTTCTAGTTACATGTCTTCGGGCCATTTTTATAATGTTGTTTAACTCAGATACATTAGTTTAAATTAAACATGAACCAATCAGCAGTCAGCATTCCAAAGCTTAGACTCTCAATTCTAGTTAAACTGCGTTATTAAACTGGCCCTTAGTGAAACAGAACGTTTTTTGTGGGTTAGAAACATAACCTGATTAGATTAGCGGAAAATCTTCTTTCAAAATGTTTTGGTTTTTTTCACAAATCGATGTGATCGATAGACGTAAGATAGTGCTAATTTACAACAGTGTCGTGCTTTCAACTATCGAATACTATCAACAGTGTCTTTAGAAATACCGATTGTTTCGATAGTCCAAACTATCGATAAATATCGATAGCACTATCGATAGTTCTCGACCTCTAGTATGCATGACGACCTCAAGAGGGATTTCTATTTATGTGGTAAAAATCCTTTACTAATGGGCAGTCGCAATTAAAGCTTAATCACTTCTCTTAGTATGATACAAATTTATAAATCATTAGGAATTGTGTGTTGGCAAATTTATTTAATCTTCACAATCTTCTTTTGGTATTATTTCTAGTATTTATTACTATTTTGTAAATTTATTATTATTCTATACATACTAATGATTTACTTAGAGAAAATAAAATATTTCATGATTAAGAAAGTTTATTTTAAATGTTTAATTTTATTACTGTTCGTAACGATAACATTTTCTTTTCTAGTTTGTTTTTCAGTTTGGCTGCTTTATAATAAAAATGTTAAATATATTAATTAAATGTTTAAAAATGTAACTCTCCTGTTAGATATGTTCCATTTCCATAAATTAAGTATTCTCAGTGTATTTACCTACAATTTTTCGAATACGAATATTTGTTATATAAATACATAGGGGCGCCACAATGCATTCTTGCCCCAGGCCGCCGTATCAGCTAGAACCGGCCCTGATGGCATGTGCATAAAATTCTACTGCAGCTATGATTTATGATATAGAATAAATGATAGACTGATAGACTTACCAGACAATGCAGCTATATATTGCGGTAGTGTTTTTGATTGACCGTTGGTTTCCATTTTGTTCTGAAAAAACAATTATTGTAAAAATATATATATTTATATGTATGCATATGAATAATGTACAGTGTCCGTCAGAAAGCAGAATCAATGAATTTCAGGGATTTTTTTTTGTAAAATGACCTTGACTTGCACATGATTAAAAAACATCTCGATTTAATTTATGAGATTTGATTCAATGAATCAAAATTCATTAATATAAAAGTCAAACAATTTTATAATTAAAAAAGACTAAAATTTATTTGATAGGCGGCTATAATTTTACATTTATTGTTTATTTGTTTGGAACAACTTTTGTTAACAATATTTTCTGTTCGTGTTAAAAATAATAGCACCTTTGACATTGTGTATGTGACAAAATAACGTTTGAACGAATGTTCAGATATAAAAAGGTACTTTGTCTTACTCGGTAGGTATGTGACTATCAATAGATGCTATGTGGTTGGGATGGCCTATGGATTAAGACATTTACATATATTATTGGGTTTTTGACAGTCTACAGATTGCTCGGCAAATTGCGCCGTTACTTTTTAACTTTTTGATTTTTTTTTGTGCTTTTGCATCGTTCTTTTTCTCAACTTAAAAAGTAAGTTGGAAACGCCGTGCGTTTTCTCTTCACCCAACGCCTCTAGCCAGGACAGTGCGTCAGAGGTTTACATATTTTAGAACCTTTGGAGGTTAAAATAAAGCAGCCCAAAATAATTTTTAATCTCTTGCTTTGGTCTAGGTAAGTTTAATTTGTAATATTTTCTTGTTGTAAAGTAGTTTAACGAGTATTAATTACCCGATATACATATATGCCTGACATCATAGGTATTAATTTGTCATTTCTGGCTCTTACCATTTTAGCCTTATTGTAAATATTAAGTACGTACTATACTTTCATTGTTGTTTGTCTTTATTACCCCTGATAAAAATATTTAAATAACGAGTTTTGTTCCATGTATAAAAGGCGCAATTTTTATAATAAGTAACTTTTTTTTGATAAACCAATAATTAAGAAGTTATTCAACGTTTCCACTTTCTGATGGACACCGTCTATAGTTTATAAGTTTTAAAACGCAGCACTTTGTCAATGTAGTTTGTTTAAATATTTTGTTAGTTTTCTGTACACTTTATTTGATTAAGTTGTTTCAGTTTTTAATACGTACATTGTTTTGAAATAATCAGGTTCATACTCTTAAAGGGTTTAAACAATCGAACGACTATATAAAAAAAAAATTGGTATGAGATAGGTTAGGTCTTTCACCTACCACACTAATATTAAATTACCGATATCATTGTGAAAGAAGTTCTGATCTTCTTAAAGTTTCATGGAAAAGGAAGAAAGATATATAAGCAAAGATGCTAATAAAAAGTGATAACTTTAAGAGAAGTTTGAGAAATACTCGTCAAATAGACGCCATTTTGTGACATTCAGTATCAAAGAAGACATTAAACATAAATTTACCTTCTTGAGATTACAGAAATGGTCGTCTAATCTGGATCCTGCTTCTTACCGCTGCACATCGTTTACAGTGCTAAGAACGGGTTAATATGGAATGGATGGTATTCAGTGATGAGTTTCGGTTGTATTTGGAAAGTCAATGAAAAGAATGACACAAAAAAAGAAATCTGAAAAATAGAGAATATACATGACAAACCAAAGAATGGGCATCCACAAACGGAATAGAATACTAAGGTCAATATTCTTTAGACGATTGAAGAAAACCCCCATGTGTCCCTTTTTGCCGCTTCGGCAAATTGATTTAGATGCGAATGTTAGTTATCAGACAGTACGGAAAGTATTGTACAAAGAAAACTTCTATCCATTTAAATTCAACTTGTACACAAGCTAACCGAAGACGACTTTGATCGGTGAATTTAGTTTTGCCAATAGATGCAAGAGTTGTGTAACATAATGACCGATTTATGAAAAAAAAATCCGATGAAAGTACCTTTACATTTAACAGGACGGTAAATTGCCAGAATCTCAGATATTGGGCAACAGAGCATCCACATTAGATATAAGAAAATCATACTTATCGACTCCGAAACACAAACGTATGGGACGGCGTAGTTTCCCAATAAACATCAAAGCATGGGCCTTTATTGGGCCTTCTTTACTGGCCTTCAGCCAGAATTTCCCGTAAATGCTCAGCAAATAATCAGAGTTTAGGCGAGGATAGAGTTACAGGCCTTTTTTTTGAAGGAAATATAACTGGGCAAAATTATTTATGAGTTTTTGGTTTCTGCTTTAGTAAATTTGTATCCTCAAAACGAATTACCAGATACCTTTAGGGCAGATCTTTATTTTCAGCTTTATGCTATTTTTTACATTTATATTTTAATGATTTTTCCAAATCCCTAGATTTGCAGAAGAGTAAATACTGAATGGCCAGCAAAGTTCCCAGACCATAAGCCATTAGATTTTCTTTAATGGGAACATCTCAAAAGTCGTAATTACGTAAATTATCCTCGTAACTGAGATGAACTAAACAACGGAATCGACAATGAGAGATGAGTTACGCGAGAAATAATTTCGATTGTACAGGGTTGTTCTTTATATTTTAACGAGCTCTGGAGCGTTTATTATAAGTGCTAGAAAAAACCTTAATTACAAAAACTTCTATTATTTCTTCTAAATAGCAAAAATATGTTACCAGAAAAACCAATGAATATTAGAAATCGTATTTTTTTAAATAAATTCAATTTTTCTACCCTGCATATTACTAGATATTTACATAGAGTTCAATTTTCCATTTTCAAAACTACATAAAATGTGCATGTTTGTTTCAATCGTTTTTGAAATATTTAGCGTAATACATGTCAAAGTTAAGAATTACCGTTATCAAAGTCGCGGTAGTCATGGATGACATTAAAGATATATTCGTAAGCCAACCTGGTTACTTTGGTTGCGGTTTTAACGTTCCATAAACTTCACTATGGTTATTTAAAGATTTGGTATTTTAGCTGTCATCTTATCACAATCCGGTGACATTCTGTTTACAAAGAATCACCCGGAACGTTTTAACAAGGGATATGTACAATTACGAGACTACAGACTGGACTAAATACAAACGCATAATGAACAATACAATAAACAATAACATAAACACTAAACAAGAACTCGACGACGAAATTACGAGGCTCGCACAGACAATACAAAACGCTAGAGACAGTAAAACTAAACGATTCACACTAGGACCCAAACAGGACAACTTGCCTAGTGAAATCACTAACTTAATCAAATTTAAAAATAATATTTGCCGTAGATGGCAACGGCATAAACGACACATCGACAAAAAACGACTGACGAACCTTCAAAATAACATCAAAGACAAAATAACGATTTATCAAAACATCGAATGGAATAATAAAATTCGCAAACTTTCCGCAAAAGATAATTCGCTACGGACTTTAACAACATTACTCAAATGTGACAAAGACAACATATGTGTAATCATAACAAACGAACAGACCGCACTCACAGCAACAGCAACAGACAGAAACAGACAGACAAGCACAGAACATCCCCCTCTATGTTCCCATCCCACTTAGAAAATGTGCAAAAATGATTACATCACCAGAAAAAATAAAAAGTATACTTAAAACACTTTCCAACCTCAAAGCGCCCGGGCCCGACAATATTCCCAATATCCTTTACAAAAGACTTCCTAACAAGACTATAATGTAGTAACCTATAGTGGATTGAGGATGAAGTTATTACACTTTTTATTACTTGTCTAATTTTCACTTTATTTGTTATTTTTACAACTAGTTTCCAATCGGACATTTTCAGGTAAACTAAATGAAAGTAAAATCTGTGTATAATTTAATTTACTTGAAAATGTCCGAATAGGATGAAACTAGTAGTTAACCAACCTAATTAACCCGTCGACACGACTGCGGTACTTCCCGACAGCGAGGAAAACTTCAGTTATAGTGTCTTTCTGGACACCGGATAAGGACCTCACTCAACACACCAGCTATAGGCCGATTTCTCTGCTTAATTCTCTTGGGGAAAATAGCAGAGAAAATCGTGTTAATAAATCCTAATAAAATTATTAGCAAAAAAAGTCTAACCAAATATCCAATTCGGTTTCAGGGGAGGACATAACACTATGCTGTCGCTGTGTAGAGTCATGCACGATATCATCAGCGGTTTTAATTTAAAACACAACATGAAATGTTGCTATTGGATATATAGAAAGCGTTTGGCATGTGGGTTTCCTCCATAAACTTCAAAACATACACAATCTTCTAGATTATTATGTAATTTTCATTAAATTGTAAGTGTCGAACGGAAAATTTGGAGTAAAACTTAACAATACAATTTCCGACATGTATGACATAAGGGCGGGCGTACCGCAGGGTTTGATACTCTCACCCACGTTATTCAACTTATACTTATTCATATGGCTCAAAAATTTCTAAACTCAAATATTCACGCATTGGACCTAACAAGACACATAACAGACATACACGCACACCACAATTATATACACACGCAAAGACTGTTACACGAAAATATTCCATTATACCACGATGTTAACTAACACCAAAATACCACGCATAACGACAGACACACGCCCCTATCCATTGTCCACATCCTACATTAATTTGTACGCACTTCTACCCCATCTACCTTCCCCCCTACCCACTTTCAGGGACTAGGTTTGCCTTATCCCTCCACCCATCCATACGCTTAAACCATAATTTCATTTTTTTTCAAGCAGGTTTATCGTGGTTTTTCTGCAAGGTTACGATAACCATTGTATGTAAAGTCTATGTATATTTTAATTATTGTAAATTTCTAATATTGTATACTTAAACGCACTGAAACAGGAAAGTGTCATCTAATCATCAACAGTAAGGGTCTAAAAATACAGCAGAGGGCCACAACACCGGCCGCCGGGACGCTTGTCCGACGCCTTGCAGAATTTGTCTACCTGGCAAAAATATTTTGTATTAATAAAATATTGTATGCTCTTAATTCTATATTTGTTTGTTTATTTATTTATGTACTAAATAAAATAAATAAAATAATTTAGACCGTAATAAGAAATAAAGAAAATAAAGGAAATTGGAAAATTGAAATTGTAGAAAATCCAAGTCAATCGACAGTGAATCCAAGCAAACATTTAGAAAAAAACCAGAAAAAAAGATTTTCACAATTCTACATAATACAATCCGTATAAAAATTGAAATAATTTTGTGGAATGATGAAGCCAACTTCACGACATTTCGGGAACTTATAACCGTAAGAATAGTCAGGTGTGGGCATTTGAAAATCTCCAAAATTATTGGTCCATTTATTTATGAAGGCCATTTAACTGTGTCATTTAACGGAAAATAGATATTTGCATTTTTTAGAAAATGAAATAGAAAACCTTTTAGAAAATTCACCAGTGATAGAGTATAATAAAATAATTTGGCATCAAAATGGAACACCTCCCCATAATGTAATTCCAGTTACAAATTATTGAAATAATAGGTATGATCTGTGGATTAGAAGAAATGGAGCTATTCGATGGCCTGAAAATAACCCCTTTGGATACTTTTTTATTGGGGCTACTTAAAATAGCAAGTCTACAAAGTCTTTATATGCATTAATTTAGATGGAATTAAAAATAAAAATCCAAGAAATTATAATTAATTTAAATGTAGAGTATCCCAATTTCATATTTAAAGCAAGTAATAAAATAGACGAGGACTATAGGAAATATATTAATAACAATAAGGATTAAATATAATCTGCGGGTTCTAAATTATAGTCATTCATAAACTTTTGAAACTAATCCACGAGTTGATCAATAAATGCATTGAAAAATTGTTCAACTTAATACAGTACAGTAAGCCGTACTCAACGAGTTTAAAGAACAGTGCTATATGAAAATTGTAATTTAGAGATTATATATGAAGGAGATTAATTAACAATTAATTTTAATAAATTATATTTATTATTTTCTCTAGTTAAGCCATTCATATCCTAAGGATATTCTGATCAATTATAATTTACACGAGATACGAACGTACATAATAGCAGTATGATTAATTAATAATTAAAAGCTATTAGATAAAAAAGATCAGTTTTCAAATCAGAGAATCATAGCATGAGTACTTTTGCTTCTATCATGGATTCATAGATTACCATTACCATTACCTACCTGATCTCACCAAGGTTACTGAGAATTTCTTTTCGATTTGTTATGAATTTTGAAAAGTTATTCAGAAAAAGAACATTTCTAGCTCTATCATAAGCATTATATATTGAAATGACTTATCGTTCATGAAACTTACGGATAAAGATTTGTCATAAAATTTTACCTCATGATGTTTTTCAAATATGCCCTGTTATGTGAAATTTGTTATCAATAGATCAGGGTCAAATTAATTTATGGAAATTGTTAAAAATATATTTGTAATTTGTTTCGTAAATTTAACGAAATTTTGATATGGACCAAAACTAAATATTAAAATTTCTGAACGTACCTAAATGCCGTTTTCGCAGATGGCTGCAATAGTAAGTCATCTTATACTAGCTTTACATGCAGCCACTGCCGCTGCTACTCGCGCTGCCCGCTGTCCTGCCCTATAGCAGCCTTGAAGCAAATGACTGTTTACATACAGCTGGTACGCGTATGGAGGACGTAGAAACTGCCGCAGCGACAGCGCTCTGGCATGAGCAGTGGCAGTGCGAGCGACGTGTTTACATACTCGCGCTGCCCACTTCCCTGCCCAATTCCCTGCTCACTTTAGCTGCATGTAAATCCGCCATTAGTATTGGCAGTAAGCTTATTATGATGGATCAACGTTTGCCGAAATTGCTAATTTTGTGAAATCAGGGTCTTTTTGTTAAAATTAAGGGCTGCATAACTTTGCTATTATATTCGTAAGTACAGTAGATTATGTCTCGTTAGTTATTCTGGTATATTAAGTATGTATTAATGGTTAACTTCTATAAAAGTTGAAATATCCAAAACCTAACCTTCATATTGAAGTAATATTCTATGGGGTAATGTTGATCGGGGATACGGGGTAAAATTGATCATTTATTCAAAGTTGCTCCATTCACCAATCTTATTAAAAATAAAATACAATGTGTTTCCTATATCTAGAAATATGCCTCGTTATCACGAGGATCCTGGAGTGGGTTGGAACCTTTGATGTGAAAATAACACTGACATAATTTTCCACGAAACACCAAAATATTATATACTGCACTCGACGCGCGTTTCGCCAACCAAGCTGGCATCATCTGGAGATGATTAAAACTGTTTTAATCAATCAGTATATAGTGTTTTGCGCTTTCGTGGAAAACTACGTCAGTGTTACGAGGGTACCTGGCAGTAGGTCCTATGTCAATTATACTTTAAGTAACTTGGAAGAAGCTCTTGAGAAGGTAGTTAAAGGAACATTAAGTATGAGAGAGGCATCCAAACAATACAAATTTCCATTTGGTACTTTATATAACAAATAAGGGTAAACACGGTAAGAAATATGGCCGTCCATCTATTTTTTCCAATGCGGAATTAGCAACTTTTGAATTTACCGCGAAATGTGCCTTTATCTATATTAGATATAAGGGTGTTGGCAAAATATTATTTAAATCGAAAAGGTAAAGTGGTGGCCTTATTTAAAAATAATGTGCCAGAAGTAGACTGGGTATAGAGTGTCCTTGAAAGGCATAAGAAATGCTTTGGCCACACCTAGCAACAAATATAAAACAAGACAGAGCATCGATCTCAAGAGAAACTTTAGGCAATTACTTTGACAATTAAGAAAAAACTATAAAAGATACAGCTACTAATATATTTAACTACGATGAATCAAATATCTCTGACGCTCCAGGAAAAAACATGGTATTTACAGCAGGGGTGTGAAGGACCCCAAAAATATGATGAATTATTCCAAGAGGTGCACAACTGTCGTGGTATGTGGTTCTGCCGATGGTACTCTTCTACCACCTTATGTCGTATATAAAAATATTCATTGAATACGTAGTCCTCGTTGTTGTGGAAAACCGTGTTGTAATCAAGGCACAAGATTCAAGCGAATAGACAGACGGGACTGGTTCATGTTCTGTTTTTTGCCACATGCTAAGAGGCTGCAGGGAAGCCATAATAGGTGATAATTTATCGTCGCATATAAATGCTGATGTGCTATCTTCATGTGTTGAAAATAATATAGACTTTGTGTGTCTAGTTCCTAATTCTATACACTTGTGCCAACACCTAGGTGTTGGCTTTTTTTAGGCCAATCAAGGAAGCTTGGCCCTCAACTTTAAATAGAAATTACAAAATTTACGCATGAGTTCAATTCCTAAAGACACTTTTCTTACATTTCTGCACAAAACTCTGAAACAAATGAAGTGTCAGAGAAAAAAACAGCAATCAAGAGAAATTTGATAAAATCTTTTGAATCAACCAGAATTTATCCTTTGGATCATCAACATGTATTAAGACGATTGCCACCAGATGATGCTGAAAATGCAGACCCTACGAATGAAGTAGAAAATGCGCTAACCACATTATTAAAAGAACAAAAATTTGGTGGATCAAACCGACTTCAAAGAAAGAAAAAAATACTTCAAATTGCCCCAGGGGCAAGTTTTTCTACTATGCATTGTAATGATTCAAATTCCGAACAAGACTTTGAAGAATATGAAAATGCTCCCTCGTCGTCTAAACCAATAAGTCGGCCGCAAAGAAAAACAAAAAAGACCGTTGGTATTTACTCCAGAACAGAGTTCCTCTGAACCTTCTGATGAATCAGGGCCAGGATGTGAAAATGAGGCTGTACAGACCTCAGTATTGACCAATACATTTTGGTAAAATTTCCATCTCAAAGTGGGAAGAAAAGATACAAATATGTTAGCAAAAGTCAAGAAACTTCCCCAGAAATAACCGTAGTAGGATTCAAATCACTTAAAAATAAACGGCAGTTCAAACTTTGGCCCGAAGATATATCTGTAATAAATAAGGATGATATTATTAAAACTTTAAGTAATCCTTTATTAATAAATACCGATGACATATATGAATTCGTAGCGATTGTTGATGTCTTAGAATTTTAACAAGTAGCTATCAGTTTTCTATTTTGTACTTAAAACATTTATATTTTATTACGATTCTGATAATGCTTAGTTTTTTTATTTGATCAAATTAACCCCAAGCCTTATATTTGTCTGAAGAACCAAAACTAATAAAGGAAAAAAATATTAAGAAAATGTTCTTAGAAATGGGGTTACTTTCATAATCTGTACAAAACAATGCTGTAATCAAAGTATGCCCATATGTGCTATAACATTGTTCAGGTTCTTTTTTTTTTTTTTTCTCAGAATTTATACTTCATACAAATTTTATATTCACAGAATGTGCAAAGAAGATGATCTAATTTTAATTATTACAAGACATTCGGCAACGTATGGAACAACAAAATCGTTAAAAAAACTCTCAGTTCAGACGGGTATTTTAAAAAATACCATTTTATTATAGATTATTGAGTATATCACATCTACAGTATTATCATATGGCTCATGTCACACGGCAGTCAAAAAAAAAAGTTACATTTGCATTCCAACAAAATGTCTGTGGTACAAGAATTAATTCCCCCAAGATTCAATCAGCAGAGTAAATTACTGTCATTGATTCAATGAGAACTGAAGAAATGACGATGATATTGGATGTAACTTTTTTCTCAGATGAAGCATGGATCCATCTGTCTGGATATATTAATTCACAAAATTAAGGAAGTGGTCGTCACAAAATCCTCATGATTTTGTTAAATCTACTTTGCATCCTCAAGAAACTTGGTATTTAGATGGCCATGTCTAGGTGAAGAATGATAGGGCCAAACATGATAGTGAATTACGGAGGGGATTTTTTCAGCAATATGGTGCTACTCTTCACACTGCTCATGAGATTATTATATTTCTAGAACAATTTTTTTTGACGACAGAATCATCAGTAGAGGTAGATCACCGAATCTGACACCTCTATTTTATTTTCTGTGAGGCCAAATTAGAAATGAAGTATTCAAAAACAGAATTCATAACTTCGAGGAATTAATGGTGGATGTCGTTCCTGCTATGTAAAACATAACGATATTACAATTTAATGGGAATAGGTCAATCAAAACAGAAAAACTACTTTTTTAATTTAGTCGACGTTTCGCTATATTTGTTAGCATCCTCAGGACTAGTTAAATTGTATTTTTCTTGTTCATAATCACACAATTTAACTAGTCCTGAGGATGCTAATAAATATAGAGAAACGACTAAATAAGAAAGAAGTTTTTCTGTTTTGATTGACATATTCCCACTAAATTGTAATATCAATATATAGTAGGTCACTAAACATTCAATAAAGTAAAACATAACTCCTGAGATTGTAGAAAATGTTTTTGCTAACATGAAAAGGCGTGTGGACATATTTACAAAATAATGGTGGTCATTTTGAACACATAATGTGAATTAATTTAAATCTATTTTTTTATATATAAAATGCTTTGATTGCTTTTTTTCTTCATATATCCTTTATTTACGCTAATTAAAAAATTATCATTTTATTTTGATACTACCCCATAATATCGGAAATATCAAATATTTTTATTATAATGCAGTTCTCTTTACTCATCTATGTTCCAAAAATGATTTTCGTCTTTGATCTTTATCGACCTGCCGTAAATAGTAAGTATCGAACAATAAAATTTTTAGGGACGAAAACGTAGTTTTGATAGAGAATCTTTTTTTGATATAACGGTATATCCGGATGGAGATACATTGGATGCGATCAAGATATAGAAAATTTGTATTTTGATATTGATTCGTATAAAACACTTTCATAAGCTAAGGAAGCCAGGTTCGGTCATATATCTTCTTCATGGGGGAGGGGACACTTCTTCATTTATAGGTAAAATATTAATTAAACACTTACTAAACAAAATGTAATTCTACTAAAATAAAATATACAGGGTGGGCCGTTGAAAATGAAACAAGCGCTTTTTGCATTTAAGTCCATTTTTCCGAAAACGCTCAGACTTTTCGATTTTATTTTTAAAGGGGGCATTTCACTGGATATTTTCATCACGCCACTACAACACTTAAGCGGTGATGGAATCCACCCCTAAAATTTTAAATGTCAATGGGGTCAAGTAGTAAATCGTTTTAAATTTCGTTAAATACTCTTTACAACGGTATTTACTTTTTTAAAATTGGGGTACTAGTTTGAGAGAAATTGCGTTCTAATATTAGAGTATTTAATGAATTGCTTTCCAAGTAAATGTGCCTTAACATTTTGGTGTATTTGCTTTGTTTTCTATTGTTCACACTGAAGGTAAAAAAACGGCAAATCAGTTACGACATTATTAAAGCAAAACTAATCAGTACTTAGTCTGTGATTTTTTTCGGCAAGTAATTCATTAAATTCTTTAGTATTAGAACACAATTTCTCGCAAATTGTTAGCCTAAATTTAATAAGTAAATACCGTTGTAAAGAGAATTTAACAAGTTTTAAGATGTTCTATTTAACCCCTCCTTGCCATTTCAAATTTTAGATATGGATTCCACCATTGCTTCAAGGGTTGAAGTGGTGCGATCGAAAATACACAGTGAGGTGTCCCCCCCTTGAAAATGAAAAATCGATGGGTCCCAGCGATTTCGAAAAAATGAACGTACATGCAAAAAACGTCTGTTTTGTTTTGTAACTACTTCAACAAAATCTTTACTATTAAAACGCAATTTCTCGTAAATTATAGTCCAAATTTAAAATGTAAAATACTGTTCTAAAGAGAATTTAACGAGCTCTAAAACGATGTGCTAATGACCCCCTAATTTAAACTGTTAGGGGTCGATTCCATCATCGCTTAATTTAATAGAGAGAGACAAAATACATTGAATCTTTTTTTCTACACCTATTTCATTATTCCATCTTTTACGCGGACCGGGGTGCAAAATTAGCTACCATACGGTATAATCCACCGTGTATATGACCTATACGATATTAGTGGAATAATTGCATCTGCTCTCAACTTCTTTTTGGCACACACCACTTTAACATATATACACACCTTTTTCGCATTATCTTTTATGTATTTAATGTATTTCATCCATGACAATTTGTTATCCAGAATTATACCTAGATATTTATACTGATTTATAATTAATTGGAATATCATAGCCACTAAGATTAATACTGATAATCGTTCTAAGCCTATATTTTGTAAAAAACGTTGCAGCTTCACTGGAGATATGCTAAATCCGTGGGTTTATTAACAAAATTTTTAACACAGCAAGCTATGTATCTTAGATCACGGACGCATCCGTTATAAAAGAGCTTTGAATATTGTAAAGGCAAATATCATCGGCATATTGAATGTATTTATTTACAAGTCCGATAAGTGGTGTGTTACAATACGAGTTAGATATTTACGGACGAGGCGACGTAGGAGCAGGATTTCTAAACGAGTACTGGAACAATCACTTAGGCCCGGTTTTTCAATCGTGGGTTAGCTAAACTCGCACTTTTGGAATTCGAATTTTTCAATTTTACATTTGTTTTGGAAGTGGTTAAATAGCAACAAATATTCATAAGTTAACTTTTAGTATGTATTAGAATCTGACCGATTTTTATGAAAATATAGTGCTAGTTAACCTACAACTTATAGTTAAATCACGATTGTAAAACCGGGCCTTAACGGATGTGTAACGTACAACATTTTATTTCAAATTGTGCTTTTGATATTCGGCGAATTAATTAAAGTCCTATCACATTTTATTTCATACTGTGCATTCGATATCCGCGAATTAATTAAAGCCACAAATTCCAGAAAAAAATAATAAAATAATTATTGTGCATTACATAATCAATCTTTTAAACCTAACACGATAATAATAATAAACACCTATAGTTTTGTATATTTTATACTGTTATTCTTATCTGAATGCGCTAGTATAAAAGTATTAGGCATATAATAAATCATAAACAATACTTCCAATACATTTTATCAAAAAATTAAAATCCCTAGTCTGATATACAATGAGATCCTAGAGTCACCCCCACTGCAATTTTTTGTGCAGTTTGGAATTTTGTATTGAAATTTGGGGACGATATTTCCACTTTTTTAGCATAGACTCGATAATCTATATTCCAATATGGCGTCTAGCCATCATATTAGATTTTCCTACAGCATGACATAGAGGTGTATTGCATATCAAATTAAAAGTCCTTATGCCATCAATGTAGCTCTAAAATTTCTTAATGATTCCTCAGAGAGTATGAAACTGGCGGCCTAATCATTTTTGAGTATATAAAAAAAATATTTTAAGCCGCCAATTACATACGCTTTGAGGAATCAAGAATAAGACTTTTCGGGTGACAAGAGCGGTTAATACCACATGGTATTAAATGGTAATAACCATAACATAACGGTAATATCCAAGGTGGTAGGTACACCCATAATGGATGGTAACAGAAAACAGAACCCTTTCCACTTTACTATTTGAATTTTGAATCTGAATGATGTGATATGACTGATGAATGTTCACCAGCAATTGTCTACATGTTCTATGCTTTAACGTTTGTTAGACTGTTTAAAATAATAGAATATTAACACTAATAATATGGAGAGCGAAAAATACAGATGTGTTTAATGAGAGTAGTTTTCACATTGATTGAAGAAGTAATCATTTTCTGGTCTTTTTTTGAATCCAAGACATACAACAAGAATTTTAAATTATTGTAATACAACGAATGTCACATTATTAAGCGGGTTGAGGGAGAAACATATAAGGTGGTCGAACTAAATTTTAATAGCATTTTTGTATAATTTGTATCATCAGTCATACCAGAATATAAAAATTGTTTTAGCACTAGTCTCTGTGTAGTTACAGTACGCGTTTAACCCAAAAGTCACGTTTGTTTATAGTTTTTTGACATTTAACGCAGTCATCTCATAACTGCCGGTGTTAACTCAAGTGGAGACTTGACCAACTAATACCAGGTAATACTGGGTGGTTTTGTATTCGAAGTACATTGGTTTTAACAAATTATAACTTAGTTTTATTTGGTTATAACCAATTTGTCCCCGAAAAGCTCTTATGAAATTTTAGATCGACATTGGCGACATAAAGACCTTTAATTTGATATGCAACATACCCCAATGCCACACTGAAAAATCCAATATAATGTCCAGACGCCACACTGGATTTTCCTATAGCGTGGTATAAAGGTGTAGTGCATATTAAATTAAAAGATTTTATGTCGCCAATGTCTCTCTAAAATTTCATAACGATTCCTCAAAGAGTATGGAGTGGCAACCATTTTTTGTGTATGAAAAAAATGATTAGGCCGCCAATTCCATACGCTTTGAGAAATCATCACGGAATTTTAAAGCGACATTGGCGACATCAAAATCTTTAATTTGATATGCAACACGCCTCTGTATCGCGCTGTAGGGAAAATCCAATATGGGGGTTAGACTCCATATTGGAATATTGATAATTGAATTTATGCTCAAAAAGTTCGTATACTGTCTAGGAATATCGGCCCCAAATTTAAATAACAAATTTTAAAAAGTTCAAGAAATAGAAGGGAGAGGTGATTTTAGGACCTCACTGTACAACTACTTTCATTCTTCCTGAATTCCTCATTCATGAACGTATTATTTATAAAAATATTTAAATTACATAATTCAAAATATGAACATTTTTGTTACATTTATTTTCCCATTTTAAATTGAAGACAATATCTAGATTAGTTATTGTAACTTCGGTAATCATAATGACATTCATGATATCTAACCTAACCTAAATAAGCCTATTCTTTTCATATATTTTAAAAAATATGACATATTATTGCTTTATTTCTAGAAAAAAAAATTAAATATTTATTGGATATTACATAAGCATTCTTTCAATTGAATTATGTAATTTAAATATTTTTATAAACATGAACCAACCCCTGAAAAGCTCGGGAAGAATGAAAGTATATATATATATATATATATATATATATATATATATATATATATATATATATATATATATATATAACAATATATATATATATATATATATACATATAACATATATATATATATATATATATATATATATATATATATATATATATATATATATATATATATATATATATATATATAACATATATATATATATATATATATGTATGTATATATATATATATGTATGTATATATATATATATATATATATATATATATATATATATATATATATATATATATATATATATATATATATATATATATATATATATATATATATATATATATAACATATATATATATATGTATGTGTATATATATATATATATATATATATATATACATATATATATATATATTTATAAATTTAACCGCCTTCAACTCCAACAAAAGCCCATCAAGAAATCCGAACAATTAGAACCTACAAGAGTAGTTCACAATGTGTCCAGTTACCATCTCAATGAGGCCTCGTTGAATGTATTAGCCAAGGGATTTAACTTCGCGATAGCACCAGCACGTCTACCGGTAGAAGACATAATCTGTGGTGTAGAATCGGCCATTGGCAATTTAGATACAAACATAGCGGAAACTATACGCCAGGACACG
>JANEYF010001390.1:0-35297 GCA_029963845.1 Rhamnusium bicolor
GATCTTTTTCATAGAGGACAACTTAAAAGGATCAGGATATATTGATTCATTAAAAAATCGCAATATATCAGCCATTGTAGTACTTCTTCCCAACCTCAACAATCCCAAAGATATCTAGTTTCAATAAGATGAAGCCCACTACATCTTGCGCTAAATGTAAGAAATTATCTCAACGAAATCTTTCCTCAACGTTGGATAGAAGAAGAGGTCACAATGAGCCTGCTCGCCCCCCGGAACTCAAGCCTTTGGATATCTTCTTATGGGGATGCATTAAAAATAGACCAGATAAAATTAAGGACGTAAGGGACCGAATAATTCACAAAATGGAACAGCATCAAGTCAATTTTACACAGAATTCACTACGGTGCTCCATAACCGATTGGGATATTACCAAATTGTGGAGGGCCACATTTTTAGGGTTTATTATAAAAAATAAAAATTTTTAATAAATAAATTACATTTTCTTGTGTTTGATGTCATTTCCCCGAATGTTTCTACCTCAAAATACAAAATTTCATTACAATCAAAGAAAAACAGATATGTAGATGTTTTCATACTTTTTTATTAACCCTATGTATTAATACATTCGTGCACACCTTTACATAAATTAATTGAAAGTCACCAAATAAATTATAAGTTTAATGAATAGAAAGGAGAGAGCAACCAGGGCAATTATTTTTTATTAATTAATTAATTACCACTTGTCTGGGTCTAGTCTGTATACAAAATTACAAGTTCGGGTATTACATTTTAGGAACGGAACCCTCGTCAAATGACTTGGTAATCCGATACAGACTTGGCACTCCTTATAAAATCTTACTTAAATAATAGTATGAAATACAGAAATGTTTTGTCGCTTGAAAATCATTTCAAATTATAAAATAATACGACAAATCGATAGCAAATGATGTTTTTTATAACTATTTTTGTGAGAGGAATCTATTGTTGCAAAAAATAAATTATAATATGATTAAAAATTTCTTTAGAATGGGAAAGTATTCCGTTTTTATTCACTGGTGCAGGTTGACTAAAAAAACATGTGCCGTGGCAGTTGTAAAATATGCTTATGTCGTAACAATTGATTTTAAATTTACAACTCTTTGAACTGAATTTTCTCAATTTTTTCAAATGGAATACCCTGTATATTTTTGTACAATGCGATGTAGGATTTGAAAACAAAAATTTTTTGTACGAACATTCCTATGGCTATTTGTGACCATTTTCAGTTTATTGATCAATAACTACAAAATTCAGCAATAAAAATTAAAATTCAGGGTTTTTTTTTCAAATAATTCTAGAGAAGGTATTATAATAAGCATGTTACATGCTGCAACCAACAACATTCCAAAACATGAAGTCAAGGATAATAAATGCTTTCATTTAGAAGTATCACTCCGGCAAATTTATGAACAGTAGAAATCTCATTCCAAAGACGCATAGAAATGTGTGTCAATCAAAATGGACAACACGTGGAGCACTTTTTATAATATCTTCTCTTGAATTACAAAAAAAAAATATTTTTAATTTTTATCGCCGAATTTTGCAGTTATTGTTCAATAAATAAAAATGGTTACAAATAGCCATAGGGATGTACCTACCAGAAATGTTCGTTTTTCAATTCTACATCGCACCGTCCAAAAATATATAGGGTGTTCCATTTGAAAAAATTGAAAATTCAGTTTAAATAGCTGTAAATAAAAAAAATTATTTGTGGCTACCCTGTATACTTTTAGGAAGTGAAAATGGCTGAGTGTCATCACACGGATGTCTCATAATTGATACTAATATATTTTTTTCTTAAAATCGATGATTGTGACTGTATTGATTTTTTTAATATATACGTGTAAATGCTCTCCTGAAATGGAAAAACCTCGTAACTCAAAAAAAGGCGAAGGTTAGGAAAATCCGATTTATGTGTGCCATATAGAGGAAGAAAGTATTTAAAAAATTCTAATGATTACTTTACGAATATCTTGTGTCCATATTTTGAAATGTGAATAATATTACACAGTAGAATATATTATGCACTGTAAATTTCATTAAAACAGTGACTTGCTAGGTTTTTCCAATGCACGAAAGAATGGCTTAATTAAAAAAAAGAATCGTTACATCCAAGTGGTTGGAAGAGTCAATAATATTACAGGAGTGGAAGGAGGCCACAAAAAGGTTTCAAAAAAATGTTCTGATGTACATGGCATTCCATTAAAAAATATATTTGTTGACTCTGTAGAATCGTTTTGGCTCACCCTGTATATTTGAAAATATACACAGTCCTGTTGATTATATAGTCTATCTAACTAAATTGACAAACGATTCAAATAAACAAAATTCTGGATACAAAAAATGTAAAAATACAGTTGAGAAAAGAAAACATTCAAATTGTGGGTAATTAGTAACATTTAAAATATATAATCTTTTTTTTGGATCATGTCTGTTTTTGCTCAAGTCAGAACACAGTTTTACAAAGAAATAAGTTATATAAAAATTTGCATCTGCATCTGCAACTTATTATGTTTTTTCTTCACTGATATTATTGATTTGCTTTTACTACATCTCGTATACGATTGAATAGTATAGTGTGTCCGTAAGGTATCGAAAAAATTAATTATTTCTTAAACCAAAAATATTTAGAAAAAATTCTCGGATACGTCGATCTTTAATTTCAATTTCGCACCTTATCCTTTATTTTTTGGTAATGACGTCATCATTGTTTCCGTTATGACGTCATCGATATATTTTTTAAATGGAACAACCTGTATATATCTCCATTTTTGGATTTTTAATCACAGCTGATTCCAAAAATGTATAACACTTAGGCTCTAAAATGATAAATTGAATGTAAGACTTTACTAATTGTTCATGTTTTGTTTGAACAAATAATAGTTACTAGAACTAACGGTTAGTTAATAATACAAACAATTTATAGTAAATGTTCGAACTGTACTCTTTGTTGTAGCTGACAGTACCCTAAATGATGAATAAAGTCTTGCTGAACCTTGTTTATAATTTCTTAAGAAATGTTGTTTATTTCTGTTCTAATTCTCTCTTTTAATTCAATAGTGTTTTCCGGTTTGGTTTTATAAACTAAGTTTTTAGATGGCCCCACAGAAAATAATATAATAGATTGAGGTCCGGTAACCTTGATGGCCATTCGATGGGTCCACGTCTCTCAATCCACCTGTTCACAAATATTTGGTTAAGATACCTTCGAACATCTGCTGCATAATGGGGAGGTGCACCATTCTGTTGATAATACAGGCTTTCGTCAAGCGTTTGTATTATCTGTTTTTGTTTTAAAAACCATACCTTCAATTATGTCTGCTTGCATCTGACACAAATCCTTGTAGTTGATGTGCCCTAATCGACTATGCTATAATATGTCACTGCTGACACTTGCGGCTGATGATGTTAACAAACACTGATTTTCATTTTCAACAGTTTTGACTCTTAATTTATATACACTGTTGACTAAATCTGCTATAGCTATTAGCTCATTTTCCTTGTTATAAATTTTACAGCATTCCTGTGCAAATATCACTTTGTTTCCATTCATGATTAACTGACATACCGACAGAAGATTTGTTGTTAATCCAGGAACATACATAGCTTTAGTGACAGTGATATAACTATTTTGATTCACAACAGTCATAATATTTACACTGCCTTCACATGACACTGAAAGTCTTTGATTATTAGCTGTTACAATGTCCTGTAACTCAACATTGTCCGAGATATTCTTTAACCAATGTCGATTAACCGTATGGTGTCTACTCGCGTCTGAATCAATGTACCAATCGTCCTTGCTGAACTGTGTACTTAAAAAGACGGCACTAAATGCATTTAAATTTCCATTACTGCTGCTTTTATTTGGACATTTAGTCTTGTAATACACCATTTGTTTACATCCGTAACACTTTATATTTTTGAGGTTAGAGCCTCCTTTGACATTTCCAGTTCCAGCTGATCCCGGTGCATTGGAAACAGTGCTGTTGCCACATCTACCGTCACTTTTATCAACATATTGGTTACCTTGGTGCCTTTTCCACTTAAGAAAGCGCTGCCTTTATTACCGGCTGGATCCATATCTAACAATTTGGTTTTAATGCTCACCACCGTTAACTTGATTCCGGAATGTTCTATCGCCATAATCATCGGTGCAAACTTTTCTGGCAAACCTGCCAATAATAGCGATCCAATCCAATCATCGTCTATTTGGAAACCAGTGCCTTTAATTTCTGCGCTGTTTCTATAAGCTGAGTAACATAAGCCTCCATAGAATCGCAGCTCTCAAGTCTGAAATTAACGAACGCAACAAAGCGATCTTACGACAGAAACCGATGTCATCAAAGAGCTTTTGAAGCGTGGTCCATAAGTCCTTTGTCGTTGTAGCGTTTTTAACATGCACAAATAGAGATGGATACATTGTCAAGATTAATTTTGCTTTGGCTTTTTCGTCTTTAACTGCGTCCGCTTCATTACCGTCTAAGCAACTTTTCAGTTCGTCCAACACTAGCATGTTCTGCACTGCGAACGCCCAATCGCTATAGTTCTCTCGGCCTTTTAATTTCGGAACACTAGACAAAAAATTCCTTGCCATTTTTGAGTCCTTTAGTTCTGTGAACATGGATACATGATGAAAAAATTGGCACAACTTTCCGTTATTTCACCTTTACCGCATCTGGGTATCTGGGTATCTGGGTATCTGGGCATCTGAGTATCTGGGTATCTGGGTATCTGGGTATCTGGGTATCTGCGTATCTGGGTATCTGGGCCCATAACCTGTTGAGCAGAGCTGGGTAAAATGAAGACACGTGTATAATCTACGATATTCAGTTTAAACTTCTTTATTGTAACACAAACCGTGAACGACTACTATCACAGCTACAATATGGATGAATAGGACTACTACCAACTTAACAATGATAGAAGTAGTGTTGCCAACTATAATAAAAATAAACATTGTTTTGATGTGTAAGAACAACAATACCGAGCCTTCAGCATATCTTTATCAGTGACAGCGTTAAAAAAAAACTAAACACAAGACTTATAGCATATAATAATGGGTACCCTCAAAATATAATCAACAATCTAATCTACAAAAAACAAAATAAGTCCCTTTTAAAAGAACTTTACCCCACTATTAACGAGAAAAAAGTTCAAACAAATATTTTGTTACCATATTCAGGTCAACTTTCTTATTCAATTAGCAACACTTTTTTGAAATTTAATATTAAAACATCATTTAGTTCTAACAAAAATATAGGCAGATATCTTTTCAATGCAAAACGAAAAACTGATATCTCTAAAAATGTGGTGTAATCGCACTCAAATCTCTCTACGAGTTTTCCGCGACTAGGCTTTTATTTGTATCTATTGTTAATAATGTACATTATAAGCCACATACTTTATTGTAATTGTAATCTAATGTAATTGTAATTGAATTATTCTGATGAACAATAAAGTCTATTATTATTATATTATTATTATTATCGGTTAGATTGCCCAGAATGTAACGCCTCATGTAGGTCAAACAGGTAGATCGTTCGGGATAAGATATAGAGAACATATTCACACACAAAAACAACATTCCAACTTTTATAAACTCCTAACAGATTCTGGTCATGCAATAACTGACGATCATCAACCTAAAATATTACGTATTTGTGGGAAAAGTAAAAAACTTAATCTATTAGAAGCGCTAGAAATAAATAAAGTAAATAGGAATAGAAATTACAACATATTAAACGACTAAATAGATTTAAATAATTACCCGTTATTAAACTTGTTTAGACAACCTAATGCTGTTAATAAAAATGACACCATAATATAATTTACTATTTTGAGAAACCTCTACATTTAAAGACATAACACCTGTACAAATTTGAATTATATGATCAACCATAAAGTGACCCATCCTTCTGTTCAGTTCAGTACATATTTAAATGAAAGTAAAATCTGTGTAAAATTTAACTTACTTGAAAATGTCCGAATAGAATGAAACTAGTTGTAAAAAATAACAAATATAGTGAAAATTAGACAAGTAATAAAAAGTGTTTATAATTTTTTAAATCAAAATGGATTTTCACAAAGTAACTTCATCTTCAATCAACTATTTTTTATTTAATTTTGTATCCTCGTCAACACCAGGGCTACCTGTTTTGGGTAAATGTTCCACCGTACCAGTCTCCCCAAATTTTACTCACTGTCGATTGAGTTATGGGTCGTTGTGGATATTTAGTATTAAATAAATTACATACTTCTTGTTGAGTTCGCATTCTATCATCACACCCAATCATCGTAAGAATTTCAATTCTATATATATATATATATATATATATATATATATATATATATATATATATATATATATATATATATATATATATATATATATATATATATATATATATATATATATATATATATATATATATATATATATATATATATATATATATATATAGGGTATTCCATTTAAAATAATATCGATGACGTTATACCGTTATAACAAAAAAAAAAAATAAATAAAGGATAAGCTGCGCAATTGAAATTGAAATCGACGTGTCCGAGGATTTTTTAAATATTTTTGACTTAAGAAATAATGAATTTATTCCATACTTCACGAACACACTGTATAATTCTCCAATTCTACTCTGACGTTTTGGATCTTTATGCTTGTAGGTATTATTGAGCTTCTTGGAACACCCTAATTTAGGAACATTAAGTATGTTGAGGTTGAACAAATTAACCCAGAACAAAGTGTTAGTAATCTTATAAATTGAGATTATATGCATGGATGGTTGGTTGTTCTGCCGAAATAACAAAGTATTATATACAATTTAATTCCAACAAAATTTGCTGCTTTTTTAAGCGGGAGTTTTACCAGCATTATTAAATATAACAGCAGCTGGATACATAATTAGTGATGAGTGTAAGGGGACTCATTAAGCTATATTTAAATAGTTTTCAGTTGCGAGGGAATTAGTAATAGCTAATAAACGGATCTCTAGTTGTGTTAAAAGCCTTAAAATAAATATTGTAGAATATTTAATAAACTTTCTCTACTATTTACATAAGCAACCTTATAGTAAACAGCTAAAGTATGGACCAAATTCATTACAGCTGACATTTTTTTTTTTTTAATTTTCCGGTAAGGGTCGATTTTATCTTTATTCAATTTCCAACCATCATTTGTGTTCGAGTAATGATGTCTTCGATATTTTTTTTAAATGACAACCCCCCTATTTTTTCTTGAGTTTGATAGATTTATTAATTTTTAAAACAATAGCTTAACAATTATGACACCTTACATAAGAAAATTTTTGAACAAAAAACAATTGAAAACTAGACAACCTAAATATTGTTATTAACAAAACATAAATCAAACTCTGTTGCTAAGCAAAAAAAATTATTAAATTAAGTGTTCGAACTGCCATATGCTTTTATACAGGTTGTCCATAATTAAGTACCTTCCTTCAATGGGGTGATAGAACTAGAAAAAGTAAGTTGAGCTTTAAATATTAACATTTGCTTAAAGCAAATCAGTTCATAGGGGAGCTACAAGCTCTTAGAGGGTAACGGGGGTAACTACAATATAGTTATTTGTCAATAAATTCAAAGTGTTTTATATTGCAAAAAATTAAATTTGGACCATTTATTAATTTCATAATGTTACATAATTTGTCAAAATTTTATCTAAATTTCATGATTTGTTGAGGCAAGGCACGGAAAAGGCACCAGTGTTAAAAACTGTATAAAAAGGTGTCCTTACTATATTTCGATTGGGGCCATCGTTTTGGAGTTATTTGTATTTTATTATTGCAATATAGAATATTTGTTTGGGTATTAATGAATTTGTCCCATACAACTTTTAAACGTCTATTATAATATTTCTTCTTTTAAACAGGAATGTTTCCAGTGGCTTCTTGAAAAAGTGTGTTGTATATATATATATATATATATATATATATATATATATATATATATATAGATGTATATATATATATATATATATATATATATATATATATATATATATATATATATATATATATATATATATATATATATATATATATATATATATATATATATATATATATATATATATATATATATATATATATATATATATATATATATATCTATATTGCGCTGTCTAATGTTCCCTATATTAGACATTCCGTGGTTCGCGCAGCAAGATTTTATACCTATATAGCCGTTTTGATGATATATTCGGATTTCCGTGCCACCGGAGAAATTGTTATGTAAATTTATGACACTAGCGTTTTACTGTTATTAGATTATGATGATCTCGAGATACCCTCGTAAAGCATTTTATTGGCCAATTCAGGACAACGAGCCATGGTGAACGTGTTGTCTTGCAGAGATGTGTAAAGTTAGATTTAATTGGATCTTTAATATTATTCTATCACTTTTATATAGCTACTACACATATGTAGAGGGTTTATAAATCATAATAATATAACTACTTCCTTTAACAAATTCGTGGCAAAATAAAACGTGGTTTTTTAGTCGGGTCTGATTTCGAGGGCATTTCGTTTGGGTTGTTTGTTAAAAGCTGGCAATAAATTTTATTTAATTCAGGAGATATTGAGCACACACTTGTTGCGAAATGGCCTCGAATACGATTCAAATATCAGTTTTTTTAGTTTATTCCCTTTAGAGTTCTCCGTATACTTTCATGCTACAAGGTATAATTATCGATCTCTGGTGTTTTGTTTGATTTAAAGGCTATACAGTGCGGCAGAAGGCGGTCGCACATTGAGAGATAAATCGACGCACAGCCCACGCATTGTCCAAGCATAATATACACGTTTTTTGCGTGCTCATATAGTTCGCGAACGAATAAAAAAAATAATTCTTTTCAGCGAACTAGTTCCTTAACATGACTTAGATTGCCCATTACTAGTGAGGTGTGGCATTGAATTATATTCATCACAGCTTTTCACGTGTATTGAGAGTTGGATGTGCGTGGATTTGTCTCTCAATGTGCGCCCGGTCTAAGAAGTTTGTTTTAAGATCAGAGGTGGATTACTACTGTTAATATTTTTTTTCAAACCGTTTTGAATCAAAGTTTAATTTGTTTTACAAATATAGTTTTTGGAACAACATTATCTATTATTATCTATGTATTTATGTATATGGTGTTGACGCCTTAATCGGCGGCTATACGCCGGATTATGGGAGTAAATACTCTACCACTCGTCGTGTATTTCATTACACTCTGGATCCGAAAAGCGTGTTGTCTGGCCGACTGCATCTTTCTCTCGATTTTTGGTACACGCTTTGGCTTTCCCGACCCCCCTGATTGGTTGGCCTCTCACGGGGGACGCGTTGCTTCTCGGCGTTGTACACGGCACAGTTGATTTGCCATATGTCTGCATCTTCTGGAAATTCCTCATCGATGACCGGTCGATTCAAGCGCTTAGGTTAGTCTAAGCAACCCTTTTCAAGACAGGGTCTAGAGGATGTTCCCCATCAGCTGCTAATTGCCGCGGAGGAACTGCGGCTGGCAGTTCTTCCAGCCGGGGTGACCTTACGTAACCTGTCCTGCGCAAAAGGATGCTTGATCTCTCAGGTGTTGTTGAGAGAAGGCCCGATGCTCTGGATGCATTTCACAGCAAAGTGCATGCAGTCGTGCCATGTATCCCTTTCGCTCTGATTCGCTACTCTCGCGGCAAGTCAGCAAATTCTCCCGAAGTTCCCTCGTCAACTCTAAAGCGTCCGTGTTCACAGCCATTGGCGTCGTTGTTGAGACCATCCCATGAGGCTTCTCCTACCTGTCTCTGACCCCAATCCGTTGTATGTAACCAGAAGTAGAAGGGGTACCAGGTGGTTAGCCTTGGGTACCACCGGCCGACAGACATCTGTCAGGCAGAGCTTACCTCTGCCTATCCATGGTGTATCGCAGGGAGGTTGCCAGTCCTTTGCACCCCTTAGAAATCGGAAGGTTCGTGCTGTTAACTTTAACATTGACTAGGAACTGTCTGTTTTGTTAAATATTTTTAACAATTATAAACACATTTAAAGTTCACTATTGAACAAGAAGATACAGTTAACAGTGTTCCTTTCTTGGACACCAAACTGATATAGAAGCTAGAAGACAATAAAATAATTACCACTTGGTATACTAAACAAAGGTGTATCAGGTCGCTTTATCTGTGAATCCAATCACCCAAATAAAATGAAAATCAACCTCATAGCAGGTATGAAAAATAGATGTATAGCTACTAAGTCATACATCACTCAAAATACACAATTTAAAAAAACTTTCTAACTTTTTTATAGACAGTGGTTACCCACCACCGTTAGTCAAAAAACTATTATTCAGCAGATCATCGATACATAATGTGTTCATGATTCTCAAAGGCGCAACAAAACCCGCCTCAAATCATTTACTGCTCACTTCCTTACTTGAGTCCACTTGACCACAGATTTAAAAAATATTTTCCAAATTTAAAATATCAAATTAGCTTTCAAAACAAGGTAACAATTAAAATTTTCTCTTCTACTAAAAAAAAGATAAGGATATTATTTCTAAATTATAATGAATATGTAATCACCAATCACGTTTTTAAACAAGATGTAACTGGCAATACGGCTGTAACGTTTTCGCTTTCACTGGCTGCTTGTGTTTGTCGCCAAACCTAGTCGGATGACGTCGTAAGACTTAACATTCAAAATGTTGTTATTTTTTTAACCCTTTCCGAAAAAGAATTGTGAGCTCATTTTATAAATACTGTCCAATAAGCAAATAAAAAAATATGTGAAAAATGCCCATTGATTTATCATCAGGATAATAAAATTAACTAAGATTACCCTGAAAAACAGGTTTGAAACATTTATGTTTGAGAAATAATTGTTTTTCCAAGTACTGGATTTGTAAAATAAATTACTTTGGTGAGAAACGGCTTTAAAGAAATATTAATAGTATATAATGTTATATTGGTATCAAAGGAAAAGTTTTATATCCCAATTCTTTTGGCCTTTTTACAACAGAAAAATACACATGTCTATTATAATTCTAAGAATTTAAATTAATATGGATCCTTAGTCATCCATTCACAATGTTGTTAATTTTACATAGTAGTGGTAGTAAATTACCGACAATTAATTATTAGTGTTTTTCTACAATTTGTCAAGAAATTTGTGTAGTTTTCAATGAAATACAGACCTTAACTTTAACCTCACTTTCGTAAGTACTTTTCATGTTTTTCCATAACTTAGTTTAATTAATCATAATTTATTGTAGAGTTCCTAATGAAGAATCAATAAAAGTTTCGAAAGCTAGAACAGAAAAAAGAGTTTTTCTATTATTACCTGTCACATGACTGCAATCCCCGCTTAAAAATTAAAAATATTTGTTTTAATGTATATATATATATATATATATATATATATATATATTATATATATATATATATATATATATATATATATATATATATATATATATATATATATATATATATATATATATATATATATATATATATATATAATGCTATAAGGCAATTTCTTATACCAAGTTATAAAGGTATTAAAGTTGTTTTGCTAAATACCTAAATAATAATTCTTTAGGTGTATTAAATAATCCATTGATAGTCGAGGAGTTTCTTTCGTAAAGGAAATACGCCAACAGTTTTCAATAACCCTTCATTCTAATAAAGCAAACGCTTTGAACTCGAATTACACCCATTGTAGATATTAGTGAGAGTGGTTAAGCCAATTTTCCTCTACTACGATATTGTTTGAATGTCCTGGGTAACATGTCGCCATCTAAATGAGGGTTGGAAGGTTTTGTTGAAAGGTAAAGAATAGAAGAAGCTCGTTTCGCTAATAAATGTAACGTTTGTTTTGGTCACAAATGAGATCGGGACGGTTGAAATAGTTTAATTGGAAAAAAGAACAGAGCCTTTGGATTTCTTATAGTTCATTTACATAAGAGAAGATTGGAATTGGATTTGCAATAGTGTAAAAACCATTAGATGATGGTAAATTTAACAGTGTAAAGGAATTATGGTGATTGTGGAATTGACATTTGTGCACAGAATTTTTAAAAAAGAGTTATTCGACATACAATATTAAAGGTGGCTCCATCCTTGATCTATAATAAAATTATTATAATGCCGAATTAAATAAATTCTGACTCTTGATAAATTCACTGTAATGACTGACAAAGGAATGAATACAGATACACAGTGTGTCTATAAAATAATGTATAAACGTGAGTTAATCGTTACATAATTTTGTGAAAACACATAAGTACTTTTTACTGAAAGTAAGTATATCTACACTATTGGACTCAATTTCATGCAAAACCTGCATTAATGCCATGAAAATAAAGGTAATTAGAGTTTGAGTATGCTGGAAAGAGTTGAATGTATACTGCTTCATTGCTTTGGCACCCGGTGCGATACAATGCGCAATGAGCAATGAGTAATAGGCAATTCTGTCGTCTACCAGCTATCTATTATTCCACCACTGTCTGCTATATTAAACACAGGTTTTGCATGAAATCGAGTTCAATAATATATAAATAAAAAGTACTTTTCATACCAGTTCTGCTTATTGACCAATAATCGTATACAGCATGATTAATATGACCTGAGTGCTAACCGTTTGAAACAGGCCATCTATTGTAAAGAAATGATTTTCTATGGTAATAAGATTTAAGATGGGGCCTTCTTTCACTTTGGTACACCTTGTATACGATGGCATATTAATATTTATTTTAAAATCGTTTTGAACAGAGGGTTAATTTATTTTAATCGTCAAATACCTGAAATAATAATTAGTCCTCGAAGGTAATTGTTTCAAACCAGTTTCTCTTCAAGGTAATCTTATATTGTTTTATCATCTTAATGATAAATCAATTATTGTGTTTACTCTAAACAGCCACTCGCTGAAGAGGAACGAGAAAAGCGATTTATTAATGGTAGATAAATATGTTTCTTTTTTTTGAATAATTTCTAGAATAAAGCATGAATTGATATATTTTAAATATTAGTACATGGCCGTTTTAAATAACTTCTTTTGGAAACATAGTTTTAAAATTACGAGGAAGCGATTCGCAGCTTTAGAATAAAGACTTGTTTATATTAAATAATGCAGGGAATTAGTTCAAGCGCGGTGTGCCAAGCTCGCTTAAAATACATTTGTAACGTACACATATCAGCTAAGACTCCGCTCGACGCGCAGAGTCACGTCACTGTCTCGTCACAATTTGTGTATAAATCTGCACGCGTCGATGGGACCAGTCAGTAACGGCGGAAAACCAGTAAAGCCACCCGATGCACATAATCCGGGTACATGTCTACGTTCAACGTAACAGTCAATTCTCAAGTCAATGGTCAACTCAAGAGTAATTCGAAAAACAGGCAGCTCCAGAAATTCAGTGAGCTCCGCCGCAACCAGGTAGCGATAAGAATTACTTTGACACTTTTACTGCTTTTATTTGTATTTCCGTTATTCACCGATTGTGTCCGAATTTCTGCTATATTATTCTATCCGTCAATTGTCTATGAGTGCGTACTTTTCCGATCAGCCAGAGATATTCGAGAAATCGCGCACCTCATTAGTAATTTCGGGTTAACTAATCAACGACGAGCCTCTCTGGTTAGAATTTCATCTCAGTCATAGTTTATTTAGTATCAGTAAGGTCTTAAGTCCACAATCTCTGGTTAGGATTTTATCAGGTATATGCGAAACGGCACAAGTGACGTTTTAGGTCCTCAATCTCTGGTTAGGGTCTCACGAAGTGTCCCGGGATATAATGTATTAATCATTCCGTCCGACACACGTAGTCAATAAAACCCTAATAAGGGACATAGGGTGCTAATTTAAGATATAGCACAACCGCGAAGAGAAAGTCATATGTACCGCCTGTACCTGAACTGACATTCTACCGTTGTGTCACGATGTACTTCGTAACTACTTGCACTTGGATATATTGCTGCACCTGCCGTCTACCGTAATATCGCCTTAAACACTAGTGACTATTGAGTCATTAACCGATTGTTAGAGATACCAGTAGTAGTAGTAAGTAGTTTCCGTAACTCAGTTTTATTTGACGTCACCGATTTCTTGCTTTCGTAAATGCCTCTAGTAGATATTTGAATATTACCTGCTGATAGTAATACCCTAGTAGTAGTTCCCGTAACTTAGTTGCACTTGATGTAACTGATCACCGTTCTTGTATTATCATAACATTTTGCTTAGGGTTGCTTACTTGTAATATAGGTTAATATTTACGTTACATAACATAAGTGGTTTGTATTTATTTATTTATTAGTTTTTAGTCTTAAATAAAATAGAGTAAGTGGAGTTGAAATATTGCCTGTTATTTAAAGCAAAGGTATAAGTAATAAACTGTTTGTAAACCAACAAACATTTTCAGCTGGTAAATTGTCCATTTTTACGAAGCCGACAGCCAGACAGACCCCTGGACATACAGTACTATACTGAGTTATCCTAGCTTTTATCATACCGCTGATAGAATAAAATGATGTTCTTACACTTTAAAACAGGTGCTTGAGACCTTATCGTAAGAAAAGTTCAAAGCACCGCTGATTGCCATTGTGACACTTCCCCTTTTGCATAGTTAGACAAAAAAACAAGAGGAAGGAAGTGACGTCACACTATAAGGTGTACTTTCGTGCACGTCACATCTTATTTGATGATACTACATTTACGGGAATTTTGTCCAGCCAGAATTGTAATCCCAGGGTTCAGACTTTATGTAGCTGAGAAAATTCCCTGAATTTTGTATTCTCATGATTTCTAATTTTATAAGGAAATACTTAATTTCTTATACCTAAGGGTGAAAACACAACACAGCGGTGCGACGTCGCATCGCAAAAACGACGTCGCACGGCGATGCGATGCGATGACGCAACGTTAAAACTTCATTGCCACGGCATCGCAAGAAGACGCTTCTAGTGAGATGTGGACCGCACAATACGTGTCCTACGGCTGTTGCAGGCCACAACACTGCGGTGCGACGACGCATCGCAAAAACGAAGTCGCACCGCAATGCGATGCGATGAACGTTCATTGCACGGCCACAGAAGACCTATACCAGAAGCGACACGTTTGATGTATGTATGGCGTGTTATAATTAAATATAAGAACCAAATAATGTACCAAATCTTGTACACACGCAACCTGTTGGCACAGCAGACTAAGTCGAGTATAAAAGACCACCAGAGTTCCGTGATTTGCGCGTGCGTTGCTTGAGAGAATCATTCCCGATCTCATAAGTAAAAACACAACACTGCGGTGCGACGTCGTGGAAATTTGCGATGCGTCGTCCCACCGCAGTGTTGTGGTTTCGCCGAGGATTTGTACTAAGTGACGTCGCATCGCAAATTTCTACGACGTCGTTGATTTCTGCGATGCGACGTCGCACCGCTGTGTTGTGTTTTCGCCCTAAGGTACTTAGTAGCAGAGTATATTACATTATTATTATAAATTAAACACAATAACGTCAAATAAAATTGTTTTTTATTAGGAAAGATAAGTATCTAAAATAGTAACAAAACTGCAACTATCACTGCACATAAAAATCAGACTATTATATGAATACATAGTTCAGAAACACGAAAAATTTAAAAATAAATCTCTTGCCATAAATATTTAAATATACAGGGTGTCCCAACCAAAAGTCGGCACCCTGAATAACTTTGGAGATAAAAATTTTTTGAAAAATTGGTGAAAGACCATTGAAAGACCTTTCAAAAGATGTATCACTCGACCCCCTTGCCATTTGAATTTTTGAGGGGGTGACCGTATAGGGTAGAGGGATGATGATAGGTATACAAGTATTACATTAAAATATGTCCCCCTTGGAAACAAGGTTGACGTGTTTCACCAATTTTTAAAAAAATTTGTATCTCCAAAGTTATTCAGGGTGCCTTCTTTTGGTTGGGACACCCTGTATAACAAAATAGTTGTCTATAGTTAACGATATATCTTTGGAATAAAATAAGGCACATTAAAATTAATTAGTAAAAATTTAGAAAACATCCATTTTCTCAATTTAGGGATGCACGATACCGTACGATATTTTCGGGTATCGGTACTTTTCTTTTCGATCTTAAAGTTTACGGTACGGTACGATACAGTACATTTTTGGCCAGTACCTACCACATCAGATACCGACAAGTATTTTAGTGAAATTGATTGGATGCTCATGGCATGTGGTCATATTATCTAAAGTATAAGTAATGTTTGTACAAATATGTAATATATGTTCCTTTTTGTTAAAAGAGTTTAGTTTCAATACTTATTTTATTTTTACATTTTTGTTTGTATTTATTAATACTTTCATATTGTTGGCAGGGTTTTATATTTTATGTCGTTGGCAATAACGAAAATCTTAAAAACTCTTTCAATAAATGCTGAATCGGATGTGAACTGGTCCTCAGGTATCGATAATTTTTCCTTTCGATATTGTACCCAACCGGCAATTTTTAATCGATACGATACGATACGCGATACCGGGGTACTTTTCAATGTATCCTTATCCACATCCTTATCTCAATTTAGACAGCGACCTATCAATTTCACTTTTTCTCTAATAATACATTTTCATTTACAACAGCACTTCACTTACTACGGAATCTTAATCCAATCACTTAAGCCAAAAAAGAGGGTCAACCTCGGAATGAGAGATAATAAGCTGTAAACTTGTATAAACCTTTATTTTGGCGTTCTAAAAGTTGTCTCAAAAGTATCATAAAATCTCGTATCCGCGTCTTAAGATATTCAAGGTCAAAGGTCACAAAAATCGGTTTTTTGCAAATATCTCGCTTCCTATGGTTTTAATGCCATTTGCATTTATTATAAAAAGTGTAGAGAATAAAATTCTCTACAACTTTTGTCCCAAACATTTTTTTATATACTCAACCGTTTTTGAGATAGAGGGCAGAAAGCGCGCCGCGCTTACCTATTCACAGCATAATGCAAGGTCAACCGTAAGTCCTGGTAAATAATACTCCGTATTAAGTATATAAATCATTAAAAAATATATAATTATGAATAATTTGCATTGTTTATTAATTAATTCATTATATTTAATAATATTTTTCATTTATCGAATATATATTTGTTTAATATTACTTACCTTTCCGTGTAATCAAAAAATTGTTGAGTGGAATACTTTAAGTATATTTTAATTATATTATATATTTTAATATTTTGCCACTGCAAGAATGGTTGTGGTTCACCCTGCGGATGCAGGAAATCGGGGTTGCAACGTTCTTTAGCTTGTGTAATGGGCAAACGTGCTTCAATGCTTCACCGTATCAAAGCGATCTCGATGAAGATAGTACATTTGACCCCGAAATTCTCGAAGATCTAGAGACAAATATCCTTGACAACGAAAATGATGATATTGAATTGGAAATTTTCGAGTGATCGGAAGACGATGATGCAGAAGAAGAAGAAAAATTAAGACTCAAGTCCTTCTAATTATAAAACTTTTTGAAACTTCAACTGTAATAAATATATGAAAAAGTATTTCTAAATAAAGATATAATTAAAATGTATTTACTGTATTCTTTTTCTACTTAAAATATAATTAACATATATATTAGAATATAATTAAAATATACTTAAAGTATTCTACTCAAAAAATTTTTTGATTACACGGAAAGGTAAGTATATTAAACAAATATATATTCGATAAATGAAAAAATATTATTAAATATAATGTATTAATTAATAAACAATGCAAATTATTCATAACTACATATTTTTTTAATGATTTATAGACTTTATACGGCTTATTATTTACTGGGACTTACGGTTGACCTTGCATTATGCTGTGAATAGGTAAGCGCGGAGCGCTCTCCGCCCTCTACCTCAAAAAACGGTTGAATATATAAAATGTTTGGAACAAAAGTTGTAGAGAATTTTATTCTCTACAATTTTTATAATAAATGCAAATGGCATTAAAACCATAGGAAGTGAGATATTTGCAAAAAATCGATTTTTGTGACCTTTGACCTTGAATATCTTAAGACGCGGACACGACATTTTATGAGACTTTTGAGACAACTTTTAGAATGCCAAAATAAAGGTTTATACAAGTTTACAGCTTATTATCTCTCATTCCGAGGTGAAACCTCTAATGTGACTGGACTATCTCGTCAATTTCGATTTTGATACGATCTGAACATAAGAGACTTATAAACAAGTCACGAACTACAGTAATATGTTCCTCTTTTTCTAACGTGCGTTGAACCTGAATGTATCTTTCCTTGTTGTTTATGTGTAAGAATACACATACGTCGAACGAAGCCAGTGGCGTAGTAGAAGGTAAATTCTTTTTTTTAAATTAAAATCGCAATTAAAAAATCTTAAATAAAAATAATAGGGGAAACTTGTAGGTAGTTTATTGTTTTCCAAATTGTTGCGCAAATTCCCGATTTTTGATGAAATTTATAAAATTTTTGATGTTACCATGATTTTTTTAGAATTTTTAAATTCCCTGATTTTTCTAAGTTCTCCAGGTTTTACATATGAGTCCGAACCCCGAATCTCCTCCACTGTACGGAGCCTCTCGTTTTGTCTCGTAAACATCCATCAAATGATAAAAAAAACTCAACATCTAAAAATGATATTACATGAAACCCTTAATATTTATACTTTATTTATCCTTGGAATTACAAGCTAAATGTATACAGGAAATCTAACGGAAAAACTTCTCAATCAAATAAATTAACCGTGTTATTCAACAGAGCAGTAAAATGAACTTAAAATAATGTCCTTGGATATGTGAAATGCCAGTGGAAGTTACAAGTTTGTTTAGCTATTTTCTATAAATTCAGCTGAAAGTTTGGAAACCATTAAATGGATTGGTTCGTGCTTCTATGCTGGTAGTGCATCAGTTTAACTGATACATGGGACTTATTTAAAAAAAGTGTGTACAAGTACTTTACTGGAATTGCTTTTACGGTGCTGGGGATATACCCGTAAGAAGAGAATATCACATGTACATTGTAATTTTACTTAAACTGTTATTATTCGAAAGATATTTACGATGAAAAAACAATGATATGCAAATATTAACTGAATAAATTTTTTGCTAGACTAACAATCCATTTTTGAATAACTAAATTTCAATAGCATTGTGTTCAGTACAACGTCGAGCATTTTAATTCCCTGTTTACGTATAGGAATGAAATACGGAAAAAATAAAAAAAAATGTTTTAATAATTATCTTAAACAAAGCATCACCAAAGTATTGACTCCTAGAGACAACAAACTTATATCCCCAACAAATTGTCCAAGAAGAATTTGTGTTGAAAATATTTTATATATTGAAAAAGCAACTCTTTATAGTAAAAAATATGCATTGTGTAAAACGATAAAAACGATTCCAAAAAATTTCTCACAGATTTCAGACAGATCGAGCTGGTTCAATCTCTTTTTGCTATTAATAGTATAATCCTGTCAGTAGAGATTTTTGCCCTACAAAAGGTGGGATAGAAACGATTTTGATACATGTTGTTTAGGTCGGGACTCTGATGAAATATCTAAGTTTTCGACCTTGTGGGGGTAGGCGCGAGCCACCATATTGAATGAAAGTTGCAAAAAATTGTTTTTTTCAAAATAACTCCCAACGACAAAAATGTAACGAGTTACCAATGGCGACTTGTGAAAATTTTATTTGGCGGCTCTACAACTTTTGATAACAAAAGAAAAAGTCTTATGTACACATGTATAAAAAAAGGTTTACAATATAATAATCACTTAAAAATGCGAGTAAAAATGTTATTGCTTATACACAAAATCTTTCTGGGAAATAAAATGGTCTATGACTTTTTTTGTTAAAATTACTTATGTTATGGATAAAGTTCTTATTCACTGACACTATTGCTAGGGCATTAAGGCGTTCTTCATTCATAGCATTCCTTAAAAATGTCTTTATTCTTTTAAGAGTTGAAAAACATCTTTTTGATTCAGCAGTAGACATCGGAGTTGTCATAATAATTTTTAGTAACCCCGTTTCGCTAAACGTTTCATTTAAGTTATTTTCACACAGCCAAGAAAGCATGCACCTACAATATTTTTAAAATCCGTTCTTGAATAAATGACTTCCAATTCAGTCCTTAATTTGTCTTGTTGTAACATTGGATAAGATTTAACAACTGATTTGAAAGTCGACGTCGAAAATTTATTTGAATAATTAAGAAACTTGTCTACATTCACTAAAGATGCGGCTTCTAAATGACCACTGTATGACAATCTTTCTTTCATCTGAAAAATTATTGTATCACACACTTCCTTAGCAATTACGGAGTTTCTATTTTCAGGACTAATTTTTCTCCGTTTATTCTCATTCCCAGTATTAGTAATTTCTTTTTCTATCTCATCAGTTGAATTTCAAATAGATCATATAAGTTCAATAATGTCTGTATTTCTGGCTTAAAATTGATTAAATAATATGTCTACATGTGGAAAGATTTTATAAAATAAATTAAGAAAAAATACAAAATTGGAATCTTCTAGTTTCTCGTAAACCATAGGCCTCTTTGCAGGTAACAAATTTATTACATTTTTCCTCCAATTCCTCGAAACATTCAATTAACTTTTCTCTCTTTTTGAAAAATGACGTTTACTATACCGATGTTATAATTCCAACATGTAGCGGCAACTTTAGGCAATGTTCGATTTACAATTTCTTCTAATTCATCATGTGAGTAGTACTTAAAAAAAAAAGGAATTGCAGATAAATTTGAGAAAAAAATTTTCATTTTGGCATTCTGACTGGTTGCTTTCTGCATAATTAAATTTAATTGATGCGCATAACAATGCACAAAATGAGCATGTTTATACTTTAATTTTATTTTTGATTGAACTCCATCGGTAGCACCACTCATAACATTTGCACCGTCGTAAGTTTGAGCAATTAGTTTAGACGGCGAGTTTGAAATTAATTTTCTATCTCATGTTCTATGCACTGTGTTAAACCCTCAGCTGACTTATCGGTAACTCCTAGGAAACTCCAAAATCTCTCATAAATATTTCCATTGTGGTAATAACTTACCATCATAACCATTTGACACTGGTTTGAAATATCAGTTGTCTCATCACTCTGAATTGCTAAAAATTCACTTTCATTAATTTGCTCTTTAATTTCTTGACGACATACTGCAAGCATACTTTCCAATATTTCATTTTGCACAGTTTTAGATGTATCGGTTTTGAGAACCGTCTTTTCATCGTGCCCTCTTAATGCTAGTTCCAACTTTCCACAAAACTTAATACAATTGATAATTCTCTTTGAAATATACCTATTTTTCACCTGCTCGTGTTTTATAATAGTTTCTCTATAAACTGAATTTAACTGAACTGCAATATTTACTGAGCCTAACAATGCCAAATTCTTACTGCACTTTATACGATATGCAAAAATTTTGTGCTTTTTTATTTTATTATTTAAATGTTTTAGATCTTTAAATACTGTTACCGATCATATCTTGTCCATTCCGACATAATCGGAATAAAATAGAACACATGGAAACCAAAACAGAGTATTTACCTGATGACATCCACAAATCCATTGAAATTTTCTTTCATGAAAGTACGTATCCCTACCTTGTCTGGTTGGTTAATAGTCAATTCTGGTGTTGGTCGTCCGAGTATCTTGACTTTTACTTTTTCTGCTAACGGTAGAGCTTTAAAATTCACTTTCAGAATATTACTTATACTATCCTCAGTCATTGTCGCATCAACCAACTTAAAATAACACAAAAACACTCAAAACAGTGAAACCACAAATACATATCGAGAGCGAAACGATATAGGTACTACTACACTACACACACATTAAAAGTGCACTGCGGCTTTGATAACTTGAGCTTTCAGCTTTCTGTCGCGTTGTAAAAACTGTTCTCCGCGATCGAAAATTTCCGTGCCCGGTTCGTTGCTTCATATATTTTCTTATCCAAGGAATGGCTCATATGACTTGAGCCTGAGCCCCCATACTCTCTGGTTAGTGATATAGGTTGACGGTCAGTACATTATCTGACTTTATTCTACACATAGCCGTCGCAAACGGGTACAATGTTAAAAAAGATATTAAATATAAAAAAACTGAATAAAAAATATCATGCATTTAATTACTGTTACATTTTCCTAATAGTAACTTGGGAGGCTCGAGCCCTTGAGCCTCTATGGAGCAGTAGCCACTGTGAGTTACAGCAGCGGAAAGATGAACACTTTCCAAAAAATCGTCAACTCCATTTTTGTTATTTTTTTTACTCTTTCTGGCTATTCATTACATAATTATAAACTCAATGTAAACTCATTTTCACACCACGCCATGAGGTAGAGTAAATGGCGCGTTTTTTTATTGTAGTATCCCCAGTAGGCCTAATCCACATATATTCTAGTTTCGCGAATATATTACTTTTTTCTTCTTTTCGACTGGAGGCGACTCAGATACAATTACATATGTATGAACAGCTGCGGACACACGTCACTGTAAACTGTAAAGCAGATTCAAATTGATGTGATCTATTTTTAAAACAGATCAGTCGTTAGATTTCTAGTTTCTGTCTGCTTTCGTTAGGATTTGTGTGTGGATTGGTAGAATTCATTGAAAATCGGTAGATTTACGGAAAAATAGGAGGGTTAACAACACTGGTCACTATGACCCTGTGTGTATTAATCCAGGACCGCGGGCGCGCAATATGCTGCCGTGCCGCTCTCTCTAGAGAGGGGAGAAAGGGACGCCCTTTTCGACCATTATAAAAGAAACGAAGGAAGACCTGCTCTAGGAAATATCTGCTACAAAAAAACAGAATGAAACTTGAAACATCCAAACACTAATATTCTGTACTAATTTCCCGCCACCGCGGCCGTGTCGGTGGTAAGAAAATTTATATGTAACAAGAAAAATCACTATAATTTGAAATAGACTTCGCTATATAATCTTACTGTGGTGTGGAAAAACGTTAAAAAATAATATAGTGTAATTTGTTCTTACAAAATTTACTAATAAAAAATTATATATTAGATTTACAAAAAAAATGTATATACAAAAAAATTTAAGGAATTTTGTCTTCTTTGTCCTTGATATTTTTGTCGCTGGATCACCTATTGCAGTTATTTTAACCCTTTAAGTGGCAGAAGAAAAATTTCGCAAAAATAAACAAAAATTGTGCTAAATCCCTAAAATTGTTAATAAGGATTCTTAACAAATATTTAAAAAAATCTGTATTGTGCCTTATTGACTCTAAGCCGTAGTTAATTAGGTCACTTTTGTCACTGCAATATTTATTGTCAATATTATTGAATACAGTAGACAGTCCACACACGATTCAAAATTATTGAAAATATTCTTCATTTATTTATTTATTTACTCACTCACTCACTCACTCACTCACTCACTCACTCACTCACTCACTCACTCACTCACTCACTCACTCACTCACTCACTCACTCACTCACTCACTCACTCACTCACTCACTCACTCACTCACTCACTTATATACCATCTAACAGTACAAAGACCATTTACAAGATAGGAAAAACATATTCAGTATAAAAATAAAAATTTAGAATAACAAATTAAATAAATAATATATACACATACTATAATACACACATAGATAGGTATACATATAAAAATATAATAATTGTAACTGTGTCTCCTATTTTTTAAAAATATCAATGTCATTTTCACTGTTATTGCAGTTAGAGCATATGTCATAAATAGGTGAAAACTTTAAGACATTAGACTGAGTTCTAGGTAGATAAAAAGTGTGTTTATGTCGGGATTTTACTCTTGGAACATGAAAATTTAATCTATGAAGTATATCGTTACAATTTGTTTCATGATGGATGATTTTCTTTAAGAAATTTATGGCAAAGTTGCAGATCACTTTGTGGAAAACCAGTAGGTGGATATACTAGATTTAAAATAATGAAATTTAAGAAAAATGGCGTTGCACATTTTCTAATTTATTGATATGAATATTATAGCACGTGTGCCATACAAGGGACGCATACTCTAGCTTAGACCGAAAAAATTAAAAGTTCAATAATTTTAAAGTTGTAATATTTGAGAAATCACGGCCATTGCGTATAATAAAACCTAAAGTCTTATTTACGGTACATATTAACGTCTGATCAAAGGTTAAATTTCTGTAAAAACTTACCCCAGGTCTTTAAACGCGGACGGTCGAGTTAGCAGTTCGTCGTTAAGTGTATAATCAGAATCTTCAGTGGAAAATGTAATTATATTACATTCTTGCACATTTAATGTGAGAGACTGTTCTCGAGATACCAAGAGCTAAGTTTGGAGATGTTTTGTAATGTAATCATTTAAGTTAGAAATTCTATGCAGGAGTTTATATCATCCGCATACACTAAAAAATAAATATTTAGCATATTACATAAGTCATTTACGAAAATAATTAAAAGCAGCGACCCAAGAATAGACTCTTGAGGAACACCTGAAAACGAGACCTAATCAGAAGACCCATTATACGCGATATATTGCAGTCTATTAGTTAAGTATGATTCAAAGAAAACTGTCAATTGATCAGAAATTCCAAAGGTAGAAAGTTTTCTAATAAGTATATTATGATTGAGCCTATCGAAAATTTTCGTGAAATAAAAGTATATTACATATGTTTGAACCTGCATGTCAATGGATTCAGAGATGTGATGCATATTAAATTAGTAGTTGTAGAGCGGCCTTTCATAAACTCGTCTTGCTGAGTAAAAATACTATTTTTAACATGAGGATAGATAAAATTATGCAGTAATATCTCAAAGGCTTTGTTAAAATTACAAATAATTATTGTTATTGGTAGAAAATTGGTTATATCATTTTTTATTGCCCTTTTTGTATGCTGGGCATACCTTAGAGTATTTCCAAATATCAGGAAAGCAAGAGCATTTAACAGAAAGATTAAATAGAATCACAAGGCGAAGGGCAAATATAGCTGCACAACCTTTCAATAAAAATGCTGAAATACCGTCAGGTAGGATTAGTTTTTATTTTTTTTAGTGCCATTAATACTTCATTTTCTGAGGAGACGAGATTAATGCTATGAAATGTTATGAAATAAAGTTTTCCTGTGGTAAGTACTACGTGTGAGCTGTATGTTTATTTATTATAAAATTTCCTCAGAAGATGAATATTTGGCAATTGTTTTGCTTGTAACAAAAAACGAATACAGAGATGTTGGTCCAAATGTTGAATTTTACAGCGGTCTGAATTTTCGCATGACTTACTATTCGAGTTAAAATTAAATGAACCAGAGGAATACCAAAATTTGTTATGTATGGACAACAAAACATTTGAGGAATTACTGGATATGGTTACACGATATACTGAAGCAATGTTGCGCAATATTTACTTCTACGTTTAATTGTTGCCAGATTTTCAATCTTTGCATTTATTAATTTCAAACATGCGCAAACTGTATGCAATCATTGTGCACTCTCATTAATACTTAACCTTAACGTTCAATATTATTGCGCAATATGAAATATTGTCAATTAAATTGATAATATCATTACACATTTAGGGGGTCTTTTATTACGCTCCTTTAAGTTTAAAACTTTACGGAATGTTGTCATTGTGCCTGACTCAGTATCCAGAGTGCAAACTCTGCTCCTTTTTGAAATACAAAGGTTTCTTTTTTATTGTAGATCGTGTTTGGTTTTCAAATGACTTGAGGGTTACAAATATACATGAATAACATTTTCTTAATTAATAAATTAATAAATACGATTTATTGTTTCAGTTCTGGCAAAACTGAATTTCGATTTACTGGCAATATTTTCAGTGCTTGGCGTACTTTTCGTTTTGTTCTGAGTTTCAATTGTATTCTAAACATAACGTTTTGTTATTTTTCTCTTTTAAATATAAAATCAATAGGAGCACTGAATAAATATTTGCTGTTTATTCATAAATCGTAATATAATTGCAGTTGATGTTGTTTGAGTATCTTGTATGTATTTTTTCGTAAAAGTAGCGTGTGTTTCACTTTATTTGAATACACCTAGTAAATTCTTTATTTTTAAACATATCGATCTGGATTATTACTGATTATTATTACCAGTGGAAAGTGTATTTTAGTGCTTTAGACAAAGTGAAAAAAAGTGAAGGACAACATGGTAATAAAATTGAGAAAAGTTGTAGTTTATTACTTTTATATTAAACGATCTTTATTACGTCCAAAAATTCAATACACAGGAACGCATTTCATATCAAGTACTTCCTAGTAAATTACTCCGAACAAGCCTCTGACTTCGTCTGTGGTGTGTGGAGTTAGGTTTCTCTTACTTGGGATAAATGGCGGTATTTCCTTTTTGAGACATCAATTGTTTTAGCGTAAAATAATAAAAATACGTAGGTTTAAGAGTATTACTATTGTATAAGAATGGATTACAAACTAATATTTGTTTAAAACAGCCACCCGTTCAAAAATATCCAAATCTACATTTAGTAAATTTTGTTAGCAAAGTTCGCAACAACTGTCATTTTTTTTTGGTTATAAAATGCCACCGAACCAGATAACTTTTTTTCTTTTCTAATTAAAATTCAGAGAGGAAACTTGAGTTGCCCGTATCGTTCTGGTTAATTAAAGTCACAATTTTAGAGTGCATCGACATTCTTCTTTCTTCTTCTTTAGCCTATTCTCGTCCACTCCTGGATATAGGCCTCTCCATGTTTTTCCACCACTGTCTATCCTGAGCACTCAAAATCCAGTTCTTGACGGTTTTCCTCTGGACATTATCCCTCCATCTTATTTGGGGACGCCCGACACTCCGCCTAGTTTTTCTGGGCCTCCACTGCATTATAATCTTCGTCCACTGGCGACGTGCTTTGCCCAGCACCATTTATTGGCCTGTGTCGGTTCGCCCTGTTTTGTGTTAGGGATATAGTCCCGAGGCCATATGTCATGATAGGTAAGATACATGCGTTGAATACTTTCCGCTTCAGGTTGATGGGCATGTCCTGTTTTCTGAGGATGTGATCGAGTTTTCAAAAAACCGCCCACTTCAGGCCAATTCGCCTGGTGATTTCTGCGGTCTAATTGACCTTGTTAAGATTGATGTTGTGGTCGAGGTACACGTATTCTTCAACAACTCCAAGCGTGTGGTTGTCGAGTGTGACCTGGATGTTATCTCGACTCATGACCTTGGTCTTTATGAGGTTCATCCTCAGGTTCACGGACTCCGAAGCTTCCTTCAGCTCTCTTAGCATCATTCCTCCAAGCTCGTCAGCATCGCCGCTCATTAGGTTGATGTCTTCAGCGAAGCGTAGGTGACTCAGGAACTTCCCATCGATATTGATGCCTTTTCTCTCCCAGGTCAGGTTTCTAAACACGTCCTGCAGAGTGCCGGTAAATAGTTTTGGCGAGATAGTGTCGCCTTGTCTGACTCTCACTTGATAGGGATCCTCCCGGTGACTAAGTCTTCTCTGACTTTGACGTGGAGAGTGGCATATTCATATATATCTCTGATGAGATTCGACTATCTCGAGTTAATTCTCGCAGCGTTCATCGCATGCATAATTGCCCAGATCTCCACAGAGTCGAAAGCCTTCTGATAATTGACGAACGCCAGGTGGAGAGGGACGTTGTACTCAGTGCATTTTTCGATCGGTGTGCGAACTGCCTGGATGTGGTCTATCGTGCTGTACCCCTTCCTGAATCCAACTTGCTCTACAGATAAGTAGAAGTTGAGTTTGTTGGTAAGACGGTTGGTTATTATTTTGGTAAGAAGTTTGTATAACACAGAGAGGAGGCTAATAGGCTGGTAATTCTCGATGTTCGTAGAGTCGCCCTTCTTGGAAGAGGATCGTGATTTCAGTAGTCCTCCATGCATCCAGAATCCTCTCCTTCTTCCAGACACTTATTCAGGAGAATGAGAAGTGCCTTGTCCAGAATTTCTCTTCCGGTCCTCAGCATCTCACTCGTCACTTGGTCTTCTCCGGGAGCCTTACGATTCTCTCATCTGTTCTAATGCTGCTCTCAGCTATCAATTTCGGGCATCTCCTCGGAACCAACGTTCTGGACCACTTGATCTTTGTGGTCATGAAGATGGTCAGTTCTGGTACTGACTGGCTGTACAATCTCCGGCAGAAGTTCTCGATGATGGCCACGATTTCGTCTTTCTCTGACACAACTAAGCCCTGCTTGTTCCTCACCTTATAGATGAGTAGTTTTCCTCTAGCCGTTCTGGAACAGAGGACCCTCATGTTCATATTGTCCTCAATGGCTTCCTGATTCATTTGCGTAATGTGTGCTCTCAAGTCTCTACGAATCGCTCTCTTTACTAGTCTCTCCAGCTGGCCGTACTCCAGTGCGTCGAGATCCATGACTCTGAGCTCTTCCAAAAGTCTGGTCGTGCCAGGCGTGAGCTTGGAGTTTCGCATAGTTAGTGGAAAAATAACCAGTCGGTTAAGTTAAGTTAAATTTATTTAATAGATATTAAAGTTTTATTAAATAATCGTTTATTACGGATATAATTAGCAACTAAACGTCCAGAAATACTGGGTAAGTTTCCACATGGATTTATTCTTTTAGTCACAATCACGTGCTAAAATTTAATAGTAAAATAAAATACTTGTAAATTATTTTAGACGTTTTTGGGACGGTCATACTTTTGAACCCAGATAGTTTTTGGAAATTTTTGAGATAACTGTTTGGGAAAAGATACATACAAAGCTGGTGAACAGCTTAATTATTCTGGAAATTTTTGGAATGGACGTTTTGAGCAATACAATTTAGATTTGAGTGGAATTGGTTTAATAAATTGGAAACGTATACCTATCTAACGGTGAGGATATCATCCTATCACCAGAGATGTAGAATAAATAGGAGAAACTGGGTCACCATCACATAATTTTCCAGCCAATTAACGCAGCATGTGTTCAACGTTACCCCTTGACGGTAACAAAAGTTAATCGTATTTCTGTGTTGTAGCAATTACCTTTGCATTTTGTAGTCTATTATTACAGCCAGTCTTGAACCTTCTTGTATATTTTTTATTTTAATTTACCATTTATAACGCACTGTATATCACCCTAGACATGTCTTGTTGTGATTTATTTTTAATATTTAATAAATTTGTGTTTTTTTCTATATCTGTGCTTTATTGTTTCACACTCGGAAGGATTTGTAGGACCCGAGACCTTTCTTGTGTAATTTACGGTCTTTTAGGTTGTAATATCTTATATAAACTACAAAAAGTCAACAACTATAAACAAATGATTAATAATAGTAACAATTGCTATTATATCTTATTAATCTTTCAGTAATAGAAGGTTATTTTCCAGATGAACTTAAAATTTCATATGTAATTCCTATTTTTAAACACGGAAACGTAGAAGATATAGAAAATTACCGGCAAATAACGCTAGTGTGTGTAGTGTCTAAACTTCTTGAAAAAATTATGTCTAATAGGATTATGGCTTACTTAGAAAGTAAACGAATCTTAAGCGAACATCAACATGGATTTAGACCAGGCAGATCCGTAGAAACTGCATCTGCTAGTTTATTTAATTTTATATGCTACGAGATGGTTCGTGGTAACCATGTTGTCTCAATTTTATTTGACCTCTCTAAAGCTTTCGACTCCGTAAATAAAGATATACTTTTTGATAAGTTAGATAGTATTGGAATAAGAGGTCATATTTTAAACTGGTTAATTTCTTATATGAACAACAGAAAATTTATAGTTAAATGCAATGAGGCTGAGTATGATACACATGATACCATCTTGGGTGTTCCACAGGGGTCCATTCTGGGGCCGTTGTTGTTTTCTATATATATATATATATATATATATATATATATATATATATATATATATATATATATATATATATAAATGACCTTCCCTGCCACATAAAGAAAGGCTTAACAATTATGTATGCTGATGATACTACAGTCACTATATCTGCCTCAAATCGCAATGACTTAGATATATTTGTCGCAAATATTATCGATGACATGAATAATTGGTGCAGCAGAAATAAACTAATATTAAATTGAAAAAAAAAACCGTTTTTATAAATTTTAAGCAGAGGAAGTCCATATTATTAAATAACATAAAATTAAGCACCGCAACAAAATTTTTGGGTACATATATAGATGATACATGTTCCTGGGAACCACACGGAAATCAGGTATGCAGCAAACTAAACAAGTCCTACTTCGCAATACTGCAATTGAAAGATATCTTGGACGAGGCAGGACTCGTCGATGTCTACTATGCACTGGCATACTCCCACCTGTCTTTTAATATTTGTATTTGGGGAAAATCTAGTTAATTGCATAGAGTATTTATATTGCAAAAAAGGTTTATTAGGTTACCTTTTAACCTAAATTATAGAGAAAGTTGTAGGGATACTTTCATTGCAAAGAGAATTCTAACAGCACCTTATTTACATATATAAATGTTTAATATATGTGAAAACTAACTTGGAAACATTTGAAACTCTCGATAGAAATCATAATTATAATACAAGACATGGAAGCCTGTTATCGATTCCACAGTATAAAACAGCAAAATATAAAGAATTACTGCAATATAATACCATTACATTATATAATAGTCTGCCAGAAGACATCAAAACCTGCAATCTGACAAAGTATAAAACCAATGTAAAAAAATTGCTTCTTCAGAATGCATACTATACCATTGACGAATTTGTGACCAGACAGGTATTGAACCACATGATAAACTGTGATAAATTTTGGTATAAGTTGTAAAATGTGTTTTATGGATGTTATATTTTATTTATACAATTTTAAACTGTTATATTTTATTTGTACAATGTTAAACTGTGATGTATTTTTTATCTGACTTACCATATGTACATTAATTGTATCAAACATGGTGAAATAAAAATATAAAATATATTATTTAAAAAAAAATATTATTGCCCAAATAAGCTTGGGACATATTTAAAAAATATAAACAGGCAAATACGACAAACTAATGAATTTAAAGTTAAAAGACAAAGCAGAAAAGGCAGAAATTTTTGCTACTCGTTACGGTACAATAGGAAGAAAACTAGTAAAATATTGATAGATGATAATTTTCAAATAATGGTTTTTGTCCTTAGTTATTTTTTCAAAACTTTTTTGCCGTTCTTATTCCACATTTTCTGTAAATTTTAACATAAGTAAAATACCTGTCGTCATTCATTTTAAATTATTTAATGTAAAATTAATTATAGTGCTCTTTACGACAATTTTTGTAATATATTGTTGTTTTTATTTTAAGTGTTATTTATTTAATTAAGAAAATCTGAGTTTCTTGTCAAATATATTTTTTTATCTAACAGATTTTTTATTGGCTAAGGTAAGTTATTCTAATTTTGTTGCTGAAAAAGGTACTGATTACTTTTTTTCTCTTGCTAGCGTAAATACTAGTAGACAGTGCTTTATACTTTAAACTGATTATCTAAAGTGAATAAAAAAAACATAACCTAGCAATAATAAATTTATTATATGTAGGTATTTATCAAGTTGTCAAGTAACAACTTATTCTTGCCCTCGCCTCGTCCACCAGAAAAATCTGAGAAGCCGGTAGGTCTTTGCAATCGACAAAAAGGTAAATTAAAAATATATAATTCCATTTATAAAACAAATACATAATTATTACTATTGTAGTTTTATTAGTCGGCTTGGATAAACTTAGTAAAGAAAACCTCAAATTCTCATTTAGTCGACGTTTCGACAAAATTTATTGTCTTCCTCAGGACTAATGAGGTCTTTGGTTTTCAGTCAACATAATCATAATCGTCAAATAAATAAATAACGTCGCTTATAATAAAAGGGATTCTTGGGTCAAACAATGACCATAAATTAATGGTTTTTAAATAGAAACATCGACTAAATGAGAATTTGAGGTTTTCTTTACTAATATTATTCAAACCGACTAATAAAACTACATTAAGAGATTGTGGATACGAAACTCCTTAGCTAAAAATTATTATTATTGTTATTGTTTTATACGCGGTTAGAAACCCTTAACCTTTAAGCTGTATTTTGTTTTATCAATAAATTCATTTTAGACCAAAGCATACGTCTACTGTGATCGATAGAAAACGCGAACAGAAGTCCTTGAAGAGAGTAAACAGTTATTTGGTGTATCAACTTGTGCACTAGCAAAACGAAAACGTCTTCAATCGGCGAACTCAGTTTTCTGAACAGATGCAACAGTTGTGTAATTGGATAAAGACCATGAAAATATAGGAGTGTTACAGTCTTATGCGAGACACTGTATACCAAAGAAAATTTAAAAGTACGAATAATATCTTGAAACTTTTCCGAACGTTTTGTTTGGTTTGTTTATTTCCACTTTCCAGATCAGCTGTTCGCCGCATATTGACAATAAAAAAAGAATCATCAACTGGAAATATCGGGAAATCCAGCTAAGCGATATTCACTCTAGCGGAATATTTTTAAAAAAATCCAATAGGAGAGACGTCAAAAGAATTTATTTTATTGTTATTGTAAATTTGTCTCTACTATAGTGTTTACTTTCTTATATTGTAATATTGTTATAACAAATTGATTTTAATATGTTATAATAAAATACTATACCTGAAATCCAATATGTTTTTGAATTTTATGACTGATGTATTCTAACTGATCTTAGAACATTTTGATATCGCACATATACTTTGTGAGTGAAAATGGTCAATACCCTGTGAAACAAGTAAGTAAATGTACATTGTTAGTCAACGAAAAGATTGTTATCCGCAACGTAAACGACGCTCTTAAATACCATAATCCAACAGTGTTGATAGTGTGATTGAGTTGTGTTCAAACATAACCAAAGTTAGAGAATCGACCATATACAGACTCAAAAAAGTGGGAGTGTGAAGTAACCAAAACCGCCTCCAGGAAGAAAAAATAAAATTATAAATGAAGACAACAGGAATTCCATAAGAAGAAAAGTCCATTCGTCATATTTCAACAGATAAAATACCCACTTACCCCCCGTCAATATCAACATTTTAAAGGGACCTTTAATTTAAAGAAAGTTTTAGTGACAAAAAAAGCCATCAAAATATAAATATCAAAAGCAATCCAATAATTTAAATAAAAATTAGGTTTAATGGCTATCGTATATCTCGATTTATATTTCGCTGGAATTGCTGGTAATACATGTTCTTGTCACTGAAACTCCCTTTAAGTTAAAAGTCCTTTTAAAATGTTGATAATACCAGCCGTCAGGAACATAAATTTAAGTGTACTTAAAGAAGATGAAGATAGTGCCCAAAATAAATAGAAAGAAATCATAGAGCTCTCAAAGAAATGAATTTTAGCTGAAAAAAACAAAACAGAAAATCTTTTTTAATCAAAAATCATGAATTTATTTATGAGAGAAGAAGCTACTTAGATCAATAGAACAGTTTCAGTGATGAAAATATAAAAATATTTATTATTTTGATAAAACATTGTTAATTGAACGGTATGGAGTTAGAAAGATGTGGCACAGTAAAAAGATTAAAAATGCTTGTCAATTTCATCTAGAAGATTGGTCCATAGGCTTAAAATGACCATAGATCATATTGGTAGTATTGATGTCTTTGACAAGGTGGTTTTTTAGCATTTCAGTCAAGTTGTACTTATGATTACCATGAAGATATTTATGCAGATAATGGAACTCATTCCGGTAGGCTAAATAATAGTAATGAACAATGTTAGTTACCAATATTATTGAATGAGGAAAATATTTATCTCATTGCTCTGTAGATTTTGGTACGTGGTTACCGATAAAAGAAGAATTGAACAAAATTAATATTGTATAATTTTTAAGTGTCAACAGTTCTATGTAAGTATCTATGAATATTACATAAACAAATAATATGTGTCAAGTTTTACGCTTGACATATTAAAAAAAAAGATAAATAACTTTGAAAAAGGAAAACAGATCGTTTTCCAAAACGTTATGGAGCTATATTATTATTTTGTTTTTCATATTAGTTGTCAAAAACTACTCTCTGATTAATTTTTTGACCTAAAGTCACAAGGGCAGAGGTTTATTTTTCCAGTAACATACTAGGTAACTAACTATATTTTTCAGATAACGAAGAATTATTCATGTGGTAGTAAGTCCCAAAAAGAAAAAGAAAAATGTAGAGAATGACATAAATAACGTTTAGATAATAACGATAATCCATATTTTAAATTAAAGTTAAATATAAATCGTTGCACTAGAATTGACCTTTATTGGACCTAAACTTCGACCTGATGTATGATATGGTAACAGATTCATGTGTTTAATTTATACAGTATGAGATTTCCAATGAATGATAAATGGCAACCCTAGAAAACAAATATATGTTTATCCACAGATAGATGTGCCCCTATTTTATATTTTGTATTGTACATGTTTTATTAGCATTTCTTTCTCTAATTTTCAATGACCTCTACTCTAAGCTATAAAGTACTTTCAATGTAATTTCAGATCAATTTTTCATATTCGATGTAAACTATTTTTTTTTTTATAAAAACGTGACAGCTGTTTCTATTCAAAGGATATCTGATAATATTGGACATCCACTGAGACATATATTCAATTTCCTCCACATATTTTAAAACAAAATATGGCACTGCTCAATGATTTGAATCGGATGCAAATAGAAATGTTGCAGATGTTTCGACATAGGGATATGAATTCGATATGTATGCAATTTAGTTTTTACGAGGAACATATTTTATAGTTATAATAATAGGTACATTTATATTTTTTATAAAGTAAGTCCATATAGTGCGTGTTTTCCAAAAAATATTATTCATAAATTATATTAAATCATATGCAGATTTGTAGGTGAAATTATAGGCAAAACTAATATCTATTTTTTTTATTTATGCGAGACATGAATTTACTGTTTTTTATTTAATGAGTTTTACGAAAGTTACCTTTCGTATAAATAAAAAAAGACATCAGTTTTTTTCACGTACTATCGGGTGGTCCAAATATAACCTGAACTTTTTGTTTTTTCAGTAATTTCTGTAATTTTTTTTCCGATTTTCTCAATCTTGGATTCAAATTGTAACTAGAATAATACTCGTAAATTCTTTATAAAACTAAATCAATTTTCTTCTAAAGAACAAAATAACGGAAAATTAAAAAGAAAATGGAATATTCAAAAGTAACTGTAACACAAGTCTAGTATTTTTATTTCTAATGTATTGGTCCAATGATTATGGTTTTTGTAAATTACGACTCCTACAAGATTACCTAATTCAAGAATTAAACACTTTTGAAGA
>JANEYF010001391.1:0-95874 GCA_029963845.1 Rhamnusium bicolor
CAAGCGATTTCGTGCCTTAGCGTTATTAGGTATGCATTTCACACTATAGGTATAGATATTTATATAAACATCTTTTATTCACTGGCTTATATTATATTATAAACAATTACCCAACAAATATTATAGTCGCTGGTCTAGTTGTCAACCTAATTATAAACTAAAAATTTATTAACGTAGGTAGGTTGATCCCATATGAGTAATTGTTCATGATAAATCAAAAAGAAAAATTCTCATAAAATTCCTTTTATTACTGTGACCGGTTTCGTGAACATACAGTGTATGTATGTGTTTAAAAGGACAAGCACGTTAAAAAAATTTTTGAAATTTTATCAAAAAGTTAATTAGATACCAAAATTTTATATCTTACATTTACAGATTTGACTATGTTGCAAAACTTTTTTAATTTTAATTTGACGACCCTGGTTTTTTATTTATAAAAATTCCTGTGTCTGATGATGTGAAGTAATTAATTTGTTCACGAAACCGGTCACAGTAATAAAGGAATTTTATGAGAATTTTTCTTTTTGATTTATCATAAAAATTTATTGATGCTTCGGAAATATTTATGTTGTATAACATTATAAAAATAAATATAAATAAAATATTACGATTTACGATGAAGTTCCATTCAAAACTTAGTGCTTTTGCTTTTTCACCAATTCATAAATCAGATTAGTTGGATAAACAAATCATAATATAGTACACATAGGTAGATATGTACCTATTATCTGCGGGCCTGCGGCTGCACAGATTACTAAAGTAGCAATTTCACGATTTCACCATTTACCGTCTGTCGGCGTTACATTTCTCCCATACGTGTCGTATGAAAGTCGTGATCACATCACGTTTTAAAACCACTGATATGAGAAAATCACAGTAACGATTCACGTTGTGATTGAAAAATCACGATATCGCCCATCACTAAAAACAATGCTAAATAGCAGCATTTAAATGCAATAATAATGGCATACGCGAAAAATATACGATCACTCCATACTTTAACGAGGAGATGTAACCTATGATCTTCACACTAACCACGTACCTAATCAGTGTTGCCAGACATGCCATTTTCATGGTATTTATACCATTATTTTCCCTTGTGTACCTGCACATTTTTTAAGTAATAAAACTGTTATTTAAAAATTTCTACCATTTTACACCAATATTAGCAAAAGTTAATAAAAAAGTCAAATTCAAGTCGTCAGCCCTGACCTCGGTCAGTTCTTCCGTTAAAAAAGAGTAAACTAAATAAAATTTTATACTGTGTACGTAGATCTTTATAAATCGGAACCTCGCATAAACAGAGCTAGTTGTGCAAGCCCAAATAAATAATAGTCTTTTGCTGTTTTCTGTTGTTTCTGTTGCGATGGTAAGACCGGTTTTTTTCAATGCTCAGTTAGCTAAATTAACCGTCATTTAGGCCAATAGAAATTTTTTGAAAAGCATTATGATTTATTTATAATGAAATTTATAACCTATATGAAAATCTCACACATCTGGCAACACTACACCCCCATGTAAAAATCAGTGTTATTGATAGTTCGCGCGTGTTCGCGTACCTGTCTGCATTAGCATTTACAAAAATGTGTTTAATACCGTTTTTTATAGTTTTTTGTGATTAAATTTGTGATTCGAAATTTCGAGTTACTAAATTACTGAAATTTATTATTTATAATTTGTTCCTTTGGTTGTTCATTTTGCGAAAAGTAGTGATTAACTATAGCGAATTATTTTATATATTATTTTAATGTTGGATAAGTTAAGGGCATATTTTTAAGTAGATGAAAATGCTAGACAAGCAAAACGGCTACGGAATGCTATCCAAACGTCAAGCCCATATGATATGTTCATGTAGTAACTGTTGTATTAGGTAAGTAAACAAATCTGCTTTTCCGTTCTTTTGAAGTAAATGCGTCTTTTTAAAATGATTATTTTCAACTTTGATTCATTTTTAGAAATGAGCGATATTAAACTTAAACCATAAATTGGAGACAATAATAATAAAATACACGGCAAAAGTATTCCATATTTTTAATATTGGTGCTTACGTGACGAGTTCTGTTTATTTATAAGAAAAGTGTCAGGATTACCTAATTTTACAAGGAAAAATAGATAAACAGATACTTTTAACACCTTTTATTTTAAGAGCAAGCTACAAGTGACGAGTGTCGCTTTCCACAAAGGACTAATCAATCGCGCCTTGGCCGCCTTGAGGTTTATTTCTTATTTTCGGCGAGTGCGTACAGATATCATGCTTTCTTAAAAAAGAGCTCAATGTTTTATAAACTATTACATTTGTTTTGGTTCGGCGTCTACACTGATAAATAATATCGTCTCACAAAGTGTCCGTGACGAAAGGGTAATAATTTTTTAAAAATTCAAAATTTGCAATTCATGAGTTAGGATAATTGTGATGACAAACTTTAGCAGTGACAACACTGCCTTCAGTTACATCATTTCTGTGAACGGCGTTTACAAAGTTATCCAGTGACTATCAAAATGTCAGTGGCTGGAGGACGAAAAAATTATCAGAAATTTAATTTTTGTTCTTGTTCAAAAAAATTTTTTGACAGTGCCAATCAATTGTACACGACGAAATATATTGAGAGTTAAAATATAACTAGGCATTTAAAACTCACCCTGTATAAGAGATGTCCTAATATTGAACCTTGCGGAACTCCTTGTCTGATATCACAAGTATTGCTTTCTACTCCACTGGCCTTTCTTACAATTTGTCAAGGTAAGAAGAAACAATTTCCAAGGCAGTTTCTCGACCACCGTATCGTGCTAGTTTGGCTTTGAGCAACCAGAACAAAAACTCGTGAGAAATCAACAACGAAACCTACAACGTGTTATTTTTTTGTCTACATCTACATCTAAATTTGAAACTAGGGATAAATACAGAAATTTTGTACATTGGATTCTAAAAATTAAATTCGCAGGTAGCATTTGAAATTGTATTAGTGCTAAATGGATGCTAAATGATGATATTAAGATTCATAATTAGCACAGATGTTTGTATTGCTGGTGTGAAGTTGACACTAAAATGATAAAATACTTATTAAATTGGTTAAAACAATTAGCAGATCTGTTTTTTTTGCATATTTTTTGCAGTTTCGCAGTTAGCACCGATAGTTGTAGGACTGGTGTGAAATTAGCACTAAAATTAAGAAAATATTAATAACTTTAGTAAATTTAAATTAGCACCTATTTTTTTCATATCTAGAGGGTGCTAATGATAATGGTATAAGTTTCGCAATTAGCACCGATGGTTGCAGGACTGGTGTGAAATTATCACTAAAATTAAAAAAATATTAAAAGTTTAGTAAATTTTAATTAGCACCTGTTTTTTTGTCATATTTAGAGGGTGTTAGGTGGGTGCTAAATGATGGTATAAGTTTCACAATTGGCATCGATGGTTGTAGTGCTGGTGTGAAGTTGACACCAAAATTATAAAATAGTAACTTTGTTAAAACAATTAGCACATCTGTTTTTTGCATATTTAGAGGGTACTAAATGGGTCCTAAATGATGGGATAAGGTTCACAATTAGCACCGATGATTGTAGTACTGGTGTGAAGTTGGCACTAAAATTATAAAATACTAACTTTGTTATAACAATTAGCACCTCTGCCTTTTTGTATATTCAGAGGGTGCTAAATGATTGTATAGGTTTCGCAATTAGCACAGATGGTTGTAGTGCCAAATTCACAGACCTGAAAAATGAGAAAAATCCAGGATCTAAGTAGGAAATTAATAAAATTTCGACTTTAAAGTGGGAGTTTAAGTAAATTCAGTGTTTAAAATCGGAAATTAGCAAAATTCACAGTTTAAAGCCGGACATTAATAAAATTCCGAGTTCAGAGTCAGAAATAAGTTAGTGAAATCTGACTTTGAACTCGGAATTTTATTAATTTCCGACCTTAAAATCGGAGTTTTATTAATTTCTTACTTTAATCTCGGAATTTTATCAATTATCGACTCTAAACTCGGAATTTTACTAATTTATCAAATTCCGAGTTTAAAGTCGGAAATTAGTAAAGTTCTGAATATGAAGTCAGAAATTACAGCAAAAAAATGTTTTTTTCCTTTCATGACCCTTCTACGTCTTCGTAGTGATGTACTGTTATCACCATTAAGTATTTAACGTTATAACTTACACACTGTTAGTGCAATAGTGTTTTTACTGAATGTTCAGCGTTCATCTCATTTTATGCCACAAAATAATTATTAAATTGCAATAATTATTTTGTGGTACTGAAATAAGAGAGACCTATATTATTAATAATTGTTCTAAATGATCTAGGGTTAGATCCGGCGCCTGTCATTGAAAATCGATTTGTAGTCTGAAAACGACCGTTCCAAGTCTACAGGCGTAACTGCAACGTATTTAAAGCAACGGAAGTTTCTCAAAGAAGCCATATTTACATTAGGATAAAAAAATTCCACTATTTTGCACAAAAAAAGGTCCACTATATGACACATAGTATTAGGTCTCGGATTATTATTCAAAACTCTTTGAAATTTTTGTTTCACATGCTCTGCAGTGATTCTGCAGCTGGCTTCTTGAGTAGATCATCATGGGCATGGGCGCAGTAAATAAACAACTGCGTGTAGGTTATATTTTATAATTAATATAATATTGTGAAACACTTACCCGATAAGTATTAAAAATCTGGATGAGCTCGGCTAAAAATCTGCAGCATTGCGTATGTCTCCACAGTCGCTTCTGTGAGTGATGTCTGCTACGGTGAAAAAAATGTTCTTACATAATGAAACTGACCGTTCGGCAACTAACGAAGTAATATTTGCATATTTAAAATTGTCTCTGAAATATATTAAGTGTCAGCGGCACAACCCCCCTCCCCCCCCCTCGTATCTTCCATAGGAGCTGAGATATTTAGTATTTTTATTGAAAATGAGTGATGAAAGTAAAATAAATTCAATATTTCAATCTCCATTGTAGATAGGGTGTTCGAACCTCTTTTATTAGATTTGCCAGGAAAAATCCTATGGGGTGTTGGGGTTCTAGGGAAAAATCAACCCCCTGTATTCCATATGAACCGAGATATTTAGCATTTTATGTTGAAAATTAGGGTTAAGGGAAGTAAAAAAGTTAATATCTCATCCCTTGGTGCATAATGGGGTTTTGAAACTTGTTTTATTAGTTTCGTCGAGAATAATCCTGTGGAAAATCAACCCTCTGTCTCCCATAGATTTGACATTTTATAATTTTGACGCGATTATGGTAAGCATTTGTGATTTAAGAATCGTCCTCCGCACACCAGTGTGCATCTACATCGAAACGCCAGCCGATAGCTGGAAAATAAATTGGCGTAAATTGTACAAAACAATCATGGCGTCAACTAAACTGCGACATATTATAGGCGTACAGATCTTTTACGATCATACAAAACCTACATTTAATTTAGTGCTTTGTTATTTAGTTTTAGGTAATTCATATGAGTTTAATTAAAGAAAATTTATCACAGACTTTTTCAGTAATTAAGTAATCTTCTACATTTAAAAGATGACAATACAATTATTATTATATTTGTAACATGATGGCACCCACATTTCAGATATAGTTTTTTGTATCTTCACTGTTTCAATTAATTACACGAGTACATAATGTATTATATTTTGCAAGGAATTAGCAATATACAAGAAAATAACATGAGAGAAAGTCATTAATTATTGATTCCTAAAAAAATCGTGTACCATTACATTTCGCAATATTTATTCTCATTTTATTAGTTGTAAGAGAGTTGTATGTAAGTCTGTAACTTTAATGCGGTCTCTAGTTATAGGTATTAACAGTGAAGATGTAAATCTTGATATTCCAGATTATTATTATTACTTATTAGACCATTCCAATTTAAAAGAAAGTTTCTAGAACACAAGTCAACTCTAAACAAGGTAGCGCGGTAGCAAACAGAAATCCTGCAAAGCTATCTGGCCGTGGTCCAATGAAATTTTGCTCAAGATAAGTGATAACGCTAAATTAAATTCTACATTTGCACAGTCTGTTCCTAAGTTTGCGCCAAGCAAAGGTAAATTTCCACCTTGATTTAATAATGGTATTATTCGGGATATTAAACAAAAACATAGGTTATTGAGTCTATATAAAAAAAATGGGGATAATAGTGCTTTAGATCAATTTAAATTATTGGGAAGTAAAGTTAAAAAAGACATAGATTCTAGTTATGGAAACTACATTAAGAATATTGAAATGCAGTTTTGGTCTTACGTTAATAACAAAAGAAATGTATCCACTATTCCTAATTCAATGAATTACAATGATATTTCCCTGATTGAGCCTCAAGTAATACTTGATGCCTTTGCACAATTTTTTTCAGTCATTTTTCATTAAGTCAACTACTTTTAATAGTACCAATGTAACATCATCTAATTCACCACACTTAATAACTTCAATTATTACGGAAGAGGATGTTTTAAAAGCACTAAGAAAGACTAAACCAAAATTGACAATGGGACCTGATGGTATTCCAGCTTCTCTGTTAAAGGATTGTGCTAGTTTATTAGATAAACCTTTAACAATTATTTTCAATTTGTCTCTACAAACCAAGATATTTCCTGAAACTTGGAAAAAGGCTAAAATCTGTCCTATATTTAAAAAAATGATAAAACTTCTATTAAAACTATAGACCTATTACAATATTGTGCAATTTTAGAAAACTGTTTGAAGTTATTTTATATGAACATTTATTTAGTCATGTGAAACCTTAAATCTGTTTCGATCAGCATGGATTTCTGCCTGGTAGATCTACGACTATCAATCTGATTTGCATTACTCAATATTTAACTGAGATACTGGATGAAGGAGGACAGACTGATGTCATTTATACAGATTTTTAAAGGCTTTCGACAGACTAGACCACGGATTACTACTGCAGAAGTTGTATGAGGTTGGACTCACAGATCGATTGATGAAGTTTTTGATTCATATCTAAGCAACAGATACCTTAATGCACAGTATCGTGGTTTTAAGTATGTCTAAATAACAGCATGCTCGGGTGTCCTCCAAGGATCTGTCCTTAGTCCTCTTTTGTTTATTATCTTTATAAATAACATGATCTGTGGACTTAGCTGCAAAACTCTGTTATATGCTGATGATCTTAAACTTCACACCTCTATTTCTAACTCAGATGATTGTATTAAGCTGTAAGAAGATCTTAATAAGCTAAATTTTTGGTGTGAAAAACATGTTTTACCTCTTAACATTAGTAAATGTTATTGTATAAGTTTCACTAAAAAGATGAACTCTCTTCAACATGAATATACAATTAACAATGCTGATTAACGAAATGTAGTACGTTCAAGAATTTAGAAGTCATATACGATTGCAAATTGACTTTCACTGACCATATAAATGAAATAGTAACAAGTGCATACAGAAACCTAGGATTTATAATAAGGAACGGAAAACAATTTGTAGATTCTGCTACACTAGAGTTACTTTTTAATGATTTTGTTAGATCTAAATTGGAGTACGCCTCGGTAGTCTGGAATCCAGGTTACGAGAGTCATAAATTTAGAATTGAGAAAATCCAAAGAAAGTTTGTAAAATACATGTGGTACAAAGCTAATGGTGTTTACCCCTCTAATGGTATTAATCATGCTGGTTTGTTACAGAGGTATAATATAACTTAAATACTCGTCGCAAATGTTATTAGTGATATTATATAAAATTGTAAATAACCTGATGACTGCCCTGAGTTAGTTAACTGTTTATATTTTCTGTTCCTAATTTTCAGACTTGTTCATATAGTTTATTCTATTTACCTGCACCAAGAACAAATGTACTAAAATTTTCACCTTTTACATATTATGTGTCCGAAATACTCAACAGTACATAACAACACTGATATTTTCAATTGTAATGTTAACATCATAAAAAGTCATGCTCCTTCTCTTAATTAAAAATATCTGATGTGACCAGCACATAACTTTCTTATACCAGTATATATCATCCTGATCTAAAAAATCATTCTATTTAGTTCTTCACTTACCGCAATTAAATTTTAATAGCGTACCTTGAACTGTTTCATAAAATTTTTTAAATAATTAATTATCAGCGTCATTCGATACTGTCACTAATGATTCATGTCATATATTTTAATAATTTTTTGTTATTAACATTGACATTTTTGTAACTAAATTAGACCTTTCCAATGTCAAACTGTTAAATTTATCCTAACCCCATTTTATGGGGCCAAATGTGTGAAATAGTACTTGGAAAATATATTTTATTCGCTTCATATAGTAGACTTGATTTATAATCCTTCATCAAGAATATATTTTTTTGTAAAGCTGGCCAATTTTGCTCATCACCGAATTTTTCATTATTTTTGGCCTTTAGAACAAGTGTACCAAATTTGAATGCTTTATCTCAAAAACTGTGACTGCTATCGCGATACTACATGCGGACACATTTTTTTCATAAAGTTATGTTTTTTCATTATAATTTGTCGAGATTCGTCCAGAAGTGCAATAAGAATTTTTAATTTTTTTCCCGAAATTGTACCTTTTTTCATCTTTCATTCATAATGTCTCTTCTGGTGGTACCACATTCACCAAATTTAATGTGTCACCTAAAATGTTGTTGGCAATCTTAACTGCTAATTTGGGAAGTGGCCCAGAATCGTATAGAGCAGGAGTGATAGATGTAAAGTAGCATAATTTACAGTGTTGACGTGTTGAATATAATGGTAAAGTGTATTAATAAGTATTTAACACATAACAGGGGAAGGAGCTTTATTCTGTTGTTTTACAAGGCATAGTACAGAAAAATCTAATGATTACTGATGTTGATGTACGCTGGCTATGAGTATTCATGATGCTAGAATATTTCAGTACTTCTGATATTTATCCTATAGGAGAAAACCTCTGCCAACCCAATTATTACATAATAGGGGATTTAGCTTACCTCTGGGTAAGGTGGTTAATTACTCCATTTCGTAATAATGCGCATTTCACAGAAGAACAAATGTATTTTAACACTATTTTGTCAAAAACTAGAGTCTCTGCATAAAATACGTTTTCCCTGTTAAAATGAAAATTTAGGAGACTAAAAGAATATTTGGATCAACAGTGTACAAGACATATGCAATACAATTATTGCATGTTGTACTTTACACAACATTTGCATCTTCAATGGAGATGAGAATAATCTACAGGAATTGATTGATGAAGGCAGAGGAGCACATCATATTCCAAAGGAAGTGGGTTTAGGAAATTATGATGATGCTGCAGGAATAATTTTTGCGAGAACAATTAACGCAGACAATTTATAATCAGAGGCACCAATAGTATGAAAATGACTGATTTGTTAAATTTGCATAAATATGTATATTAAAATAATAACTTTTCTAGTAAATACCTTAATTTTGTAACTATATGCATTTTTATCAAGTGTTCCCTGGATAAGTGGTTTATTCCAAAATTATTTGCAACTTAAAAATATCGGCTTCTCTGATTTCTTTACTGCTATCAGAGAAGCCGACTTTTTATGTTGCAACTAAGTTTGACATAAACTATACTGTAAACTATAAATGGTCAATGACACGTTGTATACCTATTTAAAGAAAGGGGTAATGTTTTTTCAAATAACGCATTTATTAAATTATATTTATAAAACAGATAATAAAACTACATTCTTTCACATATGAAATACCTATATTATTCTATGAAGAACAAGTAACATTATTTTCTTATTTAACAAATATTAATATTCGTTCTTTGGATTCTTCACTGTCTATTCTAAGCTAGGGCATAGTCTACATAGGATTAATTTGTATTAATTAAATAGTTTCTTTTGTGATGTTTCTCAATCATCTTTTTTTTTTTTTCAACACGAATTTCTATTTTCTTATCATAGTCTTTGAGCCATTTTAGCATTTCTTCTTGTGGGGTACTCAAAACCCTCCTTTTCTTCTGGCAAGGTTCTTCATTTCTCTCAATATTAATACCACTTCTTAATGGTTTTCCACCATTCTGGATGAGATTATCTACAGTTTTTTGGAATTTTTTTACTTCATTTTGATTTACCAGTGATATAGACTAGCACGTCTTCCTACATATTGTCAGTGATGGATTTACGCCTAGGCCCGTGAGGCCCGGGCCTAGGGCGGCATAATTTGAGGGGCGGCAAAATTTTTGAAATGCCAAAATTTTAGTGGCAAAAAAAAAAGTAAAGACAATCCATTTTAAAAATTGGTTCAGATTAATTTTTATAAAATATTTTCTATAGAATATATTTATTATAATTCAATTTTTAATTTACTTTTCAATCTGTGGATAAGATGTTAATTTTTTAATAAATCAATTATAGTCTTTATCGAGTAATGTTCTTTACTTTTTGTATCTTTACTTTTTGTTCCTTTAGTGAGATTAATCTTACGTGTATGAAGCGTTTTGAAATTACTAAATCTTGAATAACTTCTTAATTTGTTTTCAGTGTGAAATAGAAATACGGTAGATTTGCATGTATTAAATATCATTTTGGTATTCATTCAAAAAGTCAGAACATTTTTTGTTTATAAAAATAATTTTTCATTAAAAATAAATCCCATCTTTTTCATATTCAATTTTTCGAATCATCAAAATAATTGAAAAAAAAAATTTAAATTTTCATCTAAAATCGAAAAAAAAAAGATATGTACGTGATAACGGTGAAATTGTTGAATTTCTACCAAATATCGGCCATAAAGCTAAAGATATTGAGAATGCTTTGTTAAAATCTCTAGAAAATAATAGTTTGGACATAATGAACTGTCGTGGTTAATCTTATGATAATGCAAACAATATGTCAGATATTCAGGCCTTCAGACACGAATCAAAACAATTAATCCTTTAGCAGATTACGTTCCTTGCGCTGCCCACTCTTTAAATTTAGTAGGATCAAGTAGAGTTGAATCCGTAACAGAAGCAGTTGACTTTTTTCTACTTTGCAAGAACTATATAATTTCTTTACTATATATACACATCGTTGGGAAATTTTCGTGCAGCGTACAAATTTAAGAGTTAAGAGTCTTTCTCAAACTCGTAGGTCTGCTCGACATGATGCATGTTACGCGTTAGAAAAAGAGTGGTCTGCAATAATTGATGCACTGAAATTCATTGCCGAAAGCAGAGATGAGAAACCGACTACGCGATCTGAAGCTACGGGATTGCAGCGAAAATTACAGCATTTAGAAACAGCAATTCTAGTCATTGTTTGGAATGTAATTTTAAATCGTTTTAATGCTGCTAGTAGAAGCTTCAAGAATCTCAAGCTGATTAATCATCCGTTGTGCAGGTCTATAGTTCTCTGGCTTTATTTCTTCAAGACATGAGAGACAGACAATTTTCTGAATATGAAGAAAAAGCCAAAGCACTATCTGGAGTTCAAGATTATTATCGTTATGATACTCATCGCAAAAAAACTAGAAAAATTCAGCCAGATTAGTCACGGGTAAATGAAAGAACACCTTTTTCTGGACAAGACAATTTTTCGCACAAATGTTTATTACCCTATTTTAGACACTCTGAGTGTACAATTGGCCAGGCGTAAAAGTGCATATGAAAAGCTTTACGAAAATTTCAATTTTTTCGATAATTTATCTGAAATAGATACAAACGAATTGAAAAATCTTGCAAATAAACTAGTCAATAAGTATCCTGACGATTTGGAAGAGAATGAATGTATTCATTTACATTGTCAACTCAAAGATTCCTTAGCAAATACGGAAGATGTACGCTCTGCATAAAAAATATGCAATGTATAGCATTCACGGAGTCTTCGAGATGTTTACCCAAATGTGGACATTGCTCTACGTATTTTTGAGTATTCCGGCTACAAATTGTTCAGGAGAAAGATCTTTTTCCACTTTGAAAAGGGTAAAAACCTATTTACGTGCAAGTATGGGCCAAGATAGACTTAATGCTCTTGCATTACTGTCTATTGAAGCTCAACTAGTCCAAGAAATTGATTATGACGATATAATCGACATTTTTGCGCGGACCAAAGCCAGGAAAAAGAAATTTTCAAATTGATTAATATTAAAAAAATATATTTATTATTTATCTGTCTAAAGTTTATTACTTATTCATCTGTAATGTTTATTAGTTATATTTAAAAATTATATTTCAATAAAATAAAAAAGATTTTAAAATAAAAATATTGGATGAAAATTAATGAAATTCATTTCACCAAAAAGGGCGGCGCATCAAACGGGGGCCTAGGGCGGTGGCAAGCCTAAATCCGCCACTGCATATTGTTCCATTAATTCAAAATATTTCCAGTACTTTGCATCATTACCAGTTTTGGAATTATGATCCATAATTTATTTATATTTGCCAATTAAAGTTTTCAATCTATTTTCACATTGTGTAGATGAAAATTCATAACCCTTTTTTGCCATTTCCTTTGACGAAATAGGGTTAATACACTAATAAAATAATTGATACACACACAACACCAAGAAGCAGATTTCTTTTGAGTTATTCTAAGTACGTAAACTGCTAACAATAATCTTTTTTGCAGATTAAATAAAGCTCAAAGAAATTTGCCTTAGAGCTCAATTTTCAAGTTAAATTATTCGAGGAATAAATCTATGAAAATAAAATGTTGTCCTTCGTAGATATTTATTTTGTAATAATATTTAGTAATCTATAATGATTACTTTATATAAAATTTTACTTACACAGAGCAATTTGGTCATCTCCACGATGGATTTCGGTCGTAGGATTCGTAGTACTCGTGCCAAAATTATGAACCAATAAAACAGCCAAACTCTACGTAGTAGTAGTGGAGTATGCACCAATAAAACGTGCCTAGTCAGTGATAAGTGTATCCCTCTAGTGGTCAGTACTACTACTCGTCAGATATCACTGATATCTTAGTAACTGATAGCGACCTACAAAGCAGGTACCAAGAGCTGCAACCCATAGCCCTGGTGGGCCAAACTATATCCTGGATAATATTTACAGGAAACAACTACTCAGCGGACCTAAGCCTCGACCTGCGTTGAATTAAACTACAAGTCTTGTTTGGTAGTTAATATCATTTGCCAATTCTTCACTAGACATAGACCAGTTTCGAACTTGTTATGTTCTCGTCAGTACGCCATAGTAATGGAAAAGACAAATAATAATAGCTAATGAGGCTAGCTTAAAGCAGACTAAGCAAGACAGACATGGCGAGTGTATGTGTATCCCTCTAGTGGTCAGTGCTACTACCAGTGCTATCAATAAATAAAAATTATCAACAGAAATACTTCTCACCGTAAATTCACCAAGTAAATCTTTTTCGTTTTCAATTTTAAGGAACTCCTTTTCCAATTCATCATTTACAGTATATTCCAATAATGCATACATATGAAAAAAATGTTCACATTTGTGGGCAATGATAGACATTGGATATAATCGAAATATTATTACCAAGAAAACTTCCTTTACAAATATCCTACGTAAATCTTTTGGATATCACATTTGATGTACATCCAAAAATGCAAATTTTAACTAGGTCGTCTACATCACATTCAGTAAGATATTGTGTACACAAAAATGCATAATTCGCTTTACAACCTGGGTCGCAGTACCCTTTAGGCACGTTGCAGACTTAATATAACCTCAAAAGCCGAGTAAAATACAAACGCCCTCGCACTGTACACATACACCAGTAGACTACGACATCGGCCAGCTGACGAGGCCAAACCTCCGCAGGCAGTATTGTCAACCTAGCAGTTATTAGTTTTTTATACATAGTATTTCTTGGAACTACATGATATTCTAATTTACATTTTATATTTATATTCAATATATTTTGCATACAATATCCTAATTAAGTCAGACAATGTATAAATAGGAAATAAAAGAATTTTAAATTGGAACTGGAAATTGGTAATAAATCAATGAATACTTGATATTAATTCATAATAACAACACTTATTATAACAAAGGAACAGTAAAAAATTATATAAAATCACCCGGCAAACTACCGAAATAACTTGGTTTCTAACACATTCAACACAGACTAGTCGAGAAATGGCGGCAGTGTTGCAATTTCTCTTCGCGGCCGCGTCTAAAATACAAGGAAACCATTTAATGTTCCATTTAAAATAGCTTGATTTTATTCAAAAAACGGTTCGTTCTATCGAGGTTCAACAGAGAAGTACATTCTTCTTGTAAAAAAATTCTGATAATTTCATGTAAAAAAATACGTACAATAAAGTTGGGGTTATATTACCCCCCCCCCAGTTTAAAACACCCCTGAACGAAATATTCCGATGATTGTGATTTCGTATTGCTATATATAGCATAAAAATATTAATGGCTGTACAAAATTTCATTATTTGTTCTTAAACGGTTTCGATATTTAATAAAAACTGTTCTCGGGGGCCCATCGTTAAGAGGCATCGTTAAGAGAGCCCTTTTTGCCTTCATTTAACTTGCTCTACGTGCTCTTAAGTTTTGAATATTCATTTCGAATACGTCTTATATAATACATTTTATTATAGTATTTTAATCTAAAAAAATAATACCGACAAATTTCTGAAAAATTTGAATTACTTTATAAAAATAATAAAATAATTAACAAATTCAATTACAAATTAACGGCTTTTTTGAGCAAAATTAATCATTATGTACCAGGAAATATCAGTTTGTTAGAAGTTAACAATTCTCAAAAACATCTTATGAAAAAGGATATCGGCAGTGTATTAGCAAAAATTGTAAGTAGCAAATATAAATAAATTATGGATCATAATTCCAAAACTGGTAATGATGCAAAGTACTGGCAATATTTTGAATTAATGGAACAATATGTAGGAAGACGTGCTAGTCGATATCACTGGTAAATCAAAATGAAGTAAAAAATTCCAAAAAACTGTAGATAATCTCATCCAGAATGGTGGAAAACCATCAAGAAGTGGTATCAATATTGAGAGAAATGAAGAACCTTGCCAGAAGAGGTTTTGAGTACCCCACGAAATGAAATGCTAAAATGGCTCAAAGACTATGATAAGAAAATAGAAATTCGCGTTGAAAAAAAAAGGATGATTGAGAAACATCACAAAGAAACTATTTAATTAATACAAATTAATCCTATGATCAACTGGTTTGATCTAGAATTTTTAGATGCATTGTTTACATTACAAAAATTATTATTATTATGGCAATCGTCTACTGATTGTGAGATATCAGCGAAAGTGATTGAACTATTGATGATATTATTATCTGTGACATTAACTACAGTGTCTGCTGTACATAATGTATTAGATTTTTTAGAAACAGATCCAGAGTTTGTATTAACAAATATCAGATTCTTTTTCACGTACATTACACCTCAGCAAAATCCTATTAACTTCCTTAATAATGTTAATATTGCAGACAATTTTCAGTTGACCTCTGTTACACTCAATGAAGTAAAAGAAGTTATAGGTGAAATAAAACATAAAAATGCATCAGGTATCGATGGAATATCCATAAAAATTTTTAAAATCTACCAGATTGCGCTCTAACTGTGTTAGTACAAGCTATTAATGAATCTTTTGCTACTGGTGTATTTCCTACTAGCCTAAAAAGAGCAATTATCATTCCACTTTATAAAGGTGGAGATCTAGATGATCCATCAAATTTTAGACCTATTTCGTTACTCTCAACATTGTCTAAAATAATTGAAAGGTTAGTAAAAAAGAGAATGCTAGATTTTTTGGATAAACATAATATTTTAAATAAGAATCAGTTCGGATTTCAAAAGTCAAAAAACACTACGTATGCCATTTTAGCTTTTTTAGAAAAAACGTATCTCAAGTTAAATGAGGGCGAAGCTGTTGGTGCAGTGTTTTGTGATTTTTCAAAAGCCTTTGATTGCGTTAATCATGAAATTCTGCTCCAGAAACTTAGGTGTTACGGTTTTAAAGGTACGACACTTAGTTGGTTTAAATCTTACCTTCCCCAGCGTGATCAGGTAGTAAAAATTGGAGACGATATATCAGACGTATCAGGTATTGACTGTGGCGTGCTTCAAGGATCTGTGCTAGGTCCGATTTTGTTTCTGTTATATATTAACGATTTAGCAACTATAAACATTCTTGGTAATTTTACTCTTTTTGCTGACGATACTACGATTCTTTGGCATAGAAAAAATGTTAATAGTCTGAAGGAGACCATAAAGTCTGACCTATATAAGGTCAAAGAATGGTGTGATTCTAACCTACTTACATTTAATATAAGTAAAACTAATATAGTCACTTTTAAGTTTAGTTATGATGATCTTATAGTAGATAATCATTTTATTGATAATAAATCACATACAAAATTTCTTGGGCTATATATTGACGATAAATTAAAATTTGATCAGCATGTAACTAATCTAGGAAAAAGTTAGCTTCTGGTTGTTATGCAGTGAGAATTGTTTCAAACGAATTGGGTCATGATATGGCAAAAACAGTATACTATTCTTTAATTGAGTCACAAATAAGATATGGAATACTTTTCTGGGGATTGTGTAGTCAAAAATTGCTAAGCAGTATATTTGTGTTACAAAAAAGGGCTCTAAGATATGTATGCAAAGTGAATTCAAGAGATTCCTGTAAACCTCTTTTTATCAGTAATAAAATACTAACTGTAATATGTATCTTTATCCTAGAGACAGTGTGTCTAATACATAAGAAAATGTTGAATGGGGTAAACTCGGATTCTCAGCCTCAATATAATACGAGGCAGATACTGAATTTACTTCTTCCCTTACCCATCCCTAGAACAACTGCAACGAAGCACTCATTAATCTATGAAAGTAAACAAATATACAATCACATACCACTTTTTCTTAGAAATGTGACTCAATTAAAGAAATTTAGAGAGGCAGTTAAGGGGAAATTGATTGAGAAGGCTTATTATAGTTTATTTGAATATTATAATGACTCTCTTTAAACTGTTCTAGTATGTTTTTTTTCATTGTTATTTTCTTTATCTTCACTGTTATATTTACTAATTTAAGACTATGTACCTGATATTTATTAAATTTTCGTTGTTTGTCAACTGTATTAGTACATGCTTGTATAGTTAGGTCCATAAATATGTATATATTATTGTATGTCGTTATATTTTATTTGTTGTTTGTTTTATATTTGTATTTTATTATTTGATCTATATTTTGACCATATATTGTATTAATATATACTAGTAGCTTTGTCAATAAGAATGTATTTCTTAGACAATAAATCATATTCATTCATTCATTCATTCATTCATTAATAATAATAATAATAGTAATAAATAGTTCTTATTTATATCAATGTCCTGGCGGAAGTTAGCATAGCTATTCCACCACTCAACCAAAAATCTGTGTTTTCACTGTGGTCATATCTAAATATTTCTTCAACTAATAGCAAGTAATAAAATAATACAAATTTTAAAACACTGCCGTTATACTCATTTTATTCTTATGGCGTATCACTGAAACACCCTGTACATATCATTTCATCAAACATTCATGGAACATGTATTAACAGCGTACAAACTATTTAAAAACATTTTTCCAGGATTAAGCGAAATCCCAGATGTGCCTTTCTCGTGCCGACCTATCTCTCCCCCTGCAGAGGATGTAACGTAACAATGTGGCAATAGATGAACGCCCGCAAAATAATTTTCCACCTCGCTGGGTTCAACCCCGAATATTTACCAAATAATAACGTCAACCAACCAGAATTAATGTTACAACTCCCCAAAGACATATAATGGAAGGTATTCATAACTTTACTAATACGTTCATCCCCAAGAAACTTTCCAGTAAAATATTCTATTAGGCAGTCGTTAAATTGTTGCAAAATTAATATTACCAAAGGGATATGATGCAACATAAAATTAACAACACGCATACGTATGTGATAAAAAATAAATAAATAAATTTGTGTACTGGTAACTACCGAAAATAACTACATGTTAAGCTTAGGATGTTATCTGATACAAATATAAACTGATTAGGTCAAAATATAGCTTAATTTTTTCCAAGCTACAACCTATTATGTTTTAAGGAGCAAAACAAGTTGTTTATATATTATTTTTTTCAATTGTTCCTAACTTAACCCATTAGCAGCCGTAACTCAGCAATGAGAAAAAATACATATTTGTTTAATAATTTGACATTAACAGGTGGCCTTAGACAAAAATATTGAAAATATACTTTATATTTGCAAACATGAAGTAATCAAATAATTTTCATAAAAGTATTTGTTTTGTATGAAAAGGTGCACAGCATTATGCAATGCGACGTCACATTTGCCTGATATTTTAGATTTCTTGCCACATTCATAAATGATTAAAAACCACGTGATCAATTGGTACCTTTTTTACTCGCGATTTTGTGTCTTTCATATCACGGCAGTACCTGATGAAGATTTTGCTCAGACGAATCCCAACTAACACCAAAGTGACAGGAACTGGCATGGAAACTTTAATGTAGTAGGCATTACATAGTTGGCACTAAATTTGCGATTTTAGTGTAAAACTCACTTTGTGGTATGCCCGTGTAGTAACAATTACGTAAATTCTACCGAATTCAGGTATTGTATAGTTATTACACTTTCAAGTAACTGCTGCAGTATGTGCTACGTCGCGGGTACTACTCTGCATTACTTTAAAGTAGTTTCCACTTTAAAGTGAGATCTGGTAGTAATGCCGACTGCACAGCGTTACCAAAGAATCATCTCAAGTTAATGATAACTGAAAGTGTTCTATTTAAAGTTAATGTAATGAAATTTTCTGGAACTTTAAAGTTGTATAACTTATTAGTGACATCTTAAGCATAAATAACGTTATTTCTGCGAACGAAGATAGTTTAAAGTAATTTTTACTATTCCTCACTAGTTCAAAATGACTACAAAGTTACGTATACCTTGAAATCCTACTATTAAGTGATATTAACTTTTAAGTCAACACTTTCTTATTCGGAACTAATCGAACATGGCGTCGAAATGCATAAAACACCAACAAAGATTTTCCGGCATTTGTCGACATTTCATAGAAAAATTATGTTACTGTTAATGAAGTTAACAATTATTTGATTGATGCGGAACTGACCCTTATTCGTTTCAAACAGATAAATAACCCGAAGTGAGATTCTGAACACTCGATTCAATAGCAATTTGTCGTAGTAAGAGATAAAAGATATAGTTCGGTAAGGCATAAACAAGGATAGAACCAATTCGTATCGAATCGAGAAATCAAGATCTTGTAGAATGTAATTGATTGTGATTGTTTGTGATGCTAGTATTATTACGTATTAACCATTTTCCAAAGAAAATTATACCAACTCTTAATTTTTTTGACTATGTAAAACCTATCGTTTTAAAATGTATTGAATTTTACAGACAAATTATAATAATGACAAGTATTTAAAAATATTTGTTGCCAGAAACGTGTAATTAATTGTAGCTTTAAAAATGTTCATGTATTTTTTGAAAATTGTCACTATTACCTTTTTTGGAAATTGTCACCGTTACTTTTTAAATTTAACTATAGCTACGACCAGGAATAAATAAATGCACAGTGGTACATTGCCTAATACGAAACTCTAATTTTTTATTTGATTTTTAGTTTAGATTTCTGCTTGATCTAACGTTGAAGTCTTCCGAGATTTTCTAAATATCATCTTTAATTAACATTTTTTGTTGGAAGATACGACTAAATAATTTGAATTTTTGGCAGTACCTAAATTATCAATAAATTTTAATAATACCTTAGATTACACCGGCACACAAAAAAAAGTTGTTTGTACATTTGACGCCACCTACCTCCCGACATGTATTTCGACCTGCTGAATCCGAATTTGAAGTCAGTTTAGACCGTACACCCTCAAATATTGAGTAAATTGAAAAACCGTAAAAAATAGCGAAAATTGTGTGTTTCGGTAATAAAAAAAATTTTGTGGATCTAAACCAAGCCTAATTTTTATATATTTCGATCCGTTGAATACGAATCTAAAGTATATTTAGACCATAAGCCGTTTTAAATCTAAGTAAATTGTAAAAAAAACCCTCGAAAATTGCTAAAAATGGCAAAAAATTGTGATTATGTTGATGAAAAAATTTTCATTCTGTTTATAAGTCATTTTTTATAGATTTTACAATTTTTCACATTTTCAGATTCTAAATTTGTATTTTATGCATAAAAAAAATACAAGAAACGTATTTAATCGTGTTTCATAGATTTTTTTCAATTTTTTCAACTGCAATTTTTTGCTATTTTATCGCTTTTTGCGATTTTTTGAGATTTTGAGGGATTAATTGGCCAAATATATTTCAGATTCGGATTCAGCAGATCAAATTACATAAAAATCCTCTATGATCCGGGTCTACAAAATTTTTTTTTCATCAACATAATTACAATTTTTTGCCATTTTTAGCAATTTTCGAGGGTTTTTTACAATTTACTTAGATTTAAAACGGCTTATGGTCTAAATATACTTTAGATTCGTATTCAGCGGATCGAAATACATAAAAATTAGGCTTGGTTTAGATCCACAAAATTTTTTTTTATTACCGAAACACCCAATTTTCGCTATTTTTTACGGTTTTTCAATTTACTCGATATTTGAGGGTATACGGTCCAAACTGACTTCAAATTCGGATTCAGCGTATGTAATATATATATATATATATATATATATATATATATATATATATATATATATATATATATATATATATATATATATATATATATATATATATATATATATATATATATATATATGAATAGTGGTGAGAGGTATGAAACTTCTCATATGGTCTGAATGCTACTATCCGACCGACATCCTCGATGTTTCTGTGGCGGATAGCGACTTGCATCACAGCAAGTACCGAGAGCGGCGACCCCTAGCCCAGGTGGACTAAACTAATGTGATTAAATATGATTTGAAGGAAACAACTACTCAGCAGGCAAATACCCCGACCTGCATTGAATTACACCCTCAAATCATTTGAGGGTGTAATTCAATGCAGGTCGGGGTATTTGCCCGCTGAGTAGTTGTTTCCTTCAAATCATATTTAATCATATACATATATATATATATATATATATATATATATATATATATATATATATATATATATATATATATATGATGATATTGGCTTTCCATCTATCATGATTTGAAGGTGTAATTCAATGCATGTCGAGGTATTTGCCCGCTGAGTAGTTGTTTCCTTCAAATCATATTTAATAATATATATATATATATATATATATATATATATATATGTTGTTTTTCAGGTTTTCGCGGGTGGTGAATGTTAAATTCGTTTTCCGGGTATACTCCCGCGTAGGTGATAGGCTTGAGAGGGACCGTGGTTGTCTGAACGACGTTTCGGCAGAATCTCATCTGCCATCTTCAGGTTCTAACCGAATGGAACTGCTTACTGCGGCTTCTCGTTACTCGAACTGAAATGACGTTTTCTGGATCTGGCAGTTCTTTTTATACTCTACCAATGTTACGCTCTGTTGCTCTCGACACACTCTGGGCGTCATGGTCTGCTGCACCCCATCTCCTGATTTCGAAATCAGGAGATGGGTGCAGCAGACCATGACGCCCAGAGTGTGTCGAGAGCAACAGAGCGTAACATTGGTAGAGTTATAAAGAACCCCCCGCCAGATCCAGAAAACGTCATTTCAGTTCGAGTAATGGAAGCCCCGCAGTAAGCAGTTATCGGTTAGAACCTGAAGATGGCAGATGAGATTCTGCCGAAACGTCGTTCAGACAACCACGGTCCCTCTCGGGGCCTATCACCTACGCGGGAGTATACCCGAAAAACGAATTTAACATATATATATATATATATATATATATATATATATATATATATATATATATATATATATATATATATATATATATATATATATATATATATATATATATATATATATATATATATATATATATATATATATATATATATATATATATATATATATATATATATATATATATATATATATATATATATATATATATATATATATATATATATATATATATATATATATATATATATATATATATATATATATATATATATATATATATATATATATATATATATATATATATATATATATATATATATATATATATATATATATATATATATATATATATATATATATATATATATATATATATATATATATATATATATATATATATATATATATATATATATATATATATATATATATATATATATATATATATATATATATATATATATATATATATATATATATATATATATATATATATATATATATATATATATATATATATATATATATATATATATATATATATATATATATATATATATATATATATATATATATATATATATATATATATATATATATATATATATATATATATATATATATATATATATATATATATATATATATATATATATATATATATATATATATATATATATATATATATATATATATATATATATATATGTATATGTATTTTTTTTTCAATCGGGAATATGAAAATGTTTTGACCTCACCATAATATAACACTCATACGTATCAATTTAATTAATTACATTAAACTGTTCAAATCCATAATTAGACCTATTCATTATTCACTAGTTACCTTAAATAATATTAATATTTAATATGATTATTTGAAAGTTACCTAACAATAATAACCTACATTGACAGTATCCAATATTTCATAGTAATAGTATTTTAAAATTTAAAGATGACAAAGAATGGCATTTAGGAAACAGTGATTTATCAAATAGTTAATTAGAGGATTTAAATAATTATTACTGTTATATATCAAAATCTTGCAATAAATTGCAGTGTTAGTGTTTTTTATAAATACGATATTTTCACACCTTTCAATCACATATCATAAAAAATATAAATCGTTATACGATACACGTAACAATAAAATTAATTGATACGTTATTAAAAGTACTGCTAATCCTAGTAATAAATAATTCATTAGTTCATAAATCAATATTTTATGTGTGCACAGTTATGGTTTCAACAAAAGTATTGCCTCATAATTATTTTACTCTCATAAATTAACTTTACGTTTAATTTGGCATCTTCTTTATCTCATTTACAACGTTAGGGTTACCAAATTCAGAAGTTAAGTGCTACTTAATATGTTCCTTTCTATATTCAAGCAGTCAAATTTAAAACCAGGAATTCTAATTAAAAATAATGCATACCGTGCAAATATTATTGCAATTATGCCCTAATTATTTCCATTATAGACATTGTTGAAAATATAGCCGATAATAAAGTTGATAAGATAAACTACAGATGGAGCATATTGTAGAATTTACCTGATCTGTATGTAAAATTGTTCTGCATGTTGCGAAGTATAATTAGTTCACTGTCTATACATGAATATTGTTAATAGACCAATACCATTTAAGAGGGCTAATCGAACCAGTGTTTGTAAGGTAATTTTTCAAAATTTATTTCTTCCATACGGTTTGGTCAAATTACACCAAATTTGGAGGATCAATAGTTGAAAGTGTACTAGAGGGTACATATATATCTATTTTAATTAATTTTCACTTTATGTAGGGAAAATTTATACTGTAAATATAAGTGAACTTTGGACGTAATTAGCTCCTGAATTATGATATCAATCGGTAAAATTCAAGGTAAAATTCATACATGTCGTCTAGAATGAATCTTCATAATTATGCTCAGCAAGTTTCAAACTTTTATTCCGTACCATTTGGTTAAAATGAATTTTCTAAATAAGTATCTTTGTCACTACAAATATAGCAAAGAAGTGTTACCTCTATCGGGAATCGCACCTCAATGAAGTCGGTGAATAAAACGTCCAGTGAAGGTACAGTCAAGAGCAAAATTATTCAGCGGCGCATGTATAAAAACTTTCTAGAGAGTGACACAGCTATCCGAAGCTTTTTCCCGACTAGGCCCCTTAATATCAGACTAATAAGAATAATTTATATATTGTTGTTTTATACGAAGTATTTGCACAAATCAACACAAAACCAATACAACTAGAAAAATAATACTTTGGTGTTCCAAAAAAGCATATTAAAATTGATAAAATGCGCTGACTGCCAGGCAGCAATTCAAGCTTTAAGTTCCTTTACTTGCAAGCGTAACATAGTCTGGGAATGTCTACAAACAGTAAAACAACTGGCTAGGAATAACAAGGTAACTTTGAAGTTGGTGTCAGGTCTTGAAGGAATAGAAGGGAATGACATTGCTAATAGCCCTGCAAGAAAAGGTGAAGGATCATCAATTATCGGATCAGAACCGGTTTGTGGAATATCTAGAAGCCACACAATAGGCGAGGTCAGAAAATGGGAAAAGAGACATAAATCCTCTTACTACAAGTCAAAGACAAGCGAAGAAGTTATTAATCTACTAACAAAAAAAGAGCTGGAGAGCTACTCAGACTCAATAAACCAGAGTTAAGGATACTAACAAAACTTCTCACAGGTCATTGTCCACTGAGATACATAAAGGCTACAACATTTGAGGCAGTTATACACAACACACACCGAAGTGGGAGCGACAGTCCCCAGAAAAGTTTTTGACTTCTTCGGAAGCCTACAAACTAATGAATACACATAAATATAAGGGTTATCATTTTAGGTTGCAGTGAAGGGCCGAATCTAACATTAACAGTTACTAATCATTAAAAGAATTCCTGAAATGTATAAAATGCATTTTTGCAAATTTTACCTCAATGCTAAGGTTTACATTATTATATTCTTAAAGTATTGGGCTATTTAGCTATTTAAAAGATTTTATCAAGGTTGTGTCGTCGATAAATAGTACAAAGTTACCATCTAAGGCAACACTTGATAAGTCATTTATGTAGATTAAGGAAAGTGTCGGACTTATCAGTGATCCTTGCGGAACTCCATATTATATAGGAAGGATATTTGAATTTGTTGTATTTTGACAACACATGAATAAAAACGATCTATTAGATAAGAATTAAGCAAGTCGGCGGTATTATTACTACAGCCGTAAAAGTCTACTTTATTAATTAAAACCTCATGTGATACATAGTTAAATGCTTCGATAAGATCTAAAAATTGTTTTAGTTTTAATTTCAATCATCTCCAGATGATGACAACTTGGTTGGCGAAACTCGCGTCGAGTGCATTATATGATGTTTTGATTTTTCGTGCAAAACTACGTCAGTGTTATCTTCACATTAAAGGTTCCAACCCGCTTCAGGACTGAAAATTGTGAAAACGTAAATAAACTATCTTCTAAGCTTTCATTGATGGGTTTGACCACATTCTGTGGTTTAACTAAAGAATTAATCGTAGTCTTTATACAGCAACTTCCTAACAGCTCTATAATATGGTTTATAAAAGCTGATAAAATGAAACAGAGATGTTGCTATATTGCATTTATGTACTATTTTACGAAGCCTACCGAGCCTGTATAAACTATGCCCATATGGGGTATATAGATACTTCTTTAAAACTAAAATATTGTTGTTAACTCTTAATTATACAGAATTAAGCTTTATAAGAAGGTGGAGTAGATATTCTTAGTGCTTTTAAAAATCAATTTGTGCTACTTGGGTAGTCACTGTCTAAATGTACAAGAGTGACAAAAAATATAAACGTGAATCAAACATATTTTATTCTAAAATGTAAAGCGATTACAGATAAAGTTGTTAAAGACATCGTAAAATATTATATCGTGTTATGGTTATACAGTTTTTCTTTTTGAAGAGAATACATTTTAGGTGCTAGAATTTTCGAAATGGCAGTATCCTAATATGTTCTAAAAGTTTGCCTAAACTGATTATCCGATCTTAGATGATTTAATTCCAATAATTTTATTTGACCAATTATGATTTGCTTCTTCTTGAAAAATACCAATTTGCATTTTTGCTTATTCTTATTTTCAAAATTCATAGTTATAGGACATAGCATCTAAGTCAACTTTATGGTTAAAATTAGAATGAAATGTAAAATAGTATCTCAATATTAAGGTGTTCGGTGTTCCTCTTGAAAAACTGAAGTTGGCTCAACTTCAAATTAATCGTCGTGGCCCACCCCGTATATTTATGTTAAAAAGACCTCAATTTTCGCAGAATCCCTAACAAAAGCTTGCTCCTTACAATACCTTTGGAAATAAATTTATTAAAAGCGTCTCCTCTTAAATTATATCAAGACTACTCGATTGTGCACACGCCATGAGCAAAGCAAGAACGTAAATAACGAATGTGGAAGTAGAAATAAATGTTGAAGTGCAGAGCTATAATAACCAACACCTACACACGTGTTAGTTCATATCGGTCATTTTATTTCATTTCACTGAACTCCAATGCTCTCTGCTCTCCTCGAGCTACTTTATAATGCACTTGAAAACATGCTGGGCTGCCTTCTGTCGAATGCATTAACGTAACTTCTTGTAAATTTGTTCACTCACTTTAACACAAGTAAAGTTTACTCTTACAGGAAAGAAATTATGTTATATTTTTTATATTATATTATATTATTTATATTTAACTTACGTAATTCATCACACTTTTTTTTTAATTATGCGGGGTGGTCGAAAAATACACGGCACAAATTCCGGAAACGACTCTACTTACCTAAATACGATAGAAAATTGTCATAAATAGTGGTTCCAAAAGCCTTTTTTGTATCAGATGACACCAAAATTCGCAAAATCTTTGAAGCCTGGAGAACGAAATTTTCATGTTTATTATTCTTTTCTTCATAAAGGAGAGTAGAGGAAAGCAAACAGAATTAAATATTAAAATATAGGACAACATTATTAGATAGTAAAAAATATAACTTCGTTGGCACTTATTTTGCGAATTTAGTAAAAAAATCAGACAGATGAATTTAACCTTTCAGAAAATATATGCACCACCACAGACACACGTAACTACACGTCAATATTATTTACTCCAATAACACAAATCAAGTTAAAAGGAATAATTTTACAACTAAGAAATAAAAATAGTATTAACATAGATGATTTTCCGGCAAAAATATGTTCAGTATGCTGCAATAAGCTCTTTCTCTTAATTAAAAACATTAATGTTCCAGTACAACTTGGACAATTCTCCAGAGAATTATCAATATCAAAAGTTATACCGTTTACTAAAAAAGTGGCTCGCTTTTTATAGGAAATTGCGAGGGAATATATTTATTAATACTTTCACGAGAATTATAGAAAGATCCTTGTACGTTAATATTATTAAATATTTGAATGGCAACAATATATTATCGCCTAGTTTAGCATGGATTCGGACAAAATAGGCAAGATGCACAATTTTTTATTATAGATGGATAGATCAAAAAAATGTGTCTTTTCATGTTTTTTTTTATTTGAATTAAAGCTTAAAAAAATTATTAATTTTAGCCGCAAATTTAAATACGTTTGAACGATGCATACTATAATTTTGCTACAAGTGAATACTGTTATACTCGCAGTTGTGTTTACAAATTAAAATATAATGTTATTTTTAAGTTCTACCATGGGGAGTGATCAGAAAAAGGAGTTATAAATATTGTATTTTATGTAAGTGTAGAAATACGACAATAAAAACCTAGAAAAGTTAATTTTGTGTATCTAAAATTAAAAATAAATAGTCTACGTCTGATTAAAGCAACTGCATATTTAATAGGTGAAATTGCAGACAAAATTAATGTTTAATTTTCTGTTTTCAAGAAAAAATAACTTTTGTAAAATTCACTAAATGAGAGCGCTAAATGCGTATTTCAAAAAAAAGTACACATTATTTCTGCCTGAAATTTTACCTATTAAATCGGTATGTGATTTAAAATGTGAAAACGATTTACGTTACCGAGAATAGAACACGTTAAAGAACAATTTACAGATATATGTATATTGGCCACTTGACGAAAATGCCACCTTAGGGTACATTTACAACCAATTCGGTATAGGCACAATCTGCTGGTGGATTGTAAATTGGGTTTTCAGCATATCTGGTTGAATGTATTTGTTTACAATAAAATTTTAAGTCGGCACGACCTTGAATTGCACTTCAGGTTTGAACTGGATGCTTGCAAATCGCAAATATTCAATTCAATTGCTGCACGAATTTCAAATTGCGCATGCGTACACTTGATTTAAAAAAACTGGTACACTTTCTTTTAGCTATGTAAATCATTCGTTCTTTGATTGATATTAATAATCTTACAAAGTCACTTTGACGTTAATCAGTGGCGTCGTTATTAAAAAATGGTTCGACATCTAACAGATATTCAAAAATTTCGAATTGTTTCTAAAATTGAAGATGGTTGGTCCATAAGAAGACTTGCTGCTGAATACAATGTGAGTAAAACCACGATAATGAGTGTTAAAAAAACAATGGGAAACCAACCAAACGGTATCCCGTAAAGTTGGTTCCGGTAGGCCCAGAGAGAGCAATAATCAAGACGATGAAAATCTTATAAATTACCTAATAGAAAACCCTTTTCAGACTGCAGTAAATGCAATTTCAGAGACATTTTTCCCTGCTTCGGTATCTACTGCTTGCAGAAGAATAAAACTACAAAGCGACTTGAAGAGTTGTTCAGCGGCTAAAAAATACAAACTTTCAGAAGAAAAGAAGCAGGGTAGGATTATTTTTTGCACTCAACTATATAATCAATGATGAAAACTTCTGGGGCAAGTTGTCTTTTCTGACGAAAAGGTTTTTAAATCCTGTAACGATGGACATGTTCGCGTATATACGCCTCCTTCCACTAGATACGATGAAAAATATACTTTCGATCCACAAATATCAGGAAGGTTTTCAGTCAATGTTTGGGCTTGGATGAGCCTAAATGGGTTAGGCGTGTGTTGGAACAGTGGTGGTCATCTCAATTCCATTAAATATATTGAAATATTAGACAATATTATGTTGCCGTCAGTAATAGAGGTGTTTTCGGAAAATAATTTTATTTTCCAAATAGACAACTGCTCCATACATACGGCCCATCGTGTCAGGCAATGGTTTCTTAATAAAAACATAGAGTTGTTACCGTGGCCATCTAAAAGTCCGGATTTAAATTGAAAATGTATGGGGACTAATGGTGAAACATATAAGAAAATTATATAACCATCCAAATAATGCCCAAGAATTGGAAGGGATAATTGAAGACGCTTGGGAGAACTTGTCGCAAGAAGTTGACCTTGCAAGAAATCTGATTTTGTCCATGCCTGCAAGACTTCAGGCAGTTTTAGACGCTAATGAAGCAATGACAAAATATTAGTTAATTCTGTATTACGTAATTGAAGTTCATTTATTTTATTTTTTTTATTGTATTTTTATGTTCAGTTTGCATTGTTTACATTTTTTTTAATCTCAAGTGGTATTTTTTGTGTTCTTATTTTAAAAATAGAATTATCATTATTCAGTTACTATTTTAATTACAACCATTAGTAGAATTATCCGTAACAAATATTATTTTTTTAAACAATAATGTGGCAGGCTTGAAAATGTTGTGAAAAAGTTATTTTCTAATTAATTTTTAAAATTCCATTTGAATAAAATAAAAGAGAAAGGTTTAAAAACACAAAGAAAACCGATCTCCTCCAAAAAACCCAGGTCCGGGGTAAATCACTTCTTCTCCACCCCCCTCTCGACATGCCAGGCCAGCCCTATTTACAGACATATGCACACAACTAAACTATTAAGATTCTCGATTACAAGAGTTGTATCAGTTTTTTTTAAATCAAGTGTACTACGACACAAATTTATTGTTTATATTTAAAGTCGGTCTGTGACTTGAAATTGGAAGATTAGATCTTTTAGTATTAGAAAATATGATGTTTTTTAGAAGTTATGTTAATATAATCGTAATTATTTAATCAAACTGAATTTGCTCACACGTAATATTAAAAAATCTCAACAGATGGTAGCTTCCAACTCATTATAAATGTCCTAAATTTTATCTCGGCACAATTCACAATCCGTCAGTAAAGTGTGCCTGTAGCGAATTGGTTGTAAATGTACCTTAACTGTTGGTTTTATACCTTCTGCTTAAATTACAGGTGTTGGTAAAACTGGAGTTTATCGTAAATGAGCATTACATACCTTTCGTTAATCGCCAAACTAAAGTTTAACTATCAATCGGTTGATGGAGTATAGTTTAAACTTCAAACTTAAGCCCTGAAGTGGGTTGGAACTTTTGCTTTGATGTGAAGATAATACTGACATAGTTTTGCACGAAACAGCATAACACCATATACTGTACTCAATGCGCGTTTCGCCAACCAAGTCGACATCATCTGGAGATAATTAAAACCAACTTTATGCTTACAATGGACGCATTTGGCTAATGCAACTGCTGAGAATTAGCGCTCAATGCCTTTATTTATTATTACTGTTAACAGGTGTAATTTCGTAGAACGCAAGATATTACCTGTGCTGATTAGAAACAGCGTAAAATTTGTCGATGTCTACTTTGAACCGCAATTTCCAGTTAGCGCATAGTCGACTGTCTCGTTCAGCGAATTGCTACCGGTCAACCTCCCAACTGCTTCCAACGGTTGTGTTCGCTAAACGCGCCCAATGTATCCTAAACTATTGTCACGGTTCGGTAAACTCTGACCCACTAACCAATTAAGCAGGCTATTTTGGATTAGCCCTCTGTCACCATTCATACTATTTTTACACTTTGCAATTTCCAAGCTTTCAAATTCATCCAGCTGTCTAGTATTTGTTAAATTCCTAATTGATCTTAAATTATTACTATCTATCTTATGGTTGTGCTCAAACGCATGTTGGGCAACACTAGACTTATCTGTTCTACCTTATCTGAGATGAGCCATATGCTCTTTGAATCTAGTTTGAATCGAGCGTCTAGTTTATCCAACATACTTTTGATTACAGTTCTTACAGCTAATTTCGTAAATCCCCGACTTTTCATTTGTTTCAGTTTTGTCTTTTGGATTGCCTGAAAGTTGTTGTAGTGTGTTTCCCGATGAATGAACCACTGTCATTCTATAACTTTAAAAATCTTACCAATACCACGGGTGAATCGAGGATCGATTGAAATCGATACAAATTTCGAATTTTCTCTTTCATTTTGAAAGGTCAAAAATTCCGCTACGCTCTTGCGATTTAACACCTTTGGACTTTTGGCTGTGAAGTTATTTAAAGTCCACAGGTTTATGTAACAAGCTCGCGACCACCAAACCATTGAAAGCCGAAATTAGACGCTATATCAACGAAATACCGCCACATGTATGTAACACCGTTATTCAAAATTTCGCCAAAAGAGTACGCATGTGCCAGCAAAGCCGTGACAGCCATTTACTAGATGTGTTGTTCCATACACATAACTCCCAAATGTCTACATTATAACTTAATAAATATTTCAATACTTTGCTACAGAAAACCATGTTTTATTGAACCTTGAAATATTGCGCTCTTATTGAAACACCCCTTATTAGAAACCATAGACATATATTTGAGGTTTGTGTTAGAAACGGTGACACTTGTACTACCTGGATTGCATTATTTTGTCTATCAATAGCTCTGCTGAACCGGCGCGGCGTCAGAGCAACCTTCTGGCACAGAATCAGTAGGACTTTATATTTGTGCTTCTGGTGTAAAAACCAAACAACGCTGTTACTGTAACAAACACCTTTAAAAACATCCTACATTTAAACTTCAAGTTAAACCTATGTTAAGGCCCGGTATATCCACATTCTGGTAGAGTGACCATTAGTTGCCAAACAGATTTATATTAATTATTACGTCTCTATTTTTGCAAAAAACTTATCACAGCAAAGTATATTCTCATATGGAATAACTGTTCTGCAAAAATAGACCAACTGTAATTATTATTTTACTGTTTTATAAATTTTATTCTTAAATTTATCTGTTAGGGAACTTTACCAGGAGATGGATATACCAGCCTTTAAACTTCTAGTTAAACTACAATTTAACTTTTAGGTATCAAACCAGCTGTTAATATGGATATTCGAATACAAAAGCAAATTTGCATCGAAACTTGGACCCAATTCTCCATTTTAAGAACTTTTAAGTCCCTCTTATTATAATCATAACTTGTAGTAATTTTATAGTATCTCATTGATATTGTTACGCCACTGGACTGTGTAGACTGGTTAGATGAAACTGGAATTGTATGGGAACGGCCGGGAATATTCTGGACTGCTCTAGACCGGGTGTATGGATGTATAAATAAGACGCACGATGGGCCGAGACTTAATCTTAAGTTGAACGTGAACGAGTAAAGAAGAAATAAGAAAGAGACTTATAAGTGTTCAAGTGTGATTATAGTTAAGACAGTAATTAATCTATTGTTGTTAATTGTTAATTAGTAAATAAAGTAGTGAGTAAGTGTTACCTGGACTTTCAGTCAACGAATCTACAAGTATAGGTGTTTGTGTGGATAGCAAACACGTAACAATATTTTAGGTTACACCATAATATACGCAAAACAATACTTATTTATTACAATGAACATATAAAAATATAAAACTCGGACCAATTTATACAAGATTAGATTGTTAATAAACAATAGCGCCCCCCATCGGAATTAAATTTGTGACAAGTTATGATTACAGTACAGTTACCAAATTTCTCATCACTTTGAAGAAAAGTACGTATCGCAGGTAACTCTATTTTACAACAGAGGGCGCGGTAAACTGTTTAAACTCATAGAAATTATATGTAAAGGAAGTAACATTAAACATAAATGTGCTATGTGAAAAGCTGTTATATTATTGCAAGCATAAAACATATTGAGTTTAGTATAGGAGTATTGTTTTGCAAAAACAAGAACCATTAATGAAGTAATTTTAAGAATACAAATTAAAAGTATAAATAAAATACGAAATAGATTAAAAAAAATAAAATCTTTAGTTTTGTATTTACAATTATTAGACGAATGCTCTTCTGCATCTAATTTTAAAATGTGTGTATGTTGTAGTCAAATTACAAATTAGTCAATTTATGAAAAGTTTAGTCAGTTTTTAAATGATTATTGGTGCTTTCGTTTTATAAATCCATTTTTTTTAATTCAACACTGATAATTTCAGCCAGGCGGCGACGGGTTGTTATTAGATTTATGTAAAGCAATATATTGGCGATTATTTTTAACACAACGAATCTTGGGGTTCTATTATTTGTGGGCCATTTACAGGGTGAAAGAGTTAAATAAAGTTAAAGCATATACAGGGTGTCCCATAATTAAATACCTTCTTTCAAGGGGGTAATAGGATTATAAAATATAAGTTGAGTTTTTAAACAGTTGTCTTAAGTCAGTTCATAAAGGGAGCTACAATCACTTAAAGGGGTAAGTACAATATAGTTATTTGCCAATAAATTTGAAACATCTTAAGTTGCAAAAAGTAAATTTGGACCATGATTAATTTTATAATGTTACATATTTCGTTAAATTTTTATCTACATGATATGTTGGAGTAATTACAAAGGAGGTGGGAGTGAATTTTCGCCATAACTCTTTGCCTTATTTTTTATACACATTTATAGAGGAAAGAAACACGAGTGTTAGAAACTAAATAAGAGAAGTCCTCTTACTAAATGTCGAAATAAGCTGTCGTTTAAAAGTTATTTGTACTTAACCATTGCAATGCAGGATAGGTATACAATAATCGATAGGTAACTACATATCTCTATAAAAATAATTCCACACTTCTATTTATAAACTGATTTAAGGCAAATGTTTATATACAAAACTCAACTTATTTTTTATAGTTCTATTACCCTCTTGAAAAGAGGCACTTAATTATGGTACACCCTGTATATAAATTGTTTGGAATTCTTAAATTTATGTTGACCATCCGTTAAGTGGTTTGTATTTTTAATAAGAGCTATTCTATTCCATTACGATTGATTCTTCTCCGATAGTAAAATACCTATTTAGAATGCCATTTATGTTAGAACACCCTGTATACATCCTATAATACGTATAGAATGATAAACTACACAAACAATGATTTCTTTTATATCCTCACAAGAAAAGTCTAGTGACATTTTTATAAATATACGTTTTTTTTTTAATTGATTTAGAAGAGAAAAACAAGCAAATATGTTTTTTATGTCTTGTACAATTTTGTAAAAAAATCCCTAGACTTTTCTTGTGTATATTGGCAAAATAATAAATAAATGGAAAATTAACATTTATTGCAATAGTTACGGAAAGTTTTATTCATATTACCTGGTGAGAAAACGGTTACATTAGTCTAATGATTTTAGTATAGGAGTTATTGTTTTACAAAAGCAATAACCATTAATAACGTAATTTTAATAATGTAAATTGAAAGTATAATATTTTACTTCCACACCACATCATGTCAGTAGAAGCGCTACATGTCGGCAGTTTATCTAAATTATTGAGAATAAGTGCTTTAAGAAAAAAATACGAACATATGTTAACAGTCTTAAATTTATTAATATAAATTTTAAAACTGGCAAACAAAACACAAATTAATAATTTGGAATTATCAATAATTCATTTGTTTTTTTCTTATATACTTAGCTATTTTATTTGGTAAGTTAAAAAATGTTTAGCATTCATTATTCAATTATTAATAATAAAATATTATGCCTATTGTGTATTTTATTTCATTTATCTAAAGAATCTACAGATTTTTTTAGTTTAACCATATAAAATGGTAAAAAATTAAATACATACACCTGGCAGCACAAACATTAAACACCCGTGATCTCTTTCCTAACTAATAATTAGTTATTTTGTTAATGAACAACGTTAAATTTGTTTCGTACACCGTTGGTATCCTTGTAAAATACTACGACTGTGTCGCAACCACCTGCAATCGAGGTCCCAGAAAGCTCAGTGGATTTATGAATGAAATGTAGCTGAAATAATCTACTGGTTATACTGTGATAATTATATGACATGAAACGTGGTCTCAGAGGGAAAAAAATATATTTGCAATCGATATTTTTTCATAAAGTTGAAAAAATGCAAAGCATATTTTTTGCTTTTTTTGATACTCGTATATTACATTTTGGTGAGTTATTTTACGATTTAACTCGGTAGTTTTCAGATAGCTTTAAAGCCAAAAATTTTCAAAACTATTATAAGTGGAGAGATAACCTAACAGTGAGAACTAGAGTTCAGTTCAGGAGTTTCTAGTATTCATATTGTTTAAAACAACGTTTATTTGAGTAGTCTAGGCTAAGGTAAGTTCATAATTATTACTTAATTATTTAAATATACTCAATGTTTTAAATAGTTATAGCGAAATTAATGATCTGCAATTCATTAGCAAAATTATTTTTACGAATATTTAAAGTTCAATGAATTAAAAAAATATTTCAGATGAATAGTACCATAAATAGTTCAAACAAGTTGTACGCTTTACGATACAAAATGCAATGTCATTTTTACTAATGCCATATTCTGTGTTTGAATCGTACACTATGGGTTGGCTTTTTAGTAAACATTTATATTCAAGTAACAATTTTAAATCTTTTCATATACTGTTATCTACACTAATAATATGTATCTTACCATATTTTAAGTCAGTAATTATCAATAAATATAATACAGGCAATAAAAATATTTGTTTCATTTTTGTATAATATTTAGTGAAATTAAAAGTTTTTTATAACGATTACATCAAAAACAGTAATTTTCTTTCAATTTAATTTTGTTTCTGCGACAATAGTCCGGGAAGTATGCGTTACTAAATTGCAATTGAAATAATTGCACTTATTGGTGATACAAATATGGCAAATTGATATCATGGTAAAACATACCAAAAGGTATTATCTTAGGAGGACCATATAAAATTTTCCTTAAAATTTAAAATCCGGACTATGTTCAAAATAGCCAAAATGTAAATTTTCTTTTCTCTATTGTGAAATATCATTCCGGTATAATGCGTGAGAAAAGCATAAAGTCAGGAAAAATGTACACAGATTATAAAGATGTATGTAGTATCGTCAAAGTCACAAAAAGGGACTGATTTATATTTGAAATAAAGAAATCAATGTCAGCATTGTCTATTTCTTTTGAATCTTCACCACCTGAAGCGATATTGTACTGGATGATATATATTATAGAACTAACTGAGAGTCAAGTGCTGACTAATGACCAGGTGCCGGAAATATTCGCCATTTTTCAGAACCAGCATAAAAAAATATATAAATATAAACACACCAGATAAAAATTCATGTGGTGTATTTATTTATATGCCAGTAATGTATGCAACCAGTATAACTAGTATCGAGACAGAAAGGTGTAGGACAACGGGATATTCGTATATAGACTTATACGTAGCTTGGCACTTTCTCAGCAGTTAACTTAACAACACGAAAGCGTTGTTTTTGTAGTAGTGTTTGGTTTGGTTCTCAAATAAAACGCTCTTAGCAAATGGCAGTCACTACATTTTGTACAAAAACTACAAAAATTGATTGAAGATTACAATGACCTTACAACAAATGGGTTACATAATCTAAGTGGCCCATGCAATCGACGTTACAGGCATAAAAGAGGATTTTTTTTATTGATTTGAGTGTCAGGTTCTGTCCATGTAGTCTGTCTTGGAACATAGTCGACAATGTTGAGTTTAGAGGTATCTTTGCAAAATACGTACCAGGTTTTTCTTTACCAAATAACCATACATTGTGTAAAACATATCTTCCAAGTGTGTATAAAAACATGTTAGGGAATATTAGAGAGAAGGGTTTTTTTTCAGTTGCCCGATGCTGGACAGTTCTTCCGTGGCCTCCGAACCTCACGGGTGGAGCACCAGCAAATTACCTCCCCAAACCCCACATCCCGCAGGGTTAGTGACTGTAGATTCCAGAATCATGTGCCCTAGGCAGACAGGAAGAACCCAGAATAACCGCCTTCTACATTTAGCTTGTCAGGCACTCGGCTGATTTTTGGCAGGCCGGTATGGTCTTCTATTCCGAGAGCAGCGTAGACTTTATCAAGGGAGTACACTGATTATTAAGACGACCATCTTGATCAAGTAGCCTGAGTACAGCACTTTGGTCTCGTACCGCAGATTGCGATATTTGGTTCGTTTCTCCTCCTTTAAGGTGATGTTTTTCTAGATAGGGGCCGAAAATTCGATAACATACATCACCTTGGTTTGACGCTTGAAGAGGACTATTTCAGGCTTATTGGCTTGGATTAGCCTGACAGTCGGGAATGAGTAATACCAGTAAATGCGACATTTCTCGTTCTCTACAACGGACTCAATATCTCCGGGGACGTAAAGCAACACTAGTATCTGGTCTACCCCGTACGAGTGGTAATATAACACTCGTAACGCCGCGTTATGTCGGTGGATATAGACTGAAATCGCACATATGAGGCATGCAGAAAGTAAGTGCATGAGTGATCCCGGTGCCTGACTGCAGGTCCTGCAGTTGATGTCAGAAATCTCTATACGCCACACGCGGCTACGGTAGACCAACCTGACAGGCCATAATGAATCCATCGATCTCCGACTTAAGCCCGGTTGCCCTCAGAAAAGCGAATGTCAGCCTAGTCGATAAACCCAGTGTTTCTATGTTCTTATAGAGGATTCCGTGCTGGGGTTTATCGACCTGCTGCTGAAACAGTTTTTCTTGTTCAGCAGCTTTGATTCAGGCTCTTAGACTATTTGGCTGAAGCTCAGTGACTAATTCTGATTCAGCACATTGCCGGCCAGATGCGGATTATTACTATTATTATTATTATTAATATTTTTGTAATAACCGATGCCGGACAGTCCTCCCGTGGCCTCATTACTAGGTATGGGCCATAACAGCGGCCATGGCGGACATCTACCGCGTTACTAACGTCCGACATATATACATATTTATCACATGTAAAATGCGATAAATGAAATAAATAAAGACACCCTAATTTAAGGTTTCAAACTGTATATTGTGAAATGTTGAATAAATCTGTAAAATGGGAAAATGGGTATTTCATTATTCATTTTATACTTTTGATTTTATTTGTCTGCCATGAGGTAAGGCAGTAGTAGCTGCCGGTCCTGGACTCTGATCCAGTTTCCTTGCCCTGCTGATGACTGCACAGTAGATGAGCACTAACGCGCGTGATTGATAACCTTGACCGACGACAATTTTCTGTGACGCTGAAGAGCATTTATTAGATGTTTTTGATATACTTTCGGTTCTCCGTGAATTGCAATAGTTACCAAGCCGTCAACGATTGTTTATAAAATTGTCGACAAAACTTCCGGCATGCTGAAATATTTACATTAAATTTTTTCCGATGATTTACGAGTTGAGATAAATATTTAAGCATTAGGTATAAAAAAGTTATCCAGTCCCAAATGTGTCTACCACTGAAATCAAAGTTTTAATTCATATTCTTTTATCGAACGGTTACAATAATTTATCCAGACTGAATTTCTAATGCAACAAAAGTAATCTTCGTGTTCAAAATTATGTTAGGTTGGACGATACAAAGCACTAAGTAATTTCAGAAAGTAAAAACGAAATTGTCTAGATAAAAATTATACAAATTGCTTTGATAGCTTTAGAATATGGAAAAACAAAGCAGGAGCCATGAATTTTTAATTATTTTTAGTCTTAATTTCTACATTATATTAAATTTTTTTATGAAAGTACCTACTAAACGCCGAGTGGCTATATGAGAAGATCCTTTTGTGATGTTAATTTTGAGGAAACTGTATTCAAAAAACATCCAGTTTCTTTTATTAATTATTCTTACATGTAAACTTTTACAGAAAGAAAAACAAAACATTTGAATAACTCCTTCTCGACATTAATGAATTAAGCAAAAACCTAATACTTTTAACCACAGATATGAGGAAATAGAAAGAAGTCATAATAAATAAAGGATAACACATCAATTACAGACGATTCACATGAAGCAAAACCAATTATTATGACATAATTTGTTAATGTATTAAATAAAATAATAATTGGTATGTCATACTATAATTATTATTGTTTAGTTGTTAATGTATGTACGTAAGTGTTGTAGATTTGTATGATAAACTAATTAGTATTCCTAGTTTTAACAGATTTTGTTTTTAATTAGCTGGTTTTAATCCTAGTATAAAGATAAAGTTATCATTACACTCAATTGTTTTTTATTAGATACAATCATTAATAAGCCGATGTTATTATATCAAATCCTCTTAAATCTAATATGTATTAGTATTTCTTAAACTTAAACTTAATTATGTGCATGCAGTATTGTCAATATTAATGATCTTAAAATGTTATATTTTGTAATTTCATACTGTGATCACACTGTTAATACTTATTTATTTATGCAACAAGTGCAATGTGAAAATTGTCGAGGCCATTAGGACGAGTTGGACAACACTTCAAGTGCTATAACACTACGATACTGAAAATGGTAGTCATTATTTACTCATTTTCAGTACAAAAAGTGACTTTCTATTGTATTGTACTGTCATCTTGACAGATAGAACTTAATTTAAAACTATGGATGTCATTATATACAGGGTGGTCCGAAGTTTACCTGACAAACTTCGACACGTAATAGAGGGACTTAAAACAAGCCGAAAAGTTCCTATCAACTTACATCCTTAGGGGATTGCTAACAAAGATACAGGATGTAAAAGTTTTGTGAAAAACAAACAATTTTTTTAATAACTCTAAAATTACGAAAGCTATCGACTTGAAGTTTTAGGGGCAGTGATGATTTTTAAGTCTCTATTGTTTCATAAAATCTTATCTTTGTACTGCCTCCAGTGGCGCCGCCAGAGGGTGGGGGGGATGAATTTTTTCGCCGAAACTATGTTACGCCACTGTTTTGTGCAGTCGATTTTGAGATTGTTCGATTCAGTGTTCAATTTGGAAGAAAGCAGGTATCTTTTAGTTTTTTCGTACACCACTTACTTTTCGAGTAAAATAGTAAAAAGCATTTTCATGACTAAACTTTATTGAAAGTTTATCATTTATTTCATAAATTACAGAATTTATGTAAAAACTAAGAACATAAATAAAACTCATTACCAAACAGTGAAACACAGGAAATTAAAGAAGTTGCTCAAATTGGAGCCCATTCACTTCAATACATTTGTGACACCTCTGAATTGTGGAATTGACAGCGGCGGATACTTGATGATGATTTTCCCTCATCTCGTTGCAAGCTTGTTGGATATGCTCAAGTAGCTGATCTCGCGTTGTCACCGGTGTAGCATAAACTTTTTCTTTTAAATAACCCCAAATATAAAAGTCTAAAGGCGTGAGGTCAGGTGATCTTGGCAGCCAGGCCACCGGACTTCTTACAATATTCTCCTGGGCGTTATAATTGTTTCCCACACGACCTATCCATCTCTCAGGATAATTAGCGCCCAACCATTCGCGCACCACCCGTCCAAAATGCGCTGGTGCTCCATCCAACTGTATCCAACTTTCATTTCGTACATCAAGGGGAACATCTCCCATTATTTCGAGAAGGTCATGAGTGAGGATATCCCGAAACAATTCTGCATTTAGCCTAGGCGGCAAGAAGTGTGGGCCACAAATGTTGTTGCTAATAATACCCAACCAAACATTTACACTAAATTCATTTTGAAATGATCGAAGGCGGATTTGGTGAGGATTTGCGTGTGCCCAAACATGCATATTATGGTGATTCACTACTCCAGCTCTGGTAAACGTCGCCTCATCGGTCCATAATATTTTTCTTAAGAATTCGGGATTCCCCCTTACTGAGTTAATTAGCCAACGACAAAAATTTAAACGCTTCTCTGTATCACCGGGATGTAAATTTTGTACGGGATATAAATGATAAGCTTTTCTGTGGTCTCGATGTAATACTCGCAGCACTTTAGACTTGGATGTTCCTAATTGTTGTGCTGCCCTGCGAGAACTTAAACTTGGATTTTCGCCAAAAGCTCTAAGAATTCTTCCGTTTCCATTTCTTCCAATATTTCTTTGATCTTCATTTCTATTTTGTCGGTTATCTCGCAATCCCCTTTCGCAAAAATTGCGATGGATGTCTGTAAAAACTTGAACATTTGGTCGTCTCCTATTTGGATACCTCCTTCGGTATTCTCGAACTGTCTGTTGAGCATTGCCATCACAAAACCCATAAATAAAATGAATAACAGCATACTTTTCATTGCTGAACAATCTTGGCATCTTGTAGCTTGGTACACAATGTATGTATGTATTATATATATATATATATATATATATATATATATATATATATATATATATATATATATATATATATATATATATATATATATATATATATATATATATATATATCGACGCTTAAGAAACAATACCTCGTATCTCCATTTTTGTCAAAACTCGGTTTAGAATTTTAAATTAATGTCCACTCCTATGTCCAACAGTTCCCAATATCTTGTAGCTCCAAGATTAATATTGATACCAAAAACTCTACTTAAAAACTTAAAAAAATACCTCGTATAACCAATAAAATAACTCGTATCTCCATGATCTCCATGATAAAAATAACATATCTATTAATAAGGAAACTTAGTTTTTTTCGTCTCCTGTAAAACTGCTAATTTGGAGATAAGAGGTATTGTTTCTTAAGCGTCGATATATATAAAAAAAAAAAAAAAAAAAAAAAAAAAAAAAAAAAAAAAAAAAAAAAAAAAAAAAAAAAAAAAAAAAAAAAAAAAAAAAAATATATATATATATATATATATATATATATATATATATATATATATATATATATATATATATATATATATATATATATATATATATATATATATATATATATATATATACAGGGTGGAGCAATAGTGCGTCCGACTGCGATATGTCGAGTTTTATGATAGCTAGAAACTTTTCTACAGGGTCAACTTACATTTTTTTAAAAGGAATGCCATGTATATCAGAACATTTTTTTGAAACCTTGTTGTGGCCTCTTTCCACTCTTGAATTATTATTGACTCTCTTCCAACCACTTGGATATAGTGATTTTTTTTGTTGATATTATACCATTTACACGTGTATATTAAAAAAATCACTATAGTCACAATTATCGATTTTAAGAAAAAAATATGTTAGTACCAGTTATGAGATATCTGTGTGATGACACTCAGCCATTTTCACTTCCCAAAAAGTATACAGGGTGGCCAAATATAATTTTTAAATTTACAACTATTTGAACTGAATTTTTTCAAATGGAACACCCTGTATATTTATGACGGTGTAATGTAGAATTGAAAAACGAACATTTTTTTGTAAGTACATCCTTGTGGCTATTTGTAACCATTTTTGATTTATTGAACAATAACTGCAAAATTCAGCAATAATAATTGAAAATATATTTTTTTGTAATTCAAAAAAAGATATTATAAAAAGTGCTCCACACGTTACTCATTTTGATTGACACACATTTCTATGCGTCTTAAAAATGATGTTTCTACTGTTCATAAAATTGCCGGAGTGATACTTCTAAAAACATTTATTAGCCTTTCCTTCAAATTTTGGATTGCTGTTGGTGTGATGTTTTTATGGGCATCATGTAACACGCTTATTGTAATACCACAGTATAACCTTCTCTTGAATTATTTGAAAAAATCCTCATTTTTCATTTTTGTTGCTGAAATTTGCAGTTATTGTTCAATAAACTGAAAATGTTCACAAATAGCCATAGGAATGTACGTACAAAAAATTTTCGGTTTTCAATCCTACATGATATCGTCTAAAAATATACAGGGTGTTCCCTTTGAAAAAAATTGAGAAAAATTCAGTTCAAAAAGTTGTAAATTTAAAAATTATTTTTGGCAACCTTGTATTCTTTTTAGGAAGTGAAAATGACTAAATCACATCACACAGATGTCTCATAACTGGTACCAACATATTTTTTCTTAAAATCGATAATTGTGATGGTAGTAATATTTTTAATATACACGTGTAAATGGTATAATTTCAACAAAAAAAAAAAAAAAAATTACATTCAAGAGGTTTCAAAAAATTTTCTGATATACCTGGCATTTCATTTTAAAAATTTTACTTCACCCTGTTGAATCGTCTTGACTCACCCCTGTATATTTCCACTCTGTATACATACACACATATATCTATTCATACACATACATAACATCCATATACATATATACTTAATATAAAATAAAATAAATATTACACTAATAAAATACATGGTGGAATAATTAATGATTATTAAAATAGAAATATGGAAAAATAATAGAAAATGTAATTAATGCAAAATGTCTAGTCTTATTAGTGTGGAAGAAATAAGTAATTATGAATAATTTCTCCAGATAAAGAGAAAATAAACGATTGTAATTTAATCTTAAACGAAAATATGGACATCAGTTTTATAACTTCCAGGACAGTATTATACAATTTTGTTTAATTTATGTAAACAATCGATACTTTCCTGTCAAAATCAGAGATGAGAAGTTAGTCATGAGACATTTTAACTAATCCCCAAACAAAAGCGGCTAACTTTGTTAAAGAAAACTTAACTGTGATTAGTGCAACGTAAATTAATAGTAAGGAAGGCTTAAAGACAGGTGGCTCTTAACAAAGCTTATGATTTATGTCTGTGCAACTGGGCCTTATTAACTCTTAATTATTGCCTAAAACACGTATATTAATAAGTACAGTCTTGATTGATTTACAAATTACTGTTGTAAATCCCGTATAACGATTGTGAATTCCGAAATACAATTGTGAATTCCAACTTACAATTGTGAATTCCGACATAACAATTGTGAGTTCCGAGTTACAATTTTGAATTCCAATTTACAATTGTGAATTCCGACATAACAATTGTAAATTCCGAATTACAATTGTGAATTCTGACATAACAATTGGAAATTCGAGATACAATTGTGAATTCTGACTTACAATTGTGAATTCCGAGATACAATTATGAATTCCGAGATTGTGATTTCCGACATGCAATTGTGAATTTCCTGTTAGAAAAAAATATATTAATAGTGTGGCCTTTCTACGCTTTCATAATATATAGTAAATTTATTAGTAAATATCTTAAATTCAGATTGTCATACAAAATCTTTAGTTTCTGTTAATGAACTGAGTAGAACTAATCACGTCATTCTTGCAAAATTTGTCAATAACCCCTGCTAACTTTTTCTTGTCAAATTTTGTCCCTAATGAAAAAAATCCTGCTTATGGTAAGTGATGATGCAAGTTATATGAATAAAACAGTTCTAAAAGTTTTTTATCCAAATTTAATATATTGTACCTGCCTAGCTCATAGATTAAATAGAGTAGCAGAATTTGTTAGAAGTGAATATCCAGAAGTTAACGATTAATGAATTAATTACAAATGGAAAAAAGGTTTTTTCTAAAAGAAAGACCACTGCCCCTTTTATGTCAGATATTTTGATGAATTTAAAATTTTTGTCAACGATTAGATTCTGTTGATCAATAAATGATGTTAACTTGCCAAATAAAGTAAGAAAGGAGCGAAGCTTTATTAATTTAAATTAGAAAAATATTTCAACACAAATAGAAGTAAGAACATATAAGAAAATAAAGTAAAAAATAATATAAGCTTTATCAGTTCAAATTAGAAAAATATTTCAACTTTAATGAAAATAAAATAAAAATTAAACAACTGTAGAAGCAAGAAATATGTCATTATGAGAAGCATTATTATTAATCTATTAGAAAATTTAGATAATTCATTAAAACCATAGAAAATTTGGAAAAGTTTTAATAACTTGTTTTGACTATTTCCCTCACATTATAAGAACCAATGAAATAGCGATATTTTGAAAATGTGGACCAATAAGAACAAACTTTCAGAGAAATTGCATTCCAAGTGAAAATTATACATAAAACTACAGCGAAAATTGCACTGGGCTTGACAGCTTATAACGTCAGTTGAATCAATATAAAAATCGAAGATTTTCTTGTTTCTTTTTTATTTTTCTGTGAAGATAGCAGGCTTATAGAAGCAAAAGGAACATAATTAATTACCTACTTTTTAAATATTTTGGGTTTTTCTATAAAAAATAATAATTTTAAAATTCGATTTCAAATAAATCCGCTTAAAAATTGTGACACGGAAATAAAAGTATACACAGCCGTGATTGTAATAATTTGATTTGTTAATTCAGTTAATAATAAAAAATATTTCTTGTTCAATGTTTGTTCTGGAAATAGTCTAATAAATATATTTTGTGCATTAAAAATAATCTGAAAATTCAGCAATCAAAGCGTGTTGCCTTTAAAAAACCACATCGTTCTATTTAATGTGATTTGACTGAAAAAGTATCCTCGGCTGCATCTCAGGCACTTTTTGTCAAATCACATCAAAATGAACTCAAGCAGTTTCTAGGCAACTTTCATGTGCTGAATTGTCGATAATATAATTTTTAATGCACGTAATATATTACTACAGATAATAGAACCACTAAGGTACTTATATCAATAATGAAATATTGTGAGATTTTATATATTGTTACATATTTTATTATTTTTTTATTAGAATATTCTAGTATTTATTTTACTTCGTCACCCCTCAAAGTGAGGAAGTTATGTATTATTCCTAAAAGAAATTTTGAAAATTTTTATGGCGTTTCTGGACGAATCTCGACGAATTATGACGATACGCAAAATTTCAGACAGAAAAAACTTTCTGTCAATTTTTGAAACGTCAAAAAATGTGACTTTTGAAACGTCAAAATGACTTTTCTGAAACGTCAAAATGTAACATTTTTGAAACATCAAAAAATGTGACTTTTTTTAAGCGTCAAAGTGACTTTTTTGAAACGTCAAAATGTGACTTTTTTGAAACGTCAAAAATTACTTTTATTATAAACTCCACGACACGTCGATTTTTACTATGGTGAGGAAGTTCTGATCCCCAAGTAATTAGCAGTGGTTTTTGTGTTGTGTTTCATATTAGATTTCACAGTTTGCACATAATATGCATTAAAAAAAGCGTTCAAATATGCACTGAATATGAAGCTTTCCCAGAAAATATCCACTATATTTTTAATATATATTTTAGTTACAAACTATGCTTTATATATTTAGAAAAAAAATAGTATTAGTTATATTTATTACGAAACTAACATTTGATTAATATAAAACATGAGTTGTTGGCGGAAAGCAAGCCAACAACTCATGTTTTATATTAATCAAATGTCAGTTTTGTAATATAACTAATACTTTTTTTTCTAAATATATAAAGCATAGTTTGTAACTAAAATATATATTAAAAATATAGTGGTTATTTTCTGGGAAAGCTTCATATCCAGTGCATAACGCTTTTTTATTGCATATTATGTGCAAAGTGTGGAATCTAATATGAAAATTATAAGTGCCAAAGCATTGTGTGGCCTTATCTACAAGAAGTGTATCCCCAGGTGTATCCCAAATCTAAATTTGTAGAAAACTGTTCGATGATATTGTATTAAAGAAATAAATATGCCGCAACTATAGAGATGTTAATAAGTAAAACTCGCAACATGATAGTACAATCTTCAATTTTATTGGCAACTTATATTTTAACGTGAAACTTGATCAAAAATCATAAAAAATAGCAAAAAAATATATTTTAGTATAATTTGGGAGGAATCATGTTGCTATTTTCTGCTACTTCATTGCTATTTTTTACGATTTTTTGATAAATATATGAATGATCGAGATTAACAGATTCTGAATTTGGATTCAGTGCATCAAAATACATAAGAAACATACTTGATCTAGTTCAATAAAATTTTCTTCATTTACATAATTGCACTTTTTCGTAATTTTTAGCCATTTTCAGAGTTTTTCCCAATTTATTCAAAATTTGGAGGGCGTATGGGCCAAACGGACTTCAGATTTGAATTCAGCGTATTGAAATACATATGAAACATACTTGATCTAATTCAATAAAACTTTCTTCATTTACATAATTGCAATTTTTCGTAATTTTTAGCCATTTTCAGCGTTGTTCGCAATTTACACTATCTATATGTAATAGATAGATAGGCCTGGTCAAATGTACAGACAACTTTTTTTTTTGTGTGTCGGTCTAATTGTCCAAAGTTACTACAATGAGAGTGAACGCGCTTGAATTCACCACGAGAGGTGCTATTGTACGGAAAGGTCAATGTCACTGAACGTTAATGTTTGCTATGGCTTTTTAACGCTAGTTTTTAGCAATTTTTATAAAAATTAACATTAACATTTAACACAATGATGGCAGAAGGGGAAAGTAGTAATTTACTTACTCAGTAGGAAAATTATTGGACTTATTAGAAGTGTCTTTTATCATTAAAGTTAGGTTATATCAAAAATGAATATGATGAAAACAACGAATGTATATGATTATTACTCATGATTTTCTGTAGTAGACTCCTTTGGTAACACATAATCGTCAGCATTAAAATGTTTCTTACAAACACACGATTGTTTCGAAGGAGTAAAATTATCTCTATCAACCACTGTTTTAGGCGAGTTTTGTCTCTCGGAAGCATATGTCCGCCTTTTGTTTCCGAACAAAATGGAACTGCACAACACTGAGGCACAAATAACAAGGTGTTTTATTTGCTGGTGTATGAAATAATTATAATAAAAGACTATAAACTTTTCCCGCGCCTGACAATAACTTTTGACACCACCTTACTCGACCAGTGGCGCCAACTGGTGAGCCTGAAAACGTTAGCCCTCATTCGATCAACACTTTCATATTCCATAGTTTGCTGTAAGTTTAAATTAACAGATATTTATATAAAGTTAGTTAATGATTATATTTTGGTAATATTTTTACCGAATATAACAAGAAACCATTATTAAAGTGAATGGTGTGTTTAAAGATATTCTATTCTTCTCCGGTTATAATATTTATCTTAACCTCTGCGGTAAAGAGATCACCCTGGGCATTGATGTTAAATAAATGATTTTGTTCTCTTTTCGTTGTCAAATCTTATTGAGAAGCTGTCAAAATTTATATTTACACTTCCACAAATTTTCACCTTATCAAACAAAAAATATATATTGCATCTGAAAAATTATGTTTTCTTACGGATATTACAAATTAATAACCCGTAACCAGACACACAATTTAAGTATTAGATATATGGACACCTAAACTGCCACTATATAAAACAACATTGTACACAAGATCTTTTACTTATAATTCTGTCCGTTTGTATAACGCTATAAACAATTCTTTTTAAATGTTATGGGGTTCATACCTTTCGTAGAAAATAAAAAATGAGCTGTTCAACCAAATGTTTTGTGGTTTACTGATTTCCACCTTTTCTCTTTTTTATTACTACTTATTTGTATTATTACTTTGGTTTTATGTATTATGTATACTTACATGATACATTGTACTGTTTCCTTTAAGTTGATCACATCATTTTAAAATATTTGAAATTTTAATAATAATCTGTTTTTGTATTTTCTTTTCTCTTCTATCTATATAACTATGAATATTTTAGGGGTTAAGTGTAAGAGTAACCTATGAATTAAACTTCGCCCCATTTAGATGTAAATGTGTATACATTTATATTTGAAATACAGACGTTTATTATTAGTATTATATATTTTAATTAAGTTAATATTTTATAATTTATATCATATTTATAAAATGACGAAAAGCTATTTGAAAAATAATATTTTAAAAATGAACACCTATAGCCACCAGCTACTAGTTTGATTGTTACATGTTTGTGACAAAAAAAATTGAGTAAATCGAAACAAATTATTACCTTATTTTAATCAAAATTACGGCTTGACATCATTTCCATAAAGAACACAATACACAATATATTTTATATAAAAAACATTACTACACATAAATACAAACAAAGACTAAACAATCGACATCCAATCAAACACTGTAAATGAGCAGTGCAGATTAAAATATTTATCAAGAGGTATGACTTTTTTTATTATTATCACTATCAGTTAAACATTTCTTTACTGTGTAGTTTTTTTTTACTTTTTTCTCTCGTGTTTTATTGTATATTGATGGATCTATATCTTAAAATAATAAAAATAAAATAATTCATGTTAAATTTCATAATGAACATGTGCATCGTCAATAACACTGACGTAGTTTTCCACGAAACACCAAAACACCATATACTACACTCGACGCGCATTTTGCCAACCAAGTTGACATCATCTGGAGATGATTAAAACCTATTTATACTAAACTACTACCCTATTTATACCTAAACTATTGTCACGGTTCACGAATCGTGACCCATTAACCAATAAAGCGGGCTATTTGGGATATGACCTCTGTCACTATTCATGCTATTTTTACACATTGTGATTTCCAAGCTTTAAAATGCATCTAGCTGTCTAGTATTTGTTACATTCCCAATTAAATCTTAAATTGCTAATATCTATTTTATGGTTGTTCTCAAATGCATGTTGGGCAACACCAGACTTATCTGTTCTACCATATTTGAGATGGGCCATATGCTCTTTGAATCTACTTGGAATTGATCGTCTAGTCTGTCCAACATATTTTTGATTACAGTCCTTACAGCTAATTTCGTAAATCCCCGACTTTTCATTTGTTTCAAATTTATCTTTTGGATTGCCTAAAAGTTGTTGTAGTTTGTTTCCCGAGAATGAACCACTGTTATGCCTATATCCTTAAAAATCTTACCAATACCACGAATGATTAATAAGGTGGAAAATAGTCAATTGCAAGAGGGTGAAATTTTGATCTCCTTTGAGGTTTGTTCATTGTTTCCAAGTGTTCCGATTCCACAGGCCTTGGACTACCTTAAGGATCTACTCGAATTAAACAATCTCAGTCAAAATGTAGTAAAAGGATATCTTCAACTCACTAAACTTTGCATGAAACAAAATTGCTTTTGATTCAACGATAATTTCTTCGAATAACATGAAGGGGCAGCAATGAGTAACTCTTTGTCACCATTCATTGCCAGTCTCTTCATGAACAGATGTGAGACGGAAGCAAAAGAAGAATTCGAGTATTTCCCCAGGGTTTGGCTTAGGTATGTGGATGATATTTTTGCAGTGTTTGATACAAAAGTCGCTGATATTGACAACTTTGTATCTAAATTAAACAGTCGTTTCGCGTCAGTTAAATTCATATATGAAATTGAAAACTCTAGACAACTATCATTTTTAGATATATTAATAATTAGAAATAGTGAAAATAAGTTAGAATTTGACATATACAGAAAAGATATATCCCTAAGGACTCTCACCATTGTGCTCAACACAAAATGACGAGTTTTAATTTTCTAGTCCATTGTCTTTTAAGCTTCTCCCTCAATAAGGAGAGGTTTAAAAGAAAAAAGGCTTTGATTAAAGATATAGCTGCAAGTAATGGATATTCTGTAAATTTAATTGATAAAATAATTAGGAAATGAAAATTTAAAGAGTCGCTTCGAAATTCCCCAACCTTTCAAAATGAAAGAGAAAATCCGAAATTTGTATAGATTCCATTCAATCCTCGATTCACCCGTGGTATTGGTAAGACTTTTCAAGTTGTAGGCATGACAGTGATTCATTCTTCGGGATATAAACTACACCAACTTTTAGGTAATCAAAAAGAGAAATTTTTAAACAAACGAATAGTCGGGGATTTAAGAAATCAGCTGTAAGAACTGTAATCAAAAATATGTTGGAGAGACTAGATTCAAAGAGCATATGGCCCATCTCAAATATAGTAGAACAGATAAATCTAGTGTTGCCCAACATGCGTTTGAGAACAACCATAAATAGATATTAGCAATTTAAGATTAATTAGAAATGTAAGAAATACTAAACAGCTAGATGCATTTGGAATCTTGGAAATCACAAAGTGTAAAAAATAGTATGAATAGTGACGGAGGGCCTATCCCAAATTGCCCACTTTATTAGTTAGTAGGTCAAAGTTCACCGAACCGTGACAGTAGTTTAGATATAAATAGGGTAGATTGTTAGTATAAGTTTAGTTTAAATCACCCCCAGATGATGCCAACTTGGTTGGCGAAACGCGCATTTAGTGCAGTATATAGTGCTTTGGTGTTTTGTGGAAAACTACGTCAGTGTTAATTACATTATAATTTGCTCAAATTGTTGGTGTTTAATTTAGTATTGACTGTGTTATTATTGGTAATATGAACCGTTTCTAGAAAAAGCCTCTTTTGATAGTTTGTTCTGGTGTTTAAAATGTTTGTTTCTGTGAAAGAGAACACACGTCCTGTCTTAAAATGGCGTAAACTAAACATGCTTGTCCATCAAAGAAGCACTTCGCGTGAATTTGCAATTGCTTGCAAATATTTTGTGTAAATGTGTCTCCACTGAACAAACGTTGGCGAAGAAGGGAAGATTTGCTAGCAATTGCTATTGTTCCGTTGGGCGAGTAGCTTTCATCCAGATTTTTATAATGGCTCTTAGCAAAAACTTACTTTAAGTACAGAGTGTTTTTTAGTTATGTTAACAAAACACGAACTATCAGCTCAAGACTGCACGCCGGGTAATTTTAGTGGAAACTAGGCCGTAAAGACCCCACGCTCCGGTTTCTACTCGGGTTTACCTTTACAGGTAAAGTGTGTAATGCTACTGAGCCCATAGTAATAAATACATAACTCTTTATCTTGGGGTAATGTAATGGTAATAGTGAGGAAGGCCGACACCTGGCAAGTAGGCTACAGACGGGCCCTTTTTACCAACCCTCAGCTGTCCCCTCAGTCATGTGCTTCTCTTGCTCCCTCATCGATTCTTCCCGACCTTCTGATGAAGGTCAGGATGTCACTCATTGCGAGGGAGCTCACCTCCTCCCTTAGAAGCGCCTCAGAACCGAATATACTGTGTCTCAGGCGCCCAAACACTTCACATTGTCCCAGGAAGTGGTAAGATGTTTCGTCATCTCTCCTGCACCTTGGACATGTAGGGTCTTCCCCAATACCTATCAATGATAGATGCCTCCTAAGTCTGCAGTGGCCTGTCAGAGTTTTCCGACTTCGGCCCAGCAACCAGGCCGATCTCGATTTGTTCGGCCCCGTCACAGAATCTCGGGATTACCTACAGGCCCTGTTGGTCTTCCAGTGCGTCCTCAGTGTCTCGTGGGCCCACTCATTGAGGACCGTTGTGACCTGCCTTCTTGAAATAGCTAACATAGGCTCAGGCCCGTGACAGGTTTCCTCGGCTCCGAGTCTAGCCAATCCATCGGCCTTCTCGTTGTCTGGAACTCCCATATGTCCCGGGACCCATACCAGTCTCACTTGTTTATGACTAGCCAGCTCTTCTAGGGCATCCCCACACTCCTGGACGAGAACTGATTTTGTCCTGGGGGAGCACATCGCTTTTAGAGTAGCCTGACTATCGGAGCAGATGTATATTATCTGTTCCGCCCCATTCCTAATCTCAGCCCTACCCGCCACCGCTAGGATGGCGTAAACCTCTGCCTGGAAGACCGTGGTGTACGAGCCTAGGGCAAGGCTCTCCTGTACTTCTTTGCCTTCCAGATGTATTCCCGCCCTGGAAGACGGTCTAGTGGCCACCCGAGATCCGTCTGTGTAACACATCAGAGAGTCCGGGCGGAAGTCAATTCTCCTGCTCCACTCCTCCCTACTGGGAAGAGTGAGAGTGTAGTTCCTTTCAACCTTAGCTGATTTTTCGCTTCTCTCACCTCAGGGCCGAGAGAGGGATTTCCTCTCCATCAGTCCAGCAATTGTTGCAGTCGACTTTTTGATAACGTTGTCGATCTGCAGCCTCCATGACAATTTGCAATCTAGGGTCACACCCAGGCACCTAACCTCCTACACAAGCGCGAGAGGTTTATCGTATATGGTTGGTGCCCTAAAAATCCTCTATTTTTCTTCTCTTAGTGAACAGGATCATCTCAGTCTTAGATGGATTGACTGAGAGACCTGTTTTGCCGCACCATCTTTCTGTTATTCTACAGGCTACCTGCGTTCTGTTGCAAACGACATTTAAGAAGCGGCCGGTCACTAGGACCAGCCCGTCGTCCGCATATGCCTGCGCATAAAATCCTTCCGAAGTTAGGCGCTCCAAGAGACCATCCATTATTAGACACCATATATGTGGAGTAATGCAAGTAATGATAATAAATAATTAACTGCTGCTGGTTATATCTCATAGTAATCAAGTCTGATTTTGTATTACTTGAATTTTTATCGAAATGTCGGTAACAGTTTAATTTGATAAAGTAATACAAAGTTCGAAAACTCGAGAATTTGTTTGATCCTATAAATATGTTACATGAACAAGAAAAAATCTAAATAATCTTATTTTGAAACAACCCTGCATAAATTATTGTATAAATATTTATAAAATTAATTTAACCTGACATCTTGTAACGAAAGGAAAATAAGGCTATAAACTAGCCCAACGAGTTAATTAGAACATATTTTTACATTTTGTTTTTACTGGGCACTCGGCTATCCACCGTTTTCAAACAGGATATTATAAACGAACGTAATTCATTTGTTTTTAACATATAAATGTGACAGACAGCTGTTGTAATCTTAATCAACTTGCAGAAATCATACTTTTTACTCTTTATAACCTACATGTCAGATCGAATAAAGTTTCATAAAATGACAATTATGACATCGTAATGTTAAATGTGAGTAGCAGTATCACTATAAATATTGGACAATGAAACATTTTAACTGGTTTACTTTCTGGTATATAATGCAAATGAAAATGCTAATAGTTTTATCGGAATTATGTGAATCATCTGTGGTGGGTATAAATCAAAAAAGCGAATAATAGAAAAATTAATAATATTATAAGAATTATGCATGCCATCACTCATAATTAATAAATTAATTGTGGTGCCGCTGGGCTATCATTATCGTGTAAATAAGGGTAGTCATTTTAAACAATTAAAATAACCTTAAGGCGTTCCTAATAACATAGATATTATGATGGCTATTTAAAACAGGGCAGTAGTGGCATTTGTTAGATTTTAAATGGTTTGCTAGACATTTATTTACACAAACAATGTGTATAGGGTGATCATTTTAAATCCCTCACTCGATTTCGTTGCTTGATTTTTCACCTGGGAAAAAAGTTCCAAAACTATACATACGTATTTTTCCTGAAGAATTCTAATTCGGGAAGAAAAACAATTGAACGCCAAAAAAATGTTATTTCTGAAAAACTAAAGAATATAAAAATTAACACCTTGTATATTAATAAGGAAATAAACATGTGATACTATATTGATTATAAATGCGTGTCACATAATTCACATACATATTTTTCACTTCCGGTTAACCAGAAATTACCGCACCTTCTCTCAGCAACATCTGAGAGATCAGGTATCGTTCTTGCGCAGGACAGGTTACGTAAGAGCACCCTGCCAGCTAGAAGAACTGCCAGCCGCAGTCCCACCGCGATAATTAGCTGATAGGGAATATCCTGTGGAGTTCACCGAGACAGACTTAAGGACGAGGGTTAGCCTTAACTCCAGGGCTAACCTAGAGCCACAAGATTCGGCTAGAATTGACATGGTCATCGATGAGAAACTTCCAGAAGCGATGTCGAAAATGCCAAACGGCGTTTACAAATAGTCGAGAACAAGATATAGTCGGTCAGACAACACGCTTCTCGGATCCAGAGTGTGATGGGAAACACAAAAAATGATAGAATTTTTTAATCCCAAGATCCGGCGCTAGCAGCCGGACTAAGACGTTAACACCACATTAAATCTGGCAGTAATGCCTACCACCAGGCAGCACTGTTTAGGTAGGATCCGAACGCTCATGGCTGTAAAGAAACCGCTGAAAAGGCAGGTGAGGAGTATAGAACAAAACACATTGTTCCGTACGAATCCTTTCCGGAAAGGAATCTACGAAATGACGTGTCCATTCAACCGAGACACTCCAGGAATCACAATCTAATCCTTCTACCGTAGACATCTTGAAGATCCAGAAGAAGTGTGTCTGGCAATCAGTACGGAGAAAGTGCAATAAGCTCTCGTTGACACTAAAAACTTCGCTGCTCCATGCCCAGATGGCATAAATAACTGTTAGTGGAAGAAATTTCCGTCTATTCACCGCCGCCTGGTGCGTGTTTCCAACGCATTGTTGAACGAGGTGCAGCAGATCCTGGACTGGTTTGTCGAGGGACGTACTGTGCATATCCCCAAAAAGGGTGATCTCTCCGGACCTGAAGAACTATAGGCTGATCACTTGTCTCAACTCCTGCTACAAGATATTTACGCGTATCTTGTATACTAGGACACTGAGGTTTGTTGATCCGGTATTCCACAACAGCGTGGTGCCAAGGAAGGCATGGCAGGTTACCAGGTTAGCCTGCTGATAGGCCGCTGTATTACACAGGATTCTGTGCAGTATGAGCGGAATCTATCGATAGCCTGGATTGATTACGGCAAGGCATTTGATACAACATCGGACTAGCTATTGTTACACTTGCTCGAATGTTTTGCGGTACCGGCACCACAGAAAAAACTTTTGATAACATGTGACAGCGGCAAGGTAATGTATGTATTCTCATAGACAAAAAGAGATTGAGTAAATTTTTAAATAAAAAATACTAATATCAATACACCACCACCACTACCGTTTTATATAATGCGTGCTTAATGGAGGATTAAAAATCCTTTATTCGCTAGATATGATATTAATAAAATAATAGGTTTGTTAAAATTGTATACCTTTTGCTACTTTTGCTACTTGCTATTGGTAAATACATAATTATTAATTATATAAAAAAATTGCCATCAGCTTGTCACGTTTTAAAGTCAACGCGAGTTATACCCGTTTACGTTCAATGTCTACCGTTCATCTACCGTTCCCTGTGCGGTTTCGTGCAAGTGGGCGTTTTGTAATTTTAACTGCAATTCTCTCGAAAACTGCTAATCCTAGAAAAAAGGTTTCAAATAAAAAAAGTTGCCTTCATCCTTTATCTTTACTTTTCTCAATATACTTGATATCTACTTTAAAGGATAAAAAAGTTTCCCACTTGCTATACTTACCACTGCAAATTCTCACATTATATTGACAGAAAAAAATCCATTATTTCTACACTTATCAAAATCTGACCTTTCGTATTAACATATTTGTTAACAAATATATAGTAATAACACAGTAAAAATCTGAGAAAAGTTTATTGTTCCGTGTTTGAGTTAGAGCGAATTAAACGAAAAAATAATAATTTTAATTATTTTACAATTTTTTTCACATATTTGGCTATATCTTTTATGTCGACCAACCAAAAGAGCCGTAATTTTCGATTCTATCGAGGGACAAGCCCCTGAACACTTCTGTTAAGGTTACTTTATACCTCCTAAATTTGTTTCTCCTTTAATAAACATCGTAGATCGGCCCGGCCGCAACAATAAACTGTATCTAATCGGCTGTTAAATGAAGATCTTTTATTAAAATGGTGTACAGAGAAGTTTTTTTATGTTAAATTGCTGTAAACGATTTCGAACTGATGTTTTCGGGTTTTCAGCAACATTAGCACTCATCGACCACTACGAATATAAACATGTTTTCTGTATGTATGTACTGACCCATACAGTTTTTTTGAAGAAATTCTCAATATCCTTAATAGATGGTACAATGTTTCTTCGGAAATTCGTACGGCATTTTCTAGCAGTTTTAGAAAGACGTTCCTCATTTTGGTAATGAGTTTTTAAAATAAATACATGTTATTCAATCGAAAATCCTTCCATAACTAAAACATACAATGTTTTTACTTGACATTTGTCATTCTAGTACAATATTCTACCACAACAGGTATAAATGGCGGCAAATTTATATCGGACTATAAAATTTGGACATCCTTTACATCATTTATGAAAAAATAGTAGTAAAATTTAGCTTAGACTTCAATCACTAAAAAAAAATGGGGGCCAAGCTGCTGCTATTGTATTTTCTGATTTCTCAAAAACATTTGACTATGTGAATCATGAAATATTGCTGCAGAATCTTCAGCGTCATGAAGTCAAAGTTTTCTAATTTCATTAGTTTCAACCTTACCATAACAACTGTAGTCAGATGTTACAGTCACTGTCAATAGTAACTACGATATAGTCATTAAGGTTGTCTTCTGGAACCCATTTTACTGTATTAATAAATCTTATTTATTCTTTGAGTAATTAGTTTGGAAATTCGTACGTAAAAGACCCTTGTATATAAGCTGCAAGATCTGCTAAAAGAAATATTTAATTATAGTACAAGTTCTCAATTTTTTTTTTTTATAAATACATTTTCAGTTCATTTATGGTCTAATTTCCTAGCACCCTATATATACAGGGTGAGTCAGTTTTGTAAACAAACTTTAACAGGAGATAGAACACATGTTTTTTAAAAGAAAGTTCTATAAACATATGTTGTAGAACGCTTCGTTTCGAGATATTGTTGAATATAATTTTTTTTTCTCGAATTTTTCATTATAACTTATAAACGAATGCTTAGATTTTTTCCATGTTTGGGGATAATGCCTATTAATTAAGGGGCATAAAACAAGCGGGATAAGAATGTTCAAAAACTTGCATAGTGGCGGAGTGGAGGGTGCTCAACCCCTTTTTTAAACAGAACTTCTTACACCAATGACTATTTTAAAAAAACTGTTATTTTCATTATCTACATACAGTTTAACAAAAATAATGTCCCTTCTTCTGTTTCGAAATTCCTGTGCGTTTCCGAGTTATTTTGATTTTTAGTGTATGATGTGGTACTAAATTAAGTAATTTATTTATTATCAATTATCGGCTAAATATTTAATTCTTTCAACGAAACCTACCTAAATATGGTTTGTTAAGGATTCTAAAAAGCCGAAATCTCTTATTCTTTATCTCTTTCCAATGTAGTCAAAATAAATATTTGTTATATCAAGCCATACTCAAATACCATACATACTTAAAAAATTCGAGAAAAAATTTAATTCAACACCCTGTATCTCGAAACGAAGCGTTCTACAACATATTATGTTTATAGGAACTTTTCTTTTCAAAAACATGTGTTCTATCTCCTGTAACTAAAAATCAAAATAACTCGAAAACGCACAGGAATTTCGAAAGAGAAGGAGGGACATTATTTTTGTTAAACTGTATGTAGATAACTAAAATAACAGTTTTTTAAAAAAATAGTCATTGGTGTAGAAGTTCTGTTTAAGAAAGGGGTTGAGCAACCCTCCACTCCGCCACTGTGCAAGTTTTGAACATTCTTATCGCTTGTTTTATGCCCTTTAATTAATAGGCATTATACCCCAAACATGGAAAAAAATCTAAGCATTCGTTTATAAGTTATAATGAAAATTCGAGAAAAAAAAATTATATTCAACACCCTGTATCTCGAAACGAAGCGGTCTACGACATATGTTTATAGGAACTTTTCTTTTTAAAAACATGTGTTCTATCTCCTGTTAAAGTTTGTCTACAAAAAACTGACTCACCCTGTACATATATATATGTATATATATATATATATATATATATATATATATATATATATATATATATATATATATATATATATATATATATATATATATATATATATATATATATATATATATATATATATATATATATATATATATATATATATATATATATATATATATAGAAATAATGAGTTGTTATTATTATTACTACTAGCAATATTATGATACAAGGTGGGGCAATAGTGCGTCCGACTTCGATATGTCGAGTTCTATGATAGCAAGAAACTTGATTTAAAAGCATAAATAAACTAGACAAAAAAGTCTATAACCGGAAATTATTTTCGAATATAGATTGAAATGGGCCAAGACGATTCTACAGGGGTCAATTGACATTTTTTTAGAAGAAATGCCATGTATATCAGAACATTTTTTTATACCCCTTTGTGGCTTCCTTCCACTCCTGTATTATTATTAACTCTCTCCCAACCTCTTGGATGTAATGATTTTTGTTGTTGAAATTATGCCATTTACACGTGTATATTAAAAAATCACTACAGTCACAATTATCAATTTTAAGAAAAAATATGCTAGTAGCAGTTTTGAGACATCTGTGTGTTGTCACTCAGCCGTTTTCACTTTCTAAAAGTATACAGGGTGGCCAAAAAATAATTTTTAAATTTACAAATATTTGAACTGAATTTTCTCAATTTTTTTAAATGGAACAGCCTGTATATTTATAATATTGTGATGTAGAATTGAAAAAACGAAAACTTTGTACGTACATCCCTATAGCTAATTGTAACTATTTTCGATTTATTGAACAATAACTCCAAAATTCAGCAATAAAAATTGAAAATACATTTTTTTGTAATACAAAGGAAGATATTATAAAAAGTGCTCCACATGTTGCCCATTTTGATTGACACACATTTCTATGCGCCTTTGAAATGTGGTTTCTACTGTTCATAATATTACTGGAATGATACTTCTAAAAGCATTTATTACCCTTTCCTTAAAATTTTGGATTGTTGTTGGTGTGATGTTTTTATGGCAATCATGTAACACGCTTATTATAATACCTTCTTTTGAATTATTGCTGAATTTTGCAGTTATTGTTCAATGAATTGACAATGGTCAGAAATAGCCGTGGTAATGTACGTACAAAAAATTTTCGTTTTTCAATCCTGCATCACATTTGAAAAACTTGAGAAAATTCAGTTCAAAAAGTTGTAAATTTAAAAACCCTGTTTGGCCACCCTGTATACTTTTGGAAAGAGAATCTTTTAAAAAAACTTTCTTGACCCTGTAGAATCGTCTTGGCTTACCCTGTATATTCGAAAACAATTTCCGGTTATAGACTTCTTTGTCTAGTTTACTTATGTTTTTAAATCAAGTTTCTAGCTGTCATAAAACTCGAGATATCGAAGTCGGACGCACTATTGCCGCATCCTGTATATTAATATTCACAGTAATAATACGGTATTACGATATTGACCATAGATTTTATGTAAAGTCACATTTATAAAAATTTAGAAAGGTAAAGATAAATAAACACGCTTCTTCCATGCTTAAAGATAAAGGAAAAAAATAGTTTGCATTGGATAGCATTTATATTATATTTACTCTTTGAAAACAAATTAATAATAGCTTCCAGATATCTTTTAAATTAATTCCAACAAGTTGAAAATTGGATCTTAATTATGCACATAAAAAAGCAAAACCGCTTTAATATTAAATAACTATATTTTAATGGGACAGATGTAAATGAAGATGTCTGTAGATGTAACAAAGTTGTAGCAGCGTTTGAATAGTGTCGGGCGAGGTTCTTTCACATTGCCTGTCAGTCAACAGGTAATTTGGCGGAACTGGACAAATGTCCATCGGTCCATCGCTCAAGAGTGACAATTAGTGAACGTTTGTGAATTGTGTGTCGATCACGACTAAAAGCCAAGAGCCTTGTTAACGCACTAGGCTACGTAATGCGGTAGTAATAAGGCATCAAATTGATTAATGGTTAGGTTTCAGCTAGTATTGTTACTTGCATCATCTTAATTATTTTTTAAGACGATCTCCAAAAACTTCCTTCTTGGCTATTTTAATTTGACAAGAACTGTGTTGATTAATTTTTTTATCAGATACATGTGCGACTGTTGACAAGAAAATTTTCAAATAATTACGTGCTATTTTTAAATATAATTTCTCATAAAAGTTAAACTTTCTATTATATAAAAAATCTCGTAAATCTAACAAAATAATTATCTCTGTATGATTTAACTTCGGTGCAAAGCTGTTCGAACATTTTTTAGACAAAAAAAGTAAAACATTTTTTAGATGTCAACACGATCTGATATGGTTTAATTTATTATCCATTATCAATTTCTTCTGTATTTTTTCTGAAATGGTTCAAACAAAATGTGAATGAATCAAATTTTAATCAATTTAGCGAGAAATTTTGCCTTCGTATGTTAAATATTAAATTTCTACAACATGAACATCATCTTACAAGGCATCTATCAGATGCTGAAGCTCAATAATTTTCACCTTATCAAACTCGTGTTTTAGTGTGCTTACTTTAACGAATATGTTTTTAGTGTTCCCAATCAAAGAGTCTACCATTTGATTCTGCTTACGAATTTCCTCTGCCACACGATGCAAAAAATGTGCAAGACACGTAATGTGAATCACATTGGGATACGTATGTTTTAAAAGCTTTCCCGCGTTCACCATGTAGGCGGCTGCATCCCTTTACTAATATTAGTTCATTATTATTTTGAATAGTTATACTAAAAAATGCATATGTCACTATTACGTCTACAGTATGTGCTGTACTTTGTTGTATTCGTTTACTGGCTATTAATATCGGAGACAAAGCCTTTTGAACACTCAAAATTCTTAGTATAACATTACCAACCGTGTTGTTTCATCCACTGTCAACCACAAAAATTTCGTACGTCCATCTATAATATTCCTCAAAACATTTTTAATCGCACTTAATAGATATGTTTTACGCAATGTATGGCTACTAGGTAAAGGAAAATCTTGTAGGTATTTTGCAAAGAAACATCTAAACTCAGCATTGCCGATGACGTTCCAAGATGGACTACATGCACAGAACATAACACACAAATTATAAAAAAATTCCTCTTTTGTAACTCCACCGACAACATTCTGTCGATGGATAGTCGAATTTAAATATTTTTTATAGTCGATTGCATGACGGGTTCACAAGATATGTGTCATTACTAATAACGCTGATATTGTTAAGAGCGATTTATACGAAAAGTTAAATTACTTTATCTAAAATGTGGGGACCTGCGAATATTTGTTGTTAATTTGTAATCGTTTTTTTATTTTTGGAAGCCTTCTTAATTTCTAATATTTCTAGTAAGTCTAATTTTTTGCTTTTCTTTTCGGAATGAAGTAATTCTACATTATCCATATTTATAAAGTGATTGTTTTCTATACAGTGTGTTAACATGCCGGTGCTATATACGTTGTTTACAATAGACTTTTTATGCTCTTCAAGTCGCTTCTTTATGTTACGTCCAGTCTGGCCAATGTATATAGCATCGCAGTCACTACATTTTAGTTCATACACTCCTGTCTTTTGTAGTTTTTCTGTTTTATCCTTATTGTTTATTAACATTTTTCCTAGGTTATTTTTATTTACAGATATAGTTTTGCAATTTATTAATAATTTAATTTGAAAAGGGCCTAAAAAGCCGAAACACGTGTAGGGTGAAAATACAATTTTGAAACATTTAAAAGCAAATTTTCTTTGTTTATTTAAAATATTTAATAATGTTTCACAAGGAGCCAACCGCAGAATCAGTACAATGTAAAAAAAATATTATATGACAGTAATTTATAGTTTCAGTTACCTCAAACTGCTACCGTGTTTACTTTTTATGGGTAAACAAACACTGGTTGTCGGTCCATTGTATCGATATATTATGCTACAGTAAAACACTTTTTCCGTCCCTGCCTGTTCACTATAGAAATTGCTACAAAATAAACATACCACATCTGTATAGAAATATTTAATTGATTTGTCATAGTTCTGTCGAACATTATGATGTTTCAAAGGAACCCCTCTGCATTAATAATTTAGTGTACTCAGGTGGTAGAACATAATTTATATACATGGTTGGTTTAGGCGTTTCATATGTTTCAAATATTTTTTTATAGTAAGTTAGAGTTTACATAGTTTTTTTTTAATAATATAAAAAATTTTAAAAATATCTTCTCAACGCCCGTGGACTATTTAGTGAAAGGTTATTGAGAGTAATCTGAGTAATCTTAAATGATTTATAAAGGGTGTCCGGTAAAAGGAGGCCAATCCGGTAGCCATGGATTCCTTGAACAAAAATAATAGGACTTTCACATTGCCATTTTTCATCTTAGAACCCCCATGGTGTACCAGGTGTCAAAGTTTGAAGTTTAAATTTTTTTTTGAAATAACTCGAGTATATCGTAAGATATTTATTTAAAATGATACGGTGCTTTAACTTAAAGAGTCACATCTTTTGAAGAAAAAAAAATATATTCAAAATAGATGGGTTCCAGTACCCACTGATCCCCCAATTTTTAGTACCTGCGTCAGTGACTCTCAAACTATCTTTTATAAGTTGAGCATCCATTTTAGATTACACAGGCCTGCAAAATAAAATTTATGGTGAGGGGTTTCTATATTTTAATGTAATTCAGTATGACTGTTTCATGCCGAATCCAAAAATGACTTGCATTTTGCTCTATCACGCAAGGTTTTTTTCACAAAGTAAAAATACATGAACGGTTTTCTAATAAAATGTATTAAAATAATGCATTACAGTAAAATACTTTTCATTTTTTATTACAAAATTTAAATCAAAATTTACAAGTACCTACAAGAAAATAATATTACATAAAAGTTGTTAACATTTTTACATGTCTCTTTGCGAATGAAAACGCTTTCTTTTATTTTCAAATGAACGCTTAGTGGAAGCCCGTTTATGTGAAGTTTCACCTTCAGAAGATTCTCTCTTTAAACACCAACAATAGTCAGCCATCATGGCGCCGTTCCGTCTTCCTTGATATCTCATCTCCATCTGTTTAATGTCCTGGTGAAACCTCTCACCTTGTTCTTCACTCACCGCCCCGAGATTTTCTGGAAAATAGTCAAGATGGGAATGAAGAACATGAAGTTTCAAACTCATATTGCACTCCAATGTTTTATAATTTTCTAACATATCGTTGACTATATTCTTGAAATCAGGATCTCTGTTATTACCTAAGAACTTTTGAACCCATGCAGCCTTTTTTTTTATCATTCATTGTTGAGTCAAACACTCTGTCTTTCATTAACTCTCTAATTTGTGGCCCAACAAAAATACCTTCCTTAAGCTTGGCTTCTGATAAACTAGGAAACTTTGAACATAAATACCTGAAGCAGTTACAGTTTTTGTCGAGAGCTTTAACAAATTGCTTCATTAGCCCCAACTTAATGTGTGACGGAGGCAGAAGAACTTTTTCGGATCGACCAAACTTTCTTGTACAATATTTTTTGAACCAGGTACTAAATTAATTCTACGTGGCCATTCTTTCTTTTGCCAATGTTCACCTCGTGCTCTACTGTCCCATTCGCATAAGAAACAGAGCATTTTAGTATAGCCAGACTGTTGGCCTAAGAGCATACCTAAGATTTTAAAATCTCCACATAACATGTGGTCTGCATATTTCACCTTTTCAAGTAGGAGTTTCAAATCTTCATTTTTTTTTAAATGAACAGAGTGTGTAACCGGGACTAATGCATATATATTACCATTATGCAACAATACACCCTTTAAACTCCTTTTAGATGAGTCTATGAACAACCTCCAGTCATTTGGTTGATAAATGGATGCTCCTAACTTGCTAACCAATCCTGGAACATCATGGCAGTGAACAAGGGATCCCTCTTGATCAAAGTATTCCAAAAATTCAGTGTCACGTTTTCTATACCATGAAAATGTCGTTCCTGGATGAAGTAAATTCTTTTCAGTTAGTCTAGATCCCAAAAGTTCAGCAGACTCTTTTGAAAGTCCTAAGTCACGAATTAAATCGTTTAGTTCATTCCAAGGAGAAAGCTGCGGCTGAGTACTTTGTAATGAAAAGTCTTCATCCGAATCTTCATTTCTAATTACGAATCAGAATCAGACGACAAAAGAGTATAATTCTCTGGTACAGCAGGTACAGGTACATCTGGCCCATGCGCTGCTGGCCTTATTGCTGATGGAAGGTTCGGATAAAATATTTTTTTCTTATTTTTAGTATTAAAGCCACTTACGTCACACAAGCAAAAGTAACAATCTTCCGCATAATTGCTGGGTTCCCGCCACACCATTGGTATGCCGAAAAGTAAGGATTTCTTTTGATTTTTAGTCCACTTCCGTAACGATTCAACACATGTATGACAAGCTCTGTGTGGCGCCCATGTTTTGTCTTGGTCTCCAAGCTTTACACCAAAGTACGCATGATAACTTCTTTTCACGAATTCCGTAATATTTCTTTGTCTTTTTTAACTGTATATGAACCACAAATGTAACAAAACATATCGGCGCTGTTTTTACAATGTCTTGAGGACATGACGAATTTTTAATAACTTTATCACGCTATTATATACTGTAAGCACACGTTCAACCACAGTTAACTTACTACTGACTGCTTTATGTGCTTTTCGAATACTATGTGTATATTCTGGTTCTAACTAGAAATGTCTAAATTAAAAGGCAGTGGTTCTTAACAATTTTATTTTAAAAAGATATGTATTAATTACTAATGTATGTTTAGAGTAAACAGTGCGTGATACACGAAAACTAGTAATACTGCAGAGTTCAGAACGACTCACTTACTCTAAAAAATATAAAAAAAATTGTAGACCCCTAAAACCATGCAGGCCTGTGTTATTTTATATCTTTTAATAGATTTTGATAAAATGTTTTGTTTTAGAGATAAGTTGAAAAATATTGGTGCCTACGCGGCTTACGGTAATCTCATAATTTTTAAATACTAAAACTAAACTATCTATTCAAATTTTGCAATAGGTATAAAAATATCAATAATAAAGGACAAGGACAAAATTGGTAGACGCAATGGATTCAACAACCTACAATTATTTATAAATTAGAAGCATTATAACAAGATAATAAATTTAATACACCTTATTTTCTTAAAATTATTCATAATTCGTTAGTAACAGAAAAACAGTAGAAATAAAACGAAATAGCCAGTAGTCTAAGGAAATTGTTCGATATAACATCCAAGCACATACGAACTCCCTTTATTAAAGAAAATCTTAGACTTTGAAAAATATTTGGCCTCAACCTGAACTGCCCTCCAGCTTGATGTATTCTTTCTCTTAAATGATTCTCGCTCAAAATCAGAACCATATACACAAAATCTTTCATAAATCCCCAGACTGAATTGTCCAAAGAACTAAGGTCTGGAGAATGGAGGGCTACTAAACAGGAGTAGATACTCCTCGAGATCGACCACGACCAATTCAGCGACCAGGAAAGATTTGATTCAAATACTTCAAATAGTTTATAACATTTCTAGTAAAATGAGGAGGAGCACTATCTAGTTGAATCCTAATATTTTGTGTTATATGTAAAGGCAGTTCATTTAATAAATCGGGCAGTGTGTTTTGAAGAAATTGTAATGAATATCCAGTCAAGTCTCTTGATAAAAATACAGGATCTAATAGAAAATTACTTAGCCAGAGAAGGAGCGGGATCACGATTCATCGGACCAGAACCAATACTTGGCATATCCTCAAGTACTGCCAAGATGGCTATCTCAACCTGGGCTGAAAGGCAAACTCTCCAGTATTGGCAAGAGTTACCAGGATTAGTTCATTCGAAGGCGTTTATAAAATACCCTTTGAAATCAAGAGCTAAGAAACTTTTAGAGTTAAACAGGGTAAACCTGAAAACTCTAACAGGCCTATATACCGGGCACTGCCGACTAAACTATCATCTGCATAAACTCGGCCTAGCGGAAGACGCCGAGTGCCGTCTATGCCTGGAGGATGATGAGAAGGCAGACCACATCTTATGCACCTGTCCCGCTGTGGAGAGGATCCGATTCTCAATATTTGGCAAAGGGCAACTGCTGCCAGAGGATCTGGACACATTCTCACCCAATAAAGTTATCAGTTTCATTAAGAGACTGAACTTATTGGGTGAAATATAATTAGGCTTGAGCCACAATAGGCCTGCTGATGGCCGCAGTGGAGGGTCTACTGAGACCCACTCACAACAAACATAACCTAACCTAATATAAAATTATCTACGAAATCTACGAACACATTGACTTTAAATTTTACTTGATGATGCGTCTCTACTATGGCTTTGGATTTTCTTCAGCCTATATGTGTGTGGTATGAATATTTGTCGTCCCGTTTCTCGTAAATGTAGCTTCATCAGTAAACAAAATGTTTCTGATAAAACGTAGATCTCAGTTATTCATTCAACATAACTATCTACATAATACAAGTCCTGCTTCGAAGTTTTGAGGTAAAACAGCCTGTACTTTTTGAAGATAGAATGAATACAGCTACTGACTTCGTAAAATAATGTGTACCTGAATTTTCTCTATGTTTTTGACCTGCTTAGCCAACACCCTGGTAGTAATTTTCGGTGTTTTCTCAATAATTCTTAAAATTTCCTCTTCCTGTACAAGTTGAATCGCACGGAGCCGGCCGCGATTACCCCTCCGTCTTTCCCTTAAATTTCCAGTCTCCCTTAAACGGTTAACCATATTTAAAAAATATTTTCTTTTTGAATGAAATCGTTTGGGAAATTTTTCGACATTGCTCCTAGCAGCTAAACTAGCATCGAAATCACATTCTTCTAATCGAGATATAGAAATAATTGTTTATAGTTTACACAAATTATATCCGTCATTTCATAAAAGGGTACAATTCCTTGTCTACGAGCCATGTTGGTTTTTCTTACTTACCAGAATACTTCTAGCCTATAAAAAACTTTTAACTTGTAAAAAATAAGGATTCACACTGACAGTAAATAAACAATTCTATCGTATCCAGGGTATTGCTATTTATTAACGGAAGCGGCTGACTTGATTTAGAGATATTTGAAAATTAAAGAATACAGTAAACCGCGTAGGCACCAATATTTTTCAACTTATCTCTAAATCGAAGTATTTTCTCAAAATTTGTTAAGAGATATAAAATAATCCAAAATGGATGGTTACCTTAAAAAAAGATAGTTTGGGAGTCATTGGAGCAGGTACTAAAAAACTGGGGAGTCAGTGGGAACTGGAACCCTCTATTTTGATTATTTGACAATTAACTATTGTTTTTTTTTCTTTAAACGATGTGACTCTTTAAGTTGAATCACTGTACCATACTTTAAATAAATACCTATCGGCTACCGTTGCCTAGTATTGAATACTAGTATTGTTAAAGCATATCTACGTCTCCCCTCCCCCCAGTAAATCTCTTAGGGCCGGTACTTTCAGTCTCGGTAAACACTAACCGTACTCTCTCTCTCCTTCATTGTTACAACAATGGTTTCCTTACATATTATCATCCAATTAGTGTTAACCGAGACTGAGAGTACCATCCCCTTAATTAACAAAAAGTGTAAAGATAATCGGGGTGTTTTTATTCATCACGTATGTCGCAAAAGAAAAGTGTTTATACATTTATACATACATAGCAAGTGTAATCATTTTAAAAATAGTATCTAACCAATATGGAAATTCTTGTTTCCACATAATTTAGAAATACAATTTAAATAAAGTGACATATTTTATGGAAATGAAATGACAACCCTATTTAAACTGGATATCAAACGTTGGCGACTAAAACAAATTCCAGAATTTATAATTTGGTTAAAAGAGGAAATCCTCATCAGTGTCCTGTCAAAATCGAAGGACACTATCGACTGTATCAATCGTGAAACCTCTGACTTGCCTTCGTTATAACTTCTCGATGTTATCGTCGACAAATCCATTTATATTGAGATTCAAATTTTTGTAAGTCATCTTCAGAGACTTGGATTTACATTCATAAAGTTTATCCAGGTCTTCTTACTTTTCCACTACGCGTATTTTATTATTTTGTACTCATAAGTAAAGAAGGCAACGCTGTCAAGCCGTTTAAGATCTTTCTGAGGGATGAAGAATTTAAGGCACGCCAGATAATAGTCTGTGGATTTTATCGATGTCATAATATTTATTACAATTCTCGGAAGATTTTATTGACTTGGATGTGTCAATTTTACTATCAATTGTGTTATAATACATATGTAATTGCATGTTACGGAAGTTATATGACAATAAACATTAGTATGGTTCGTCTTTATATGATCGTAGGTGGCCCATGACATTTTTTGCTTGTAAATCAATAAGTAAAATGTACAGCGTTTGTCACAAGTGTGGAAACAAGTCATTTTCGCTGTTCTAGTGGGGTTTTTCACTTTAAATGTAATAGATATTAGACGATATTTTGGCGTTATTAATTAAGAACTATGTACCAGCGGAAGTGACGGATTTAGATAGGGATCCCCAATACAAATTCAGCAATATATTGTTTAGTAGCATCAGTAGTACTCACTACTAAGATAATAATAATTTTTAACATTACTACCAGTTTCATTAATTTTGTTTTTAATTTTGCTGTCGAATGCTATTTTACAGTCATGTAATTTTTCATTAAGTATCTAAAAAACTAAAATTAACAGATCATCTTGTGTATGTTGTATATGTATACAATAACACGTGTACAAAAATTGTATTGATTATAATCAATCAATTTAAAAAACATGTACATATTAACAGATATAAATGAAGCTGCATTTGCATTCGATTTTATTAATACCTTAAAAGCTATAGAACATAATCACACAAAATCAATAAAACTATAAAATGAGGAAATTAAGCGGAAATGCTGGATAACTGATAGTCATATAAAATCTATAAACAAACGAGGTATTCTTTATAAAACGTTGAAAAGATACTCTAATAATGAAAATATAAAACTGAGTTTAAAATACACAAGAACACACTTTCTTGCTTTTGAAAACGGTTAAATCTTACTATTACAACAACAATTAATACTAAGAATAATAGTAATGGAATATTAAATAATGAAAACATAAACTCTATCTAATGTAATAAACAAAATAAAAAATAGTTCGGGCCAAGTATGTATTAAAAATAGGCCAGATTTCTGCAAATTCATTTATCTCTTATTTTGTCAACATTGGACAAGATGTGGCAAAAAAATCCAAAACATGAAAGAAAAATGTTGTCAATCAATTTTTACAGCCCACAACTAAAGATCAGGTAATTGAAACAATAAATAGTTTTATGGGGAAAATAATGACCCGAATACGATTTCAGTCCAGGAAAATTAAGATTTATTAACGAAAAAAATTCACAAAATTTTTAAGCTTGGCAGAAGTTGACGACTCTACCGTGGTAGTTTCAGCCGTTGAAATTGGAAAAATCGCCCTCAAATACGAATCAGCTCATTTACCTGCTGAACCGTTCAATTTCCGGCAAATATGCTAATATGGAAAAATATTCGCAACAAATTTGCAACAAGAAATAATGTTCAATTCATGAATAGTACTCGCACAAATGCGGCTCAAAGACAAGGGTAAGCCAGTGCGCACTGCTAAATACATGCTTCTCGCAGATTTCATACTGGGTCACTGAGTACGGCACACCCCTTTTTTATAATTTTTATCTTAGAAATATGATGTCAAGAAACAAATAAAAGAAACATTATTTGACATAGAAAAAAGTATTTGTCATTTCCGGTTTCTCGGTTATTTAACAATAACATTTGACAATTGATTCAGTTACACAACTGCTTCCAATAATCTGCCGTTGATGATAACTTGGAGCTTTACAGGGTCAGAAAAATGAGGAGATTCTAAATTTCAAATTATGTTTAGTTTCGAACATAGCTAAACAAAACATTTTAAAGTTTGCTTTTGTTTCTAGCGTTTGAGCACACAATTTGATTTCCTATGTATTTGTGCTGATAATAATCATATTTTGTTGATTGTCTTTCGAGTGTGTGATTTAAATTTCGATTTATTTCAATTTATTTATTGTAATAATAATAATACACTTTTATAGTACAAAATATTTTTGTAAACCCCTGAGGAACAAAAAACACTCGCCTAAGCACTATACAGGGCTTGTTTTGTGTTATTCTGCTAGTTTTTCATAGAGAATTATACCTAATATAATAGAAAAGAAAAATGAGCAGCATTAAAAAAGTAATAAAATTTATTATGTATAAGTATCTATAGATAAATTGTATGGATATGACAAGCATTAAAAAGAAAAACACCAGTAATAAAAACAGTAAAAATGAAGAAGTAAGCAGGAAAAAACAGAAGTGAACATGTTAAAAACTAAGACATTAAAAAACGTTACTAAGAATATAAAGGGTATTTTTTTAGGTGAGTTAAGGGATCATAAAAATTAAACAAATTTTTTCTTTTTTAACTTGTCGACGTCTCGCTAAATTTATTAGCTTCTTCAGGACAGGTTAAATTAATATTTTGTGTCATTTTATCAAAATATTCACTGGACATTAGATACGTAACTTTTTTTTATAAAATGTCTATTGAACAGAACCAACATAAATATAATTGCTACGTTTGGCGACGGTTGAAATAGTGCTATTTCAATCTTAAGTGTTCGATCATATGACCTCGTCTCTCGGTACTTAACACAAAACCCTAGATTTCAAGTGACTTGGGAGGCGGTTAAGAAAACATTTGGCATCCACAGATTGTGTCCGAAACCAATTTCTACAAATATACTAGAAAACAGTCTTATATACCGTCTGTGACTCCTGAATAGTATTTGTGACTTTACGAGGTGCCTTATAGCATTGTCAAATTACTGCACTAGTGCTGCACTGCTGTGGACTAGTGTTACTCACGTGCTCGACTTATAATTTAGATTTGTCCTAAGCTAGTATAATGTGTTTTATTTTAAATGAAAAGTGCACTCAGTGCAGCAATAATGCAAGATTTTCGGCAAGGCGTCTGAGAACTCGTGTCGAGTTGAGTGCAACAAAATCTATGCAAAATGGCTAACGAATTGTTAGTATGTCTTATTTTATAAAAAAAATGAATGGACATGGCAGAGACGAACATCCATGAAATCAGCAGAAACAGAAATTTTATTGTATTTGTGGTAAATTTTAATGGTTATTTATAATTTTACTTTTTTTTACATATTTAGTTCACTTTTTAATTATTTATAGCTTGCTTTACCTTATAGGTTTGCCTCAAATAAAACTACAATACGTGATGTAGCTCAACGGTTCGAAGTATTAATAAGTACTGCACACAATATTATTGAAAAAGTAATTGATTTTATATTGGATATTGGTCAAACTTATATAAAATTCCCCTAAATCGTTAGAAGAAAAGAAACAGCGAACCAGTGAATTTTATAAGGTAAGAAAATTCTTGTCATAGTATAAAATCCATTTTTTATTGTAGGTATCTGGATTTCCTTCAACAATTGGATGTAGATTGTAAATCCATCACATTAAATTAAGTCCACACATATGTAAATAGACATGACATCCCCGCTGTAACGCTACATAGGATTTGTGATCACAGTAAATGTTTTGTAGATGCATTTACTGGAATACCGGGAAAAGTTCATGACTCTCGTGTACTAAAATTATCTCATATTGGCAAAATTTTGCCTAAATTGTGTGGTAGCAATTATCATTCTTGGGGATAGATAGCGTGCCCAATTCGCGAATGGTTGTTAACACCTTATAAAGATTTCAACAATTTAGATGAAGGTGAACGATACTTTAATAAAAAATTTTGCGCCACACAAGTTTTAATAGAAAATTGTTTTGGCTTACTAAAAAAGTAGATTTCGGCGACTTAATCAAGTTCATATGCATAGTGTGGGCAAAATATCTAAATTTATTCTTAGTTATTGTGTTTTACACAATTTATGTATTATTAATTCTGATGAACTAGAACAGCAAGAAATCTTAGCTGATGTGGAAAATACGGAAAATTTTACAGTGGAAGATGTAGATGTGCGTTTGAGGAGACTTGGAGAAATAAAAAGAGAGTTTATAAAGAACAGAATTATGTCTTTATAGATGTTACGTACAGTTATGAATATATTTAAGCAAAATTGTTTTTTCATTTCATTAAAATACAGGTCGTAACAATAAAGTTATGTTTCTTTTTCTAATGCTCAAACTCCTAGTTCCACTTGGTATATCTCCTTAATAGCAAAGATAAAAAAAGTGAGTGGAGGCTACAATAATTAGATCTAAACTGAATTTTAATGTTTCTGCTAGTAATTAATTACCACAGAGTGTTTATTTAAAATTTGAATGTATTTGTTATATTTGGTTATTTGTTAATAAGTTTTAATAAAAGGTCCATTTTCTCCCTGTCTTCTTTCCTAATTTTCCTCTTTTCTTTGGTATATGTCTTCTAATGTTTCCTGAATATTTTTCTTCACTTTTTTTAACGGAGGCTCATTAGTTTTCAAAAAGATGATATTACTTATCGATCTTAATACTTCTGGTTGGATACTATCGTCCAGAGCAGAAATTCCATCTAATTCTTGTTCAAATAGGACTGAGACGCGGGACTTTCCTGTCCTACTATTATTCTCCATTGCTGTTTTTTTTCTTTTCATAATTGTCTTATATCTGTTTCCTACTTGAATATAGGTAAAATTTTGGTCCAATATATCCTTTAAATCGCTGCTGATCTGTTCCCACATACACTTTTTTGTTTTAAATTTTTTTCTAGGTCCTACTTGTGGCATATATAATTCATATTTATCCAAAAGAAATTTTGTGGCACCGTCAGTCCACACGGACTTAGTTGGCTTTGAGGTCTCTGATTCTGTTGGACTTTCAATTTGTATGATTAAAATATTATCCTCATCTACTACTAGTTGGCAAAGCAAAACAAGTATGGGTATAATAATTTTCACAACTAGAGTTTATTAGCCAATTGCAATAACCACATTTATATTGGACATTCTAGAATCAACAACATCAATAGAAAAAATATTGCAACTTTGTATGTAATCTGTATTTTATGGAAGCAATAAAGTTTGGTGTTTTTATAGGGACTATCGCAGAGGATTATGCTAGGATAAAAAAATATATAAAATTCAATCATTACATTACTTACCATTTCGCATTATTTTAATTAAAACCACAGAACATGTCAAAGTCAAAACTACGTCATCAATCGTCAGTTAATTCTAACCTCACTTTCTTCTTCCCAGCAGCACTAAAATCGATAGATCTGTTCGACTTACTATTGCACTAAATTTGACTTCAATTGCACCATAGAGGTTTTACGTACATACTAGGATCATATTTGTGCGCACTTAGTGTAATAAGCCGAAAACGCTATTAGTCAGTTTAGAGCTTTCTATTAATGTTTCTAGATACAACCACAGCGACATCAGTTAGTAAAATCAACTGTGACACTACTTACTGACAATTGTGCAGCCTGCGGTCTTCAACGACCCTAAGTTTTATGTATTCTGAGAAAATGAAGATTAGAATTGGCTACATCAGTTCATCAAAATTATTAAGAAGGAAGTAATAGCACAAGGAGCGACACTTCGCTATAATTCTATTAAGCGGCTATAAATGTTCATCTAATTATTCTGAAGATGTTTGTACTAACCCTCACGAATCTATAGTGTTGATGATCTTCAATTAGAAACAAAAAATGCCACATCGATTTCAAAAAAACCATTAAAAGTTTAGTTTTTGGTACTTTCATCGCGGATATCTCGCAAACGATGTGAGATATGTTGAATCTGCACATAGACAATTTAGTAAAGCATGAAATTTCCTATCATACAGGTAGCTCATTTTAGCAAGTGGATAAATTGGATCCCGAATCCTCCAAAATTTTCGAATAGAATAAGCGTTTTGCACGACTTGCCCTGATATGCCATCAGCCGAAAATTCAGAGTTTCCATGTTTTATCGTTAAATAACCATCTTTCAAAAAATTGGCCACATAACTAGTTGCCCCAAGGAATTTTTTTCCAGTTTTAACAAATTTTGGGTCCGATATGGTTTTGTAACCACGTCAAAAAAAATTATCTTCTGTTTTCTCTTTTTGTTGGCTTCAAAATTCGTAATGCCAACCGGCCTATTTAGCAGGAAAAGAATTCAACAAAAAATATCTTTTGACTTCTGGTCGACAAGCCAATAATTTTTACCAATATTTCTCCAAAGTAAAAGAATTGAAAAATGCGCATTATTAGCAAAATAGTGCATTTATAATATGGATTGATAATGAATATATTTTATTTTTATTTTTTTTTTAAACCGAGATTCATGATTTCGCTCGTATACTCGAATGCCCTCACGTAAGCGTCTGCCTTGTACTATTGGTATATCTAATTTTAAACAACAAAACGGCCAATGCTAAGGTATTCACTTTGGGTTCATTCGTTGTTAGCCAAATGATTTTCGCAAATAGAAACTGTAGAACAACAAGTTTAAGAATAATTGTGAACCGTTTTGAATAATTTGTCTCTTTCCGTGACAGTTTTATGATTTCAGTTTATCCTTTCATTTATCATTTCAATTTTCCAGAAATTTCACAACATACCATAAAACTGGAACACGGATGTGAATATATTTACGAAAATATATTAAATTATGTAATAGTAACCGTCCTTGGAAATACATTAAATTGAAAATTATTGTGAATATTATACAAGTAAAATGATAAAATTTGTAGGATGTGCTGAGTGGGTTTTTACATGGTATAATATCAGAGAGATTCATAATTTAGATGGAAAACAGGATAATTTCACAAACAACAAAATTGTAAATAATAATAATAATAATAATAATAATAATAAGTCAGAGACTGAGAGATTCATTATATTTTGCCAGGATGGTCTTATTAACACCTAGGTCTACTGTAGCCGCGTGTGGCGTGTAGAGATTCCTGATATCAATTGCAGGACCTGCCGTCCGGCGCCGGAATCGCTCATGCATTTCTCTCTGCATGCTCCATATATGCGATTTCGGCCTACATCCACCGACATAACGCGGCGTTACAAGTGCTATACTACCATGTAAGACACTCGTACGGAGTAGACCAGACACTAGTGCTGCCTTACGTCCCCGGAGATATTGAGTCTGTGATCGAGAACGAGAAACGCCGGATTCACTGGAACTAATCGTTCCCGACGGTCAGGCTAATCCAAGCCAACCAGCCTGACATAGTTCTCCTCGACCATCAACTCAAGGTAATGTATGTCATCGAGTTCTCGGCACCTGCGGAAAAAAAACATTACCTTGAGAGAGGAGGAGAAACGGACCAAATATCGCGATCTCCAGTACGAGCTCTAAGTGCTCTACCCAGGCTATTCAGTCAAAACGGTCGTCCTAATACCGGCCTGCCAAACATCGGCCGAGTGGCTGGCAGGCCAAATGCAGAAAACGGTCATTCTGGGTTCTCTCCTTCTGCTTAGGGCACATGATTCCGGAATCTACAGTCACTAACCCTGCGGGATGTGGGGGAGTGGCTGTGGTTAATATGTTGGCGCGACTCCCGTGAGTCCCCACGGGGGGACTGTCCAGCGTCGGGAAGTCAAAAAAAGAAATAATAACAATAGTAGTAATAATAATACGCCCCTAAACTGTATGCCTTCGTAGAGCGCGAACTACAAGACGCTCTTAGGGTGGTCAAAGAATACACACGGTCAATGGCATGGAGTTCGGGTTGGACAAATGTGCAGTCGTCCATCTCAAGAAAGGCGATGCGGGAAATTCCTCTGAAGATGCACAGCTCGCAGACAGAAGCAGCCTAAGACATCTGGATACCGGAGAGACCTTTACATATCTGGGTGTGCAACAAAGGCACATCCAGGATGTAACACAAATAAAGGATTCTCTCCGCGGCAAGTACAGACACCGCCTCCGAATGAACTTTCGTTGAAGAACAAGGTGTCTGCAACTAATATGCTTGCCATTCCGGTTCTGCTCTACTCCTTCGGAATAGTGAAGTGTATGGTAGATGAGCTGCGCCAATTAGACAGAGATACCCGCAAGATGATGATTATTCACAGAAGTATTCATCCCAGATCGTCCGTTTCTCACGTGTACCTCCCACGTCAACGTGGGGTCGAGGACTCTTGAACCTGAAGTGTACGCATAGCAGATTAGTACTGAGTATGGCATGTAACATCCTGAAAAGCTCAGATCCTCTCTTACCGTTTGTAAAACATGACGAAATTGTAGGAGTGGGAGCAAGATTGTTCAAGGCAGCAAAAAGAGCTGCAGATGAACTCGGTCTGGGATTTGACATCAGGCGAGGAGGCCGGCGAGGTGCTGATGTAGAGTCACTGAACCTCAGCCAAATCGTCTGAAAGCCTGAATCAGAGCTGCTGAATAGGAAAAACTGTTTCGGCAGCATGTCGATAAACCGGTGTCTTCTATAAGAACATAGAAACGCTGGGTTTATCGACCAGGCTAAACCAGGCTAACATTCGCCTTTTTAAGGTCAGCCGGACTTAAGTCAGAGACCGAGGGATTCATTATGGCCTGCCAGGATGGTGTTATCAACACCTTGATCTATCATAGTCGCATGTGGCGTGTAGAGATTCCTGATATCAATTGCAGGACCTGTCGTCAGGCGCCGGATCGCTCATGCACTTACTCTCTGTATGCCCCCTATATGCGATTTCGGCCTACATCCACCGACATACCGCGGCGTTATGAGTGCTATACTACCATCTAAGGCACGCGTACGGGGTTGACCAGACACCAATGCTGCCTTAAGTCCCCGGATATATTGAGTCCGTTATCGAGAACGAGAAATGCCGGAATTACTGGAGCTACTCGTTCCCGACGTTCAGGCTAATCCAGCCAACAAGATTGACATAGTCCTCCTCGACCATCAACTCAAGGTGATGTATGTCATCGAGTTCTCTGCACCTGCGGAGAAGAACATCACCTTGAAGGAGGAGGAGAAACATACCAAATACCGCGATCTCCGGTACGAACTCCAAGTGTTGTACCCAGGCTTCTCAGTCAAAATGGTCGTCCTAATAATCGGTGTACTCGGAGGGATAAAGCCTACGCTGCTCTCGGAACTGAAGACCATACCTGCCTGCCAAAAGTCAGCAGAGTGGCTGGCAGGCCAAATGCAGAGGGCGATCATACTGGGTTCTTTCCGTCTGCTTAGGGCAGTCACTAACCCTGCGGGATGTGGGGAGTGGCTGTGGTTATTGTGCTAGCGCGACTCCCGTAAGGCGTCGGAGGCCACGGGGGGACTGTCCAGCGTCGGGAAACCGAAAAGATAAATAAGTAATAATAATAATAAATCTTTATTGAATAGGTAAGAAACAAATATCCATTATATCTTAACCTAAAAAAATCTGATAACAAGTTCGGTTTACATGAAATCCTTAATTTATTTATGTAAAAAAGATTAGAAAGTATCTTTACTGAGCTCACCGGCTTTCCAAGGCTCGCTGGCGCTCGTTCCAGAAATTGCCAGCTCACTCAGTAAAGACATTTTCCAGATGTGTTGCGCACAATATTTTTTTCTTCTAGTCCCAAGAAACTTTTGAATTTGAAATCTTTTGCAAGCAATAATATTCAAAAAATTCAACTGACAGTAATGTGTTAGATGCTTACTTTCAAATAAGACTGGATTAATCATTTTTAATTGTTATCAGTAGAGACTGCAACTCATGTAGTCATTGCAGTTACGGACTTACGTACAACTAATAAAATGAGACTGGATTAATCATTTTTAATTGTTATCAGTAGAGACTGCAACTCATGTAGTCATTGCAGTTACGGACTTACGTACAACTAATAAAATGAGAATAAATATTGTGAAATCCAATGGTACACAATTGTCTTTAGGAATTAATTAATAACCTTCACTCATATTATTTTATCACAATAGTAATTTCTTGCAAAATGCAATATATTTATGCACTCGCGTACTTAATTGAAACAGTAAAGAAATAAAAAATTATGTTTTAAATGCGGGTAGTGTCATGTTACAAATATAAGCTGTATCGTTTATATAAAGAATATTAGTACTTAATTACTGAAAAAGTCTTAGACAAGTGTTTCATAATTAAACCTATATGAATTACCTAAAACTAACCGACAAAGCTTCACATTAAATGTAGGTTTTGTATGTTTGTAAAAGGTTTGACAGCCTATAATATATCGCAATTCAAATAAATAAACAAGCAGACATACGTATAAAATAGAACTCCCACCCTCTATATACATCGCAATTAAAGATCGTGTGAGCTTGTAACCCCAACGATGAGCAGTTTTCAATTGCATTTCGCTTGATAAAGTCGCGTAATACATTTTATTGTGTTGTTGTAAAAATAATGTGTTAACGGATTTCTTGGTGCAATATCGTAGACCGGTGGATACAAAACAACCCGAAACTAGACGCAGAACTTTATTGTAAATGCTGTGAAAAATTTATGTTGTGTACACGAAAACCGAACATTCTAAAACTTTCAGTAATTTAAATACACTTCAAGTACTTTTGTAAATGTAGAACGGTCGTCTTCAGATTACCGGGATTGAACTTCAGATCGTTTAGAATAATTATAATATCCTACTTTTATCCTAGTGCCAAAAAATAATTGTTATAGTAGTGCAATAGTATTTTTTGCTAAATGTTCAGCATTCATATAATTTTGGACACTACAAAATCTCCCGTAAAAAGTATAAGGTAAGATATTGCCTATTTCGTATTGTATTTCATTTTTGCACATCAAAATATTGATGTGTTCGCACACGAGCTGTTTCGGCCCCTGATATTTGTGAAATGACTACCTATCTTAATTATTATTTACTCCAGCTCATATTGTTGTACAACCATGGCTTGCTTCGATGAATCGATTTAAATTATTGTTGTTAAGTAGTAAAATATATTTTACTATTAATTAAATATAACATGATTTATTAAATTTACCCTTATTTTATTACCTACCTTATATGATTAAGGATTAAACTCTACCACCTTATACTTTTATAACGAGCAAATTTTACGGTTATATTAATTTGTCATTAATTTTTTTAAACAACATAAATTACGGCATGTTAGTCAGAAAAGACCTGTATATTTTTGGTTTCAAACACATTGTCAAACAAACAATGCAATATAAATCACGGATGTATGTAACTTTTTCCGTACACCAACTGTTTATTCCATTTTTAAATCACCAAATATTTATAAACGTACCAAGTGAGTTTAAATAAAAAATAGTTGTATGATGCTATAAATTAAAATTATTAATGACTATAAATTATATAGAAATTACAACAAAATTATTATTTAACAATACCTGGTGATTTATAAACTAGACAATATAAATGTTGTCATACTTATAAGTATATCCTTCTCTATCATGTTATTATATATTGCTGCATTATAATTCTAAAATAAAATACTATGCATCTTCTCGTATCAACATAGTTTAGTCAATTTATTATCTTGACCACAATATTTCTCATGGTTTGAAAATTTGAAAAAATGTGGCACGTGAGAACGTAGAATGCTGTAATAAACTGCACTAAGAAAGTTAAGGCTATTACAAATTTTAGCATATTTCTAAATTGATAAACAGACACAGAACAAAAACATAAGTTTTTGCTATAGCTGAAGGAATTTTTGGAGGTTTCTTGAATTTAGCTGTCAGGATATCATTAGCAGACCATTAGTATATTTCTGATTGTGACCTAGAAATAACGTTTGTTCATGGACAAAGTTAACTCGCGAGGAAAAAATATGGCCGTTGGAATGATTCGGTGGTCGGAATCAAGTCGAGGTCGCTACGGAATTCAATGTGTCTCAAAGTGTCATTTATCGACTTGTTTCAAGGTACCAAAACACTGACAGATAGATAGATAGATAGAAATATACTTTATTGTCCAAAGAAATAATCTTGTTGACAAAGTTGTAAAATACAAACAATAATAATTGTTCAAGTTATTAAATTACAAACATATATATATATATATATATATATATATATATATATATATATATATATATATATATATATATATATATATATATATATGTATATACATATACACATATACACATATACACTTATATACATGCATAGACAAATACAATCTCATTTTAGTAAAGCGAATGTTACAACTTGTTGTTACAAATAAATAGTAAAAAAATATAAAACAAAGAAAAACAAATATACATACATAAAAACATGAGAGAATATTATTCATAGGTTACACTGTGTCATTGTAGTACTCCCGCAAGTTATAAGGGTGTGTCAATTAGCCAAAGTTTCACTGCTTTCCCTGAAGAGTTTCAGAGAAGATATATTTTTTAAGGTTACTGGTAGATGATTATATATTTTTCTACTACTATAGATTATGGAATTTTTGTAAGATTTGAAGTAGGAATAGGTAATTGAATATTATGGGCTTGGCGAGTATTATAGTGGCTTTCTAGCCTGTCGATCAGATTTTTATTTTTATAAATGATGCACATAGTTTCGTGTATAAATATTGAGACTACTGTTAAGATCTTGTGAGTAATAAAAAGTGGTTTGCATGGTTCTGAAACGCTTTACAAATCTATCTTAGCGGTCGCTTTTGTAAATAAGGATGCTATTTAGCAGTTGTTGACTGCATGATCCCCAAAATGGAATACCATATGTTAAATGAGCCTTTATTAGGACAAAGTAGGTTGTATTTGCCTTAGAGTAACCCAGTTTATTAGATACTGTGCGAATTGCATAACATCCCGTAGCTAATTTCTTACTTAAGTTCGTTACATGTTCATTAAAGTTTAATTTATTATCAATATGCACTCCTAGAAACTTTACATGAGTTCTAGTTTCCTAAGGGAATGTACTCTAAATTGCATCCAAAAGTTACTATATTTGTTTTAGTTACATTAAGTGCAAGTACGTTTGAATCGCACCATTTTTTTACCAAGTGTATTTCGAAACATATCATTTCATATAACATCTCTAAGTCGTTATTGTGCCACAAAAATCGTTGTATCATCGGCAAAGAGAGTAAAACGACCAGTTATATTTATAGATGAAAGATCGTTAATATACAGTAAAATGAGAACTGGGTCAGGCAAGGATCCCTGCGAAACTCCGCAACTTATGTTGACTTCATCAGAGTTGTTCTCTAGTGATTTTACTCTCTCTGCTATCACTAAGATAGGATTGTAACCAGAGGAGAGATGTATCCAAAATTCCTTAACACCAAAGTTTCTCAAGCAATATATCATGGTTCACACAGTCAAAAGTTTTGGACACATCACGAAACACAACTGCTGAGGATAAGGCATCCTCATTCATTTTTTTTGTGTAAACTTCAGTAAAAAAGTCAAACATAGCATCACCAGTACATTTGTTGCTTTGGAATCCGAATTAATTAATGTTTAGTATTTTATGGATATTAAGGAACTCATGCAATCATTTCTTAACAAGTTTTTCAATAATCTTTGAAAGGATACATAATAGTGATATAGGTCTGAAATTTGAGGCGTCATCAGTACCGCCGCCCTTGTGAAGTGGGATTACAATTGAGGTTTTTAATGAAGGGGGAAGGTAAGTTTTTAAAGATTTTTGCCAATAATTTGTCCACTCCCGACCTTTTTTTATTTTTAATTTCCTTAATAGTTACTTTTAGTTCTTCAATATTGGTGGGGGCTAAATTCAAGCTATTGGAAATATTAATGGTCTTTAAGTGCTCTTTTGGATCATTTGGCTCAATAATACTATTGGTCAACTTTTTTCCGATACTACAGTAGTAATTATTTGTATCATTAAGGTCAAGATTAAATTGTAGAGGAGCTTGGTTATTTTTACTTCTCAAATTATTAATGATCGTCCAGCTCTCTTTTGATTTATTTGATGCCGCCGTGAGTCTGTTTTTGTAGTAACTTTCTTTTGCTTTTGAATAACCCTTCTATACACACATTGATATTTACTACAGTATGATATGGTGTAGTGAATGTAAATTTTTTCCAGAGATTTTAATCCCTTGAGTGATCCATGGTTCCTTTTTTTTATTTTTATTTTCTGGATTGGGAAAAGCAGTGTTGAAGGCATTAACTAAGGTTTTATGAAATAAGTTGAATGAATCTGGCAAATTTAATAAACATTCCCAATTTACCTCTTGGCATAATTGATAGATTCTATTATAGTTACTTCTACTATAAATTCTACCGAATTTGAACTTACACGTGGAATTTCTTATATTTAAATGCAAAACACCATGAATGGCTTCGTGATCAGAGAAACTTGCTGCCGTTACAGAAGAAGAAATATGTTGCTTGCTTAATTTAGAACAAAGATAGTCAATTGTAGCAGACGAGAACTGTGATATTCGTGTAGGAGTATCTATGTGTACAGATAGATTAAATGAAGTGAGCAAATTAATCAACATCTGTGTAATCCTCGAGGTTTTATCTGTAAAATAATGTTTAGATCTCCTGCCAAAACAATTGACGAACTTTGCGGTAATTGGGATAACAGTATTTCTAATCGCTCTAGTAATATATTTTTGCACTGGACCTGCATCTGCAAATGGACGCGGGAGATGAATACCGTTGTGTCTTATTCACTGATGTAACTCAAGTGAGTAGATTTTCAGATTGGAATGGACTACGTCAGGGGTAGCCGGAAATTGTCAAGTTTATGAAATCTATCCTTACGGCGGTGGTTCGATCATAGTATGGGGAGGCATATACCTCAGTGGATGAAATGACTTGTTTAGTGTAGAGAGAAGTATGAGTGTATGATGACAATATCTAAACAACAATATTCTTCAATTTCAAGGTGCCACCGAGGAGAACTTTTTTTCAGATGGTAATGTTCGTTCTCATCGTGCAAGAATCGTTAGCACTGCATTGCACAAGCTTGTAATTCCTGCACTTTTACTGCCACGGAGGTCACCAGACCTCAAGCCCATTGAATACATGTGGGATATGTTTAAAATTTGTTCATTGACATGTATGTGGAGCTCCTCGTATAGAGCGAATTCAAAGGCTTTACTAAAATTATTAATGATGGTGATGGGGCGATAATTTTTTATATCAGTCCGATTATCTTTTTTAAAAACGGGAATAATTTTGGATTTTTTCCATAACTCTGGAAATGTGTTACTGTTAAGGGCTAAATTAAATAAAATAAGCAAAGGTTTCGCTAACACACTAGCACAGTTTTTGATAAGAAATGACGGTATACCATCAGGACCAGCGGTAAATTTGTTTTTTAACTTCTTGATAGCTTTACACATCTTGTCTTCATTCAGTTGGATTGACAGTGATGGTTCATTCTCATCTCTGGCAGTGTTATCAGATTCTACGTAGTCAGTTGATTCTGTAAAAGCAGTTTTAAAAAGATCAGCAAATGCGTCGACAATTTCTTGAGGATTGCCCAACGAATTATCTTTGTAGGTCATATTATTTGGGATCGTTGTCGTATTCTTTTTGCAATGAATATATTACCAAAAAGATTTAGGTCTTAAAGTTATTTTCAACATGGTTGACATACTGTTCATGCGTTAGCTTAATATCATTTTTTATTTTTTATCTTAGTGTTTTAAACTTTTTCGAGGTCCTGAGTATTGTTGAATTGCTTATATTTTTTTCCATGCTGAATTTTTTTCCCTAATATCATAGATTATGTCTCTGCTGTACCATGAAGGATACCGATGACTTTTGGGATAAGTCGAGGGATAAGTCCTTGGGACGCATTTCGTAAATATATTATTAATAACACTGTAGAAGTCCTCTACAGCTAGGTTAACATCCTCATAATTTGTTAGAAAAGACCAATCTGTTTGTAGAAATAAATTGTACATTGTGACATAATCGGCTTTTTTTAAAATTAAAAGTCAATTCGGACTTGACTGAAAACATATTTTCCGCTTCATCATTTCCTTGAAGTAGGTTAATACACAGTGGTGGATGATGCAAATCTTCCCTTATCATTGAAATTTCTGACTATCAACTTGTAATGAGGTGATATTACTTATGACTAAATCTAACAATCTACCATTAACATTAGAAACTGAGTTAAATTGATCAAAATTATAAAATTTACAAAAGTTTTGCAAGGCCCGTAATTTAGCAGATGTACTCACAACATTAGACTCATTATATTCCGATAAGTTAAAATCACCAGTAAAGCATGTATCCCATGTTTGGATTGATTCATTTATAAGAGACTCAAATAACTCCACATAAACTCCGGCAGCTGAGTTCGGTGGAAATATTACGAGCAAGATAAAAGTGTAGTGATTAATTTTAACTTTTAAACCTAATAGATCAACACTGGGAATATTTAAGGTAATATTAATAGGATCATATGATTGGAACGGTCAATGATTTAAGTTTGCTTTAAACAATAAACTTATGTTCGTATCTTATTTTAATGTAAAAGAAATATATTTCAGTACTTGCGTTTTACAACCAACTAAGGTATTTATTCCTGTGCCTATACTTTCACTGACATTTATTAAGTAGAAGCAAAATTCGATAGCATATGTACCATGAAATAAAAGTATAACCTCGGAGGGGGGGGGGGTGCGCTGTAAATTCCTCAAATATGGATCCATACATTCAAGATACTGTATATTGGCGGCTTTTTATTTATAAATTCATTAAAATTAAGCTTAATAATAATAGACTCGTAGTTAAAGATAATATTACAATCTCTGCTCGAGAATTGTAGGAATTTTTTTGTCATAAATAAATTGTTCTTTATACATTATTTGACTTATTTAGTGTTAAATATTTATTTATTATTTTATAGGTTACGAAAATTGGAAAAGATAAAAGAATGTTAGACTAAATAGATCATTTTCCGTGAAATTCAGTTTGAAAAAAGTTGATATGAAGACGAACTAAAAAGCCAACAGAAGAAATTTAGGCGAAATATTTAAATTTTTGTAATTTTCACGTGAAATAATTAACTCAGGAACATGTTGTTCATAATTATGTCAAACCAAAACATTTATGAGTCTTGAAATAGGAAAAACATTTCCTTTTTCCAAATGGTTGCCAAAAAATCTTGTGATAATAATCAAACCATCAAGACATTGTCTATAGGCGATCAGATATATGAAATAACCTCCCATGAACATTATCGAAACGGCTTTCAGCGCATTTGACTCAAAATAGTCCAGTATCTTGTAGTTCATGTACTGCTGATCAAAAGGGCGCGACGGTCCAAATGCGACGGTTTCACACCAGCGTCCTTAGGTATAAATTAATATAAACTCTATTTCTTTGTATATAGTGCAGAATTGTCTCATGCCATTTTTTTTTTTTCGTTTTTAGGCTTTTAGAAAATCCTATGGTAAAAATTACGATAAATTTTATGCAAAAACAATCCAATGTCCAATTTACATCAATTATGTTATAAAAAAAGACATAGTGTCCTATCCCAATGAAATATTACTTTCATGACGATAAGATATTTTTTAAGGACTTAAGGTAATACAAAACTGAATGTAAACGTAATAGGCATAAGATAATTCTAAAGTGTTCGAAACTTCAAACTTTGGAATTAGTTTCCTATGTCCAAGAAAATTTAGAATTTATTTAATTTTTTCCTTAACTAAACATTGAAAAGAAAAAAGTAAATAAAAAAATAACATACTTTCTACCTATAAGACATGTTTTCTAAAATAAGAAATATTATTTAAAGAATTTAAAAGTCGTAAAACGAAAAAAGCATCGTCTGTAAAAAATTTTTGACTTAGGCTAGTTCTGCATTGACGACTTGCAACTGTTCATAAAGAAACAGAATTGATGTAATAAGGTGAAAATTAGTGCGTATTTAATGCCCTTTGGAAGGCCGAGTGTCAAGGCGAGGTCAAAAGGTGCACTTGGATCGTCGCGTCGAGAGTAACTTTTGAAGTAGTATATTAAGTATAAGATATACCAATTTGAAGCAAACCCCCCGAAAGCTGTTTACTATAAATGTTTATGGAGGATTCTTTGTTATTATTTCGACATAATCACGAAAATAATCACGTACAGAGAAATCTGAATTAAACGCAAAAACAGTTGATGGTTAAATAAAATAAATACTAATAAAAGTCTTACAATACACGTGCCAATAGTAAAAATTACTAAAACTGCTAGTTGAAAGTAGATATCTCAAAAATTGTATATTGCTGGAATCGAAAAGATTCTCTATGTGACTGGAAAGTTTATTATTTGATTTCTGAATAAATAACTTACTGGAAGTAAAAGTTTATTGTAATACATGCCTAATTATTCTTAATTAATCAACCGAGTAATTAAGTATAAAATTAATTTTTTGAAAATCTTTGGTATATCGACCATGTCTGCTTTTGGTAATGTTAAATTATGTTTCTATTTCCATATTCAGATTCTCTGGGAAAAATTGTAACCGCCGTTTTTTATTTTTGTTTTCTGGTTTTAAAAATAAAGCCAGGAAATCAATGATCAGTATGATCGCATCATATACCTTCCACTTAACAATTTTTTCCTCATCACGTAAAGTAGAAGTTGTGCCTATTTTACATTTGCTTGAAATGCTGTAGAAAATTAAAATAATATATTTCTACTATCTACTACTTGGTACAAGTAAAAAAATAAGTTTTCTGGAAAAATCAGCTTGAATAATCTATACCGCCATATACCGTGTGTAAAACGGCAAATGTGACCAACTGTTAACGAAGACCGATTGAACAAGCCAGATGGACGTAACAGTGTGAGTGTATTGTAGCTGGCTGGTGGGGAATAGACCGAGCCTGTGCCTATGTTTGTTGGTTGTAGCTTATTCCATCTCATTCCACCTTAGTTCGCAGCCATCCCAGTAAACACACACACGTTTTTAAAACGTATTCTCAACGTGCCATTGGTTGATAATTCATGTTACGTTAGAAAATCAACCATTCATTTATTATTGGAAAAATAACGGTCTATCGTAACGTTAAAAATACATGATTTTTTTCACGAAAAATGTTGGTAGTCCTTTTGACAAAGTTAAATTAACGTTATTTAAAGCGTTTAAATAAAACTGTTCTATTAAACTATCATGAAACGTCCATATCAACTGAACAGTCCATTGAGGTCGAACAAAAACGTTTTTAAAAGGTTACGTATATTAGTAACACATTTTAAAATATCCGACATATTCGTTTCACATGTACTAATATTTAACGTTTATAATTTCGTTATCTGAAACGTGTAAAACCGCGACATTTTTAAGTTGTCTGTACGTAAAAAGACACGTTTTTCAAATGGTGTTTGGACATTATATACGTCTTTCTAACGTATGTGTGGTTACTGGGATCGCTCGTATTCTTTTTCTAACTGGCCACACTTGGCGCTAAACATATGGTATAGCCTTATAAAAGATAAAATTATTATAAAGTTTACTGCAACTATTAGTTTCCCTCATTATTAATCCAATATTATTGACAACAAGGAATGTTAAACTGCTATAATTATTATAATTAATTGCATTATAAAATTCCTACATCTAATTAGTAATAATTAATATTAAAATGATAAAATAGACAATTCAGTGAACGGATTGTGCGATATACATTTTCCTTTGTTAATATTAATTAAACTCTAACCCGCAGGTGATAAAAACCAATGCAGATAACTAGGTTCACCATTTGCGAGAGGATCTAATACCTAAAATGCACCGTGCTCGAACAATAATTTTGTTTTTATTCAGGATGGTGCCCCGTCGCACAGAGCTCTAAGAACACAACATTTGTTAGCAGGAATCACGTAAACCTTTATTCAAACAATTCAGTGGCCACTGAATTCTCCTGATTATAATCCATTGGACTATTCAGTATGATGCATTACAAGAAAAGTGTATGCCTAAAGACGAGAACTGTTTGCCAACCTGAAAGATCTGCATCGTCGAAAAGAAGAGGCGTGGCCAGAGGTGTCCCTAAATTTAATCAGAAAGGCTATTTTACAATTTAAACATAGGCTGCGAGTAGGAAATATGCAGAATTGAGGTTCAATAAGACATATTTTTAAGTAGTAGTAGTATTAAAATATCCATTTCAATATTGAGATTACGTATAATTGTTTTTTTAATTGAAAATAAAAAATCGTTATTCGCTTGTTTTCTAAATAGATGTTTCAAATTTGCAACCTTTGGTCTGTAAGAAATAAAAAATTCAAGTCGATATCTCAATATACTTCGAAGTTATGGAGTTTCAAATAGGATTCGTTTTTTAATAGCCACCCGGTATTAAACTAAATGTAATAATTTTCTCTAAATAAAGACGTATTATTATTATTATTACTATTATTTGCGGTTTCCTGACGCTGGACAGTCCCCCCGTGGCCTCCGGCGCCTCACATGAGTCGCGTCAGCACATTAACCACAGCCACTCCCCACGTTCCGCAGAATTACTGACTGTAGATTCCGGAATCGTGTGCCCTAAGCAGACGGAGAGAACCCAGAGTGACCGCCTTCTGCATTTGGCCTGCCAGCCACTCAACCGATTTTTGGCAGGCTGGTATGGTCTTCAGTTCCGAGAGCAGCGTAGGCTTTATCCCTCCGAGTACACCGATTATTAGGACGACCACTTTTGCCGAGTAGCCTGAGTACAGCACTTGGAGCTCGTACCGGAGACCGCGATATTCGGTTCGTTTCTCCTCCTCTTTCAATGTGATGTTTTTCTCCGCAGGTGCCGAGAACTCGATGACATATATCACCTCGAGTTGATGGTAGAGGAGGACTATGTCAAGCTTGTTGGCTTGGATTAGCCTGACCGTCGGAAACGAGTAGTTCCAATAAATCCGCCATTTCTCGTTCTCGACAACGGACTCAATATCTCCGGGGACGTAAGGCAGCACTGGGGTCTGGTCTACCCCGTACGAGTGCCTTAGATGGTAGTATAGCACTCGTAACGCCCCGTTATGTCGGTGGATGTAGGCCTAAATCGCATATATGGGGCACGCAGATAGTAAGTGAATGATCGATTCCGACGCCTGATGGCAGGTCCTGCAGTTGATATCAGGAACCTCTACATGCCACACGCGGCTACGGTAGACCAAGGTGTTGATAACACCATCTTAGCAGGCCCTCGGTCTCCGACTTAAGTCCGGCTGACCTTAGAAAGGCGAATATCAGCCTGGTCGATAAACCCAGCGTTTCTATGTTCTTACAGAAGACACCATGCTGAGGTTTATCGACGTGCTGCCGAAACAGATTTTCCTGCTCGGCAGCTCTAATTTGGGCTTTCAGGCGATTTGGTTGAAGTTCAGTGACTGACTCTATATCAGCACCTCGGCGGCTATCTCGCCTGGTATCGAATACGAAACCGAGTTCATCTGCCGCTCTTTTTGCTGCCTTGAACAATCCTGCTTCCACTCCGACAGTTTCGTGATGTTTTACAAACCGCAAGAGGGGATCTGAGCTCTTGAGAATATTACATGCCATTATTATTATCATTATTTTTTTTTTTTTTTTTCGGTTTCCCGATGCTGGTCAGTCCTCCCGTGGCCTCCATTATTATTTATTATTATTATTATTGTTATTACCTAATTGCTTGCATACAGATGACTATTTGAGTTTAAATTTTAATGATATATGATCTCCTTAAAACTTTTTATGTAGAAAAACTAAACCATTACAGGGGAAAGTTTATACAGCTGGATTTCTTAATACTTAAAACTAAGCATTAGTGTATAAACTACATAGATCGGTCATTTATCATAATTACTTAATTAGGCAGGTATAAGAAAGAGTTCAACAGTAACACAAATTAGAATTTAAGTAATTTAATAGTACATAGGTATCACTCATATCAGACTAAAATGTTAATTAAGCATTCACAGTTGGCAGCGCCCGAGGAACTATATATTAATTATTCTTATCTTTTCTCTATATCAGACCATTCATTTCACATACTTACACAAAAGTATGTGAATATGTATGTGATGTTTTCATTCATTTTGTTGAAGTAATTAATCGTAACTTTAATTAATTTATTAAAATTAAAGCAAAAAAATTTGCAATAAAAGTATTACATTAAAATCCTAAATAAAAAACTTTTATTTATGCAAACAATGAGAAAAAAATAAGTCATTGGATGCTTGTAAACTAAGCATAACAAGATTTTAAGCTCCACGGAAACAGAATATCTTATATGATTATTTAATTAGAATAAAATTCTTGAATGAAGTTGATTAATCACCAATCCTTCGCATATCTTCTCAGATTTGGGTAATACTATTTAATGTTATTTATAGTTTCTCTTTTTTAAAACAATAATTTAAGCATTTTAAATGGACCATGAAAAAACGTGCAAAATAATGAATTATAAAAATAAAATAACTGAAGCGTCGGAAAATTCTTAATTATTAGATAATAAGTTATGGATTTCTGTTTGAATCTTATAAGATAATTCATAGAATCAGAATTTCCATCTCAAATATATTTATTAAAATTAATTATAGTTTCTTTAAATATTTCAGTTGTAATTAATATTTTTTGACAAAAAGAATATTTTGTTCACACTTTTTATATACCCACCATTTATATGTTGTAAAATTTATAATTATAATGACCCTCTTTATATTTCTTTTCATTATGAATTAATTTAAAATTAATATTTTGTAATTATTCATGTAATATCTAATATCTAAACCGTTATTATTATTACAGCGGTAAATAATAGTGTTTTAGTTATTTTTGTAATAAAATATGTTTGTTATTATTTAATTTGTGCCATGAAAATATCAAACACATTTATTTAGCTATTAAGCATTATTAATAAATAATGAATCTTCATTCCATTTACTATTAAGTAAAAATGTATCCATTTTTATACGTATACTGAAATCCGAAATATAAATTTACAAATAAATGTCAGATAATGTGATCAAAAAACAAAACAGGTTTCTTTTATTTATAGTACCAGAAAAATACTGGATACTATTTTCTTCTAATTATTATAAGTAGGTATAAAATACGTTATTTTTAAACAACTACTTTCTCGGCTACTTGCCATGATAAATATTGAATTATAAAAATGAAAAATATGTATATTACACAGAGTAAATAGGGAAACGTATTAAATTCGAAGGGCTGAAAAATGTTGGGCAATTAATAAAATAACCATATTTTCTATATCTATGTTTGATTTCATAAAACATGTATTTCTAATTTTCGGATAGGTCCTTGCCAGAAAAAAAGCATTTTTTCAACTTTTCATGCACCGTCATAAAAAAGGTAAATTATTTGTTTAAATTATATTTTACTTTAGTTATGTCAAAAATATAAACAGCAAATATTGTGACTTGCCTGTTTTTTTGAGAACCAGTCCCAAGAAAATACTCGTCCTGGCGCGACACTTTGCACAGTTATTTAAAACAGTTTAATTAAAAAAACATTCACAGTTTCAATTCCTTATCAAAACGTTCCACAAACTAGCACACTGTCCAAAAAGTCCTTTGTCAAATAAAAAACATGTGACAAATCCCGGCGATGAACTAATAAATTCCAAGGATATTATTAAATAGTCTCAATTTTTAAAAGCTTCTTGACACTGAAGGACTAGATAATAATGCACATAATTTACAAAAAAAAAATTTTTTAATCGATCATGTTATCGATTTACGTGAATTTTTCGAGAGAGATAAGTTAAAATGTGTGTATTCTCTCAAAACTTATAAGAGCTATGATGAGTTCAGGTTTTTACCGCGGGAGCGCTGGTGAGGTGGTTCTGATATCCTATTCAAGATGGCGAACATTGATCCACTACAATTGGCTCTTTGAAATGGAAAGGGCGGAACTGCGCGTTTTTCATTTGACTATTGTCCTGATATGGGTGGACCTTATCCTTGCTGTAAGTGAATTTTGAATTGTTTTCCTTTTTTAAGGGCTTTTTACCGAATAAAATATTAAATGAATGTTGATATCTTGTTCCCCCGTCTCTTGCAACGCCTTTGCTTTAATTTTATAACTATATTTAGAAGTATGCTTTAAATAATTTAGGAGACATGAGAGGTGTGTGATGGTGATGAATACCGGGGACCACTCTTTGTTTTAAATGTTTTAGGATAATCCCTTGAAATAAAGGAATGCGTTAACAGAACCTGTGCATTTTTTATTTGAAAGCTTTCAATGTGTACGGTTTGGTTTTATTTTGTATTGGTACACGTTAATGCAGATGGGAACACTTTTTTTATTAAAAGCTCTTTTTAAAAAATAGGTTTGCTTTACCGTATGCTTGTGTAGCGTATTTTTCGGTAACAGACAATAATTTTTAAAGTTATTTATAATAAACGTCAAAATCATTGTGATGTATTAGTATTAGTGTAAGCCTACCTTGATCTTAACAAATATCTAATCAAAGGTCTGAAAAACATTAATCAACAATTCTATGCTTTAAATCGTTGCTTACCTTAAAAATCCTTGTTTATCTGTAGTTTACCTGAAAATTTACATAAGTTCATAATTTGTTCCATTTTTGGAACTATTTATATATGCATATACACGGTGTTTCCATTTTAAATAGCAGAATGTACAAAAATATATTCTGAGCATACGACCTAAAAATAAATTTCATAACTACAGGGTGGTTAAAAATTTTTGTAAAAAGAACTGTTAACACAATGTTCATTTCGTTTCCCTCACCAGACTGATATTACTCGAATTATTTTAAAATTTATAATTGAAAGTAGGTTTTGATCCTTCGAGCCGGATACTTAAAAAATAATATCAAATATCAACTACCATCACCAGTTTTCTAACAGTTGTTTCAAACGTAATATTTACAAATTTGAAATGATTTCAATTGACAAACAATAGTCATTCTGAATGTATTTATTATAACAGTAGCACAGTTGTATTATTTTGAACCAGCTGCAAATTTACCTATTTTCCTGTTTGAAATAATATAGACATTTAGAAAATAATGGGTTCATATTTACACAATTATTTCTCATAAGAAACATATTAGTTATCCTTTTCGACGACTGTAAAGCATCATAAAGTTCATATAATCATTAAACGCGATTGGCAATAAATAAAATTAAATAAATTTTTAACTTCTCTGTGGCTAAAAGACTTAAGTTCATAAAAGCTTTCTTTCTTAGAATAATTCTTTCTACAACCTCTATGAGTTCAGATATTTAAAGCGAAAATATACTGTATATAAGTGCATGCATAAAATAATTTCTACCAATAAATTTTAGTTATTGTAGTTGTTTTTGTCTATTAATAATTTATTCTGATGATCAGTTTTGGAAGAAACTAGTTATGAAAGAATTAATTAATAATGTAATTTATTATAGAGATTATAGATAAATATAAATAGGTACATTCACTCTTCTCATTTGCATTTTAAAAATTCATAAAAAATTATTAGTGTCTGAAAAAATATTTCGTATTCGAATTTTACATTATACTCCTCTACTATTAAAACTTTGTCCCAAACCTATAGAATTTAAAATTAATGAGGAATTTATGATTTTTATTGTGTTATCCTTAGAAATAAAAACAATAGGATCAAGTTTTTGCCAATTAGTTTCTTCAATGGAAACATTTCCAATATTTAAAAAAACTAGATCAGTTCTTTCTTATTTATGATTGGATTTTTTAAAATGTAAATAAATAATGTTTTTAGGTTTTTAGATTCATAGAAATATAAAACAAATTTAATCTTAATTTGATTAGATGCGTACCTGGTTTGTTCACCTATTTAAATATTTTTTAAATTTATAACATGTTGCGAGACTGGAGATCTTTTTACATGATGTTTTAAATCCAGCAATACCAAACATGCTGAAGAAAAAATAAAATGAAAATATTTGCATGGTCCTATTATAAAATTTGCCGGAGGATCCGGTTTTCATCAACAATTTATTTTAAAAATTCCTAAAATTTAAATAAAATACTTATAAATATGCTAAATTAATAGTTCTTCATTTTCAAATTAATAATTCATTTAAAAAGGACAATGCCACAACTTATAACAGTTTCTCTATTCGTTAGTATTTGTAATTATATAATTTAATACATAATTTTAATACACCCGGTTTTTTGAAAATAATGCACTTATATAATCGAATAATGATTAGGAGGTTACTGAGCAATAAGTGGATGCCTCTGGTGGTCAGTGCTACTATCACTGATGTCTTAGTGACTGATAACGACCTGCAAAGCAGGTACCAAGAGCTTCGACCTCTAACCCGAGTGGGCTAAACTACTGAATAAGATTTGCAGGAAACAACTACTCAGCGGACAAAGGCCCCGACCTGCATTGATTGAATTAAACCTGCAAATCTTGTTTGGTAGTTAAGATCATTTGTCAATTCCTCACTAGACATAGATCGGTTTCGAACTTTTTATGTTCTCGTCAGTATGCCATAAGTAATGAAAAAGACAAATAATAATAGCAAAGCAGGCTAGCCTAATGCAGACTAAGCAAAACAGACATAGTGAGTGATAAGTGGATCCCTCTGGCGGTCAGTGCTACTACCAGTCAGACATCACTGATGTCTTAGTGACTGATAGCGACCTGCAAAGCAGGTACCAAGAGCTTCTACCTCTAACCCGAGTGGGCTAAACTATATACTGAATAAGATTTGCAGGAAACAACTACTCAGCGGACAAAAGCCCCGAACTGCATTGAATTAAACCTGCAAATCTTGTTTGGTAGCTGTTTCGCTGTTTGCAAACAATGTAAACAAGCACTTAGATTAAAATATTTTTCAATATGACTTTCTATTCGGTTTTTTTCAGTAGAAAATCACAAACGGTTTGATGAATTTTTTTTTATGCACATGTCTAAACATCAACTAGTCGCGAATTAGTTGGCAATTTATACTGTTGGAACAAAATTTTTGCTTCTCTTCTGCTTTTCTCAATTCTCGGCATGACATTTGATTGAAACTTATAAACAACATAACCATACGTGGGATTTACCGATCCTGTTCCCAGGGATAGCTTTAACAGATATAATATAATATATTGCAAACATCTACTGAAACACTCCCAAACTACAAAAACATATTAAGTGTATTTTATTTAATTGGATTAGCGATATTGCCCATTTACAATTTGATGGTAGACAATTGTATTGCACTAGATGTACAAAGCAATTTCGTGGTTATGCAACACAAATATTAATAGATATATTTCCTCAGAAACCATAAACGGAGCGTAGGTGGCTTTACTTACAGTGACATGCAACGTAATTTTAACTTAGATTTAGTGGAATTTATGATAGGATGTATAGTTTATCCAATATGAATTGAAACACTTCAGTCTAAAGTGTTTATCCCAGGACAACGCATTTCCACTCTCATCGTCAAAAAATAGAGCGCAAATCGTGCTTGTATCTATTGAACGATACCTCTACATTACATTCGATAAGAGAATGTGGTAATGCAGCGGACCAGATGTGAAACTCGGGCGGTAGTGTCCGAACTCTGACGAATTAATTCGTGATTTGAAT